>VWZT01012865.1:1912667-1952829 GCA_013397055.1 Pachycephala philippinensis | reverse complement strand
TACCCCTCCCCCCTCCCCCCCATTACTGCCAGTTTTTCATTTTAAACAGCTTCTTCTGATAATTCAAACAAAAAACCCTCTGGTGCTTTCTGTGGTGAGTGAGTTTCAGTGCTTTTTGTACTTGCTTCCCAAAGGGACAATTGCTTTTTATTTGTGGCCCCAAACTGTGTAGCAAATGAATAGAGGCTAATAACTCATTGCTCATAACTTAACATAGCAAGTAATCTAAAGCTGTAAAGAAGGTGAAAAGTTTTTACAAGAAATACTGTGACAATTTTGCTATCTTTTAAGAGAAGATAAACACTGAGGCTGAGATGACATTTGAGAAGTGGAATAGCAGAATAGTATTTCAAACAAAGCCTCGTGCAGCTCAAAGGTTATTTTGGTAAGTTGCACTTGCTCTTCAAAAGACAATCTCTTTTAAAAGTCAAATGAACCACGTAAAAACTTCTACAGGAACACTATTGCAGGGTGAATCTAGTCAGGATTCTGACTGCTCCCGTGAAGAGCTAAGTATTTAGAAATATCATCTCAAGTGCATGTTGAGGTATTTATTATTCACCAGCTGTATGAGCACTGTCATGTCAGGATGCCCATGTCACGAGCTGAATGCTCTCCAAATCCTCAGCATACACACACTCACTCTGTCTTTTCTCTGAGGTACAGGGACTCCTGCTTTAATCCTTGTTTATGTCTTTACTCACACAGCTGGGTGTGCAGGGTGGGCCTTTCCCCAATGAGTGAGAAGATACAAAGAGCACAAACTGTCTTTGTCTCACACAGGGGTTGTCAGCAACCACTGCTGAGATTGAATGGCTTCTTGTTAGTGAAGCCCTTGCAGTGAAAATCTTCCCTGAAGTGGAGGACAGGGAGGGTTATGACACCTTAACTCACCTACTGCTTTGTCCTGTGGATGAAGTGTTTGAGTTACAGGAAACTCTCCATCTTTCAAAAAACACTCAAGATTTATGGTACTGCTGCAATAGTGAAGTTTCATGCTGTCCCTAGCAGGGAAAGTTGACTGAGATGCTCTGTAATCCATTTAGATTCAACCAAGGGCTTCAGAAATAATTAGCAATTGATGAAATTGACTTTTCCTGAAGGCAAGTGTGGTTTCTTTCAGTCTGCCTCAAACTTAGCCTACAAAATCCATGAGCTACTTCAGTTTCCTAAGGAGAAAAGATCAGCTCATTAAGAGAGGAAGGGGTCAGGGAGAGAAGCAAGTGGGGCAAGCTTGGTGTGTACGAGACAGCTATGCCTTATGGAGATATTTCAAAGACAGGAAAATACGGATATTTTTCTATAACCTCACTTTGTGGCATGTGCCATGGGAGGATGGTATAACTCGGCCAAGTGTCCTGTTAGGCTGTATCAAGAATGCCTGGTGGTCAGCTTTGGTCATTTGGTGGTGTCTTCTGCTTATTTAAAACTTTTGGCATTTGGCCACTTACCAGGTGCCTGGAGCTCCTGAAGTTGGTCCAGCAGAGGGCTATGAAGATGATTAAGGGGCTGGAGCATCTCTCTTATGAGGAAAGGCTGGGGGAGCTGGGCCTGTTCAGCCTTGAGAAGAGATGGTTGAGAGGGGACCTCATCAATGTCTATGAGTATCTGAAGGGAGGGGGTCAAGAGGATGGAGCCAGGCTCTTCTTGGTGGTGCCAGGCGATAGGACAAGAGGCAATGGGCAGAAACTGATGCACGGGAAGTTCCACCTGAACATGAGGAAGAACTTCACTGTGCAGTGACCAAGCACTGGAACAGATTGCCCAGAGAGGGTGTGGAGTCTCCCTCACTGGAGAGACTGACTCAAGAACTGCATGCAGTACTGTGCCATGTGCTTTAGGATGACTCTGCTTGAGCAGGGAGGTCGGACCAGATGGCCTACTGTGGTGGTTTTTCAACCTTACCCATCCTGTAATTTTGTGATTCTGTGATTCTTGAAGGTTAAGTCTTCCCCTGAAGGTTAAGCATGCCCCTTCCTCTGAGAAGCAGAAGGGTCTCTTGTGCCATCACTACTGCTTCTGAGGCAGGAGAAGCTTCCTGTCGACAAGGGCAGCAGGCATCACTCACTTGGGAGGACATAAAGTCTGTCTGAAGTGCATTGGAAATAACCGATGAATTGATGATGCTGACTGGTAGTCTTGGGCTGAGATAGCTAATTCAGCTTTATGATTTCGTTTGTAATGGCCTCTATTAGTTTTAGTCTGATATGCTAAATCTAAGGCCCCTCTCTAATGATAGAACTCTCAAATCAGGTTTCTTTCAGCTCTTACAAGTCCAAGTATTGTCAACTATTTGTTGTCGTTTCTTCTGGCTATCTGGCATTTTTCTGTATTATTTTTGAACATTCTTTCAAATGCCAGTCAAATATTTGGAGAAGTTAAAAAACAAATTATACCCCCTCCACCACACCACACCCACCCTCCCAAATGGATAACCACAATAATTTATTGTTGTGGTTTAACCTCAGCAGGCAATTAAGTACCATGCAGCAGCTCGCTCCTCGCCCCCGCAGTGGACTGGAAAGAAAAGGTAAGCCTTGATTGGTTGAGAGCAATTTAAGGTTTGAAACAAAATACAGTAATAATAACATACTACTAATATTAAACGCTGTCCTTGCTGTGCTCCCTCCTGGATTCTTGTGTGGCTCCTCACTTGCAGAGCAAGAGACACTGAAAAGTCCTTAGCTTAGGGTAAGCACTACTTAGGAATAGCCAAAACATCCATGTGTTATCAACATTATTCTCATACTAAATCCAAAAACCAGAGCACAGTACCAGCTACTAAGAACGAAAAGAAATCCCTCCTACCCAAACAGGGACATTTAATAATGGAAAAACAAATTAGTGGGCTTTCAAAATTACTAAAACTTTGGCTGAAACATATAATTCAAATTTACCTTCGAATAGCTTTTATCCTGATCCTTTTTCTCTTAAGCCTTGTGACATTGAAACCTTAATACAGTCAAGTTTTATTATTTAAATAGCTTAATTCCAAAAGAGGGAGAAACATTAGACTAATGCAATTAGGTGAGTGGAATGCGTTTTTCCCTCAGGCAGCTCTGGAGAGTGATACTATATCATGTTAAAAACTGCAAGTGGTTGTGTCAGAGCGAGTTGGGCTGGGCAGATGTTGGCATGAAGCATGGGAGGGAGAACTGCAGCTGATGCAGAGTCCCACTGGGAGCATGTTGACAGCATTGCTCTGAGTCACTGGGGGCCCAAAAAATAACTCTCATGATGGCACACGTGGTGGTGTTGGGTGAAGTTTAAGTGAGATCTTGAGTCTTTCAGCTCTTTTATGTCTACTATTTCTTTTACTGCAGGTACAGGTATGGTGTGTGTGTGTATATAAAAGTCAGTGTTTTGGCCCAGCTCCTCTGAGCAAAGCTACAACTGCTAATGTGAAATCCTTGCAGTTTCAGTAGGGCTTGATTTGTCACTGACGGAAGGGTGAGGGGATTTGGGCAATTCCCTGTACGGTTTTTGCCACTTGGATCCTGTGGATCCTCCCTGCTGGCAGCCTCTACTAGGTCTGTCTCTAGAAGCAGTGAACCTGAAGACTGAACTCTGGTTCAGTCAGAGCAATGGGTGCTCTCATGGCAGCAAGAGAAACTGGGGTTTAGTCTGCCTGCAGGAAAGCTGGGGAAAGAGCCTCAGGCAAGGTGTTGTTTTCAAGGGGTTTGAAAAGACACTTCACTGACTGTGAGGAAGCAGCAGTGACTTGTCTTCTGCCTTTGGGAAAGTCAGATGACAGGAAAGGGTGCTGGCAGCAGGGTTCAGGAGCTGGGAGAGGAGAATGCAAAACCTGAACTGCAGGGAAAGGATCCCGAAAACAAGAATGTTCTAGGAAAGCTGTCAGGGAAAGCATTTATCATATTATTATTTGATTGGATCTCAGAACAGTTCCACGTTGTGTTTGTCCCAGATGAGCTGGAGCACAGCCCCAGCGCGCAGTCGCAGGACAGGCAGGATTAAGGCACAGACCTGTTCTGGGAGCAGTGCCCAGTGTCAGCAGCCAGAAGCAGGGCTGCCCTGCGCTATTTATATTATGACCATGACCAAAAAGTTTTTAAAAGGACTGAAAGAAAGCAATCCTGCTAAGAAAGCCCCTCTAGCAAGAGAACAGCTTCAGGAGGGGCAAGTATGCTCAAATATGATCAGCAACTGCTGCCCTGAAGGGGGGACAGTTCTTCACAGTGGTACAAAAAGATTCCCAATGGTAGTGAGGAGGAGATGTGGTAGAGAAGATGAAAACATGACAAAATTTGTGTGGAGAGCCTCAGTGATCCTGGCTGAATGCCTCCTCGGTCCCAGAAACTCTTGTCTCCTGTGCTGAAGAGTTTTACAGTCAACCACAAGGCCTTTAAAGGCCACATTTCAAATTTGTCCTATTTAAAGTTTAGGAACGGTTCTCTTAATAGGAGCTTAATCTTTAACCTGTTCTCTTCTGAGAATGGTTCACCATGTTACTTTTCCCCCTTCTGGGAAGAAGCAAGTAGAATTTCTTCAGCAGGGCAATTTCAGATATTGACTACACCATTTATTCTACTTTACTCTTTTCCTTAAATGAGAAAATTAGTAGGGTCCTAACACTGGATCATCTACCATACACGCTAATGAAAAACTTTCAGGTTGGTCTAATTACCAATGCCAAACCACATAAAAATATCAAGCTGTCAGAAAATACAAATCCTGCATAAATTTGACAGGTAAGAAGGATGTAACAATACAGGTCTATCAGCTATGAGCTTCAGACACCTAAATTGTTTTAATCTAGTAAACCTTGATAGAATCATTAAAGTCCACAGGGGAAATCTGTCTCTCATCTCTTTGCATGGTTAGTTTGTACAACATGTAATGTGGAATGGCTGAATATCTTCTCAGGCTGCTCCTTACAGGAGAGTTTTATTAAAATAGGCTTTGATCTGATAACCATTTTATGCCTCAATTAATACTGGGTGGAATATAGACTAGTAACAATCTCTTCAGAGAGTTTAAATGACACTGCAAGCAAAGCGTGTCAGGTTTTATCAAAGGAAAACAACGTGTTTTGTTTGGCTTTACTGTATTCAGACTACGTAGAAACACTCATTCTTGAAGCTTCTTTGCAATATGGCACTTGAAACTAACCTTGGATCTCATGACTCATGTCTGCTGGGAATGTGGCATCCCATACAGTTCTGAATCCAAGAATATTTGCAAGCCAGGCACAAAAACACAGACTAAGAAGCAAAATGGAAGCAATAGAGTAATACTTCTCTTGATGTCCATCAGAGTTTGGAATTCTTCATGTCTGATATTACTTCACAAGACACTGTCTTGCAGGAGTACCTGCAAACGCAAATATTGTTCGGCAGTGTTTAAGTCTTGTGGATTTAGTGGTCAAATAAACACATTTCCAAGCACCTGCAAGTATTGTCTGCTGTGCTTTGTAAAGTTGGAAATGGCTCCTTGGCAGATGGCATGAGCACATAGTTAGTATTAATAGACCCATACACAAGGAGAACAAGGGACTTCTGTGTGTAATTAAGCTAATCACAGAGGCAGCAGAGAGCTCCTGTCTTATCACTTATCACTGCTTAAATTCCACCTACCAGACTGCACCAACAGAGCAAATAGTTTCCTTGGCATTTGATGCTCCCCAGTATTGCGTGCTTTGGGGTTTCCCTGGAGTTGTTAGTAGTCAGGGTAGGACATCCCACTCATGCAGCTCTGTTCCACTCCAACAGGTTAGTCTGCAGGTCTGCTATAAAGCTAAATGATTGCCAAACAATTGGGTGTTTAAATCCCCTGACACAAATAAAGTGTGCAACATAAACAGACTAACACTTAAAGCTGTTAATTTAGTTCTTTCCTGCTAGCTTTTGCATCTTTTTCTTGCAGCTCAAATTCTCAGACATTATTAATTGCAGTAACTTTTTATAGTCAGTGCTAATCCTTTCAACTCCATTAACCCTTTAATTCCCTCATGAATTTAGATGTCGGTATGGATAATGGGAAATATCAAAAGAAAGCAGGAAATTTAGAGGTACAAGAGACTAGGTATAGGCAATTGGTTGTGAACATCTTTATGTCTCATTAGCAAGCTGCACAAATTTTCTAGGAATACACGTTTCTGTAGAAGAAGGGGTTGTGAGGTGCAGCTGAAACCAGTCTGAGGAATGTCATAGGAAAACTGCATTTGGTGAAGTTTTGAACAGCAGCTCTAGGTAGGCTGTCTCTTGGAAGACCTTTGAAGGGCAGATTAAATAATTCCAGATGATGACAAAAAACTTTGTTAAGAAAACAAAAGATCTGGGCTTCCAGCCACTTCAGGGTGGTTGGTTTTGTGCCTGGAAAGAACCCTGCATCCATGCACTGCTGCTCTCAGGCTGCTCCTGTGGAGTGCCCCTTTTTTTCTCATCTTACAAGATGATCTTATGAGATTTTTCACATTCTTTATCTGTGATGTGTCTCTTCCCTTGAGCTGCATCCTGACTTCACCACAAAATTGGCAGTAATTCTATTCTGTCAGTTTGCTTTTTGACTTCCTCTGGCCTTTGCCTGAAAGGATCCCCCATTTTTCATAGTAACATAGAAGATATCACAGAATGGTTTGGGGTGGAAAGCACCATTAAAGGTTACCTAGTTCCAAGCCCCCATCTCTGGGTGGTCTTGGACCACCAGCCTTTTGGGTAACAGAGAACACACTGACTGATCGTGCCACAGAGACTCCCCACTCAGCTGCTGTGCACCTGAACCCCAAATTTTACCACGCAGAGCCTTGGTTGCTGTTTGACAAGTCTCTTGTTTCCCAGCCTGGCCCTGGGTTCAGTAGGAAAGGGGTACCACAGGTTAGCCTTAGCCCAGCTGTGCAGCAGAGCCAGGAAATGCTGTGCCTGACCAAGAGGAACGAGAAGCAGCCTCTGCGTTCAGAGGTTGAACACGCTGCTTTATCAAACCAAGAACTTTTTGTCTGGGGCGACTGTGAAGAGGGAGGGGACCATGAAACAAAACAGGACTAAAACTCAGTCCTAAGTTTTCCCCCGGACATGAAATGTCAGCAGGCAAATTAATTCTGTGCTATAAAACATTGCTTCCTCACTAAGCACAGGCAGATTTAGAGGAGCTCTTGTAACTCTTCTTGCTCAGGGAAGCAGGTGTGTTTTTAAGGCTGGCCTTTGCATGGAAGCAGCTGGCAACAGCAAGTGACACTTTCAGTACAGGTACTGCTGAAGTGCCTCCTCAGTAAAGACCAGCCTACCAGCCCCCTGATGGCAGGCAGCTACTCACCTCTCCTGCTTTTGGCTGCTAAAATATGACCTGGTCAACTAAGTTTTAGCAAGTTTCTCTGGTTATAATGGCAAAAAGTGCGATTATGCTTACAGCTGCATAATGCTGTGTTTGCCATTAGGACAGCAATAAAGTAGCTCTGGCAGGCAGTGCAGGTGTTACATTGTCTTTGTAAGAGGTGTTGGTCATACTCAGAAAATAAGACTTTGGACTTTTTTTTTTCCATGTATGGTGATTGTTAGGAATGAATTCCAGGCACTGAGTTTTTATCTATTGATTTTATTTGCTAGCTGCTACAGATAAGACTATACTCCATTTCACGGTTTCATGTTTCAGTATTGGGATAGAGGTACTACCAGCTGAAACAGCAAGTCCTTTGGAAGTTAAAGCATCATCTCTGGTATCTTCCCAGTGCTGTATTTCTAAACAGAGCATGGTTCCAAGCCCCAGTCCAGGAAGTGCATCTGTACAGTGTGAACTGCACTGAGCACATCGTGCTAGTGCTCCTATCCTGATTTCTGGTCTTTCTCGTCTCCTGTGATATTCCCCCTCCTTTCACCCACACCTGTGGATTTCCCCATTCTGTCTGGGAACGTCAATTCAAAAGAAGTGATAACTCAACCAAGAATGTCAGAGCTGACCTGTTTAGTTAGTCATTGATGAAGTGGAAAGAGAGGAAGCTGGCCCACAGTGAGCACCTCTGCAAGGGGACCTCACAGATAGGAAAGAAAATGAGTTTGTCTCAATTTCTCCCAACTCTGAGTTTCAGTAGAACTGCTTTCTTTTCTCTCACATGCTATGTTTAATTTGTGACCTCATTCAAAACTTATCTTGTCCTCAGAATCATCAGACTTTCTCTAAGGACTGAAATGGTTTTATTTGCCTTGGAGAATGCTGCCGAATTTTTGTATTCACATACAGTAGAGCATGAGATTACAGACTTACAGCCACAGCGAGAGACATGTCTGGTATCTGTCCTTTAAATATGGATTTTAAAGTCAAAGATGCTTTATCCTGCCTGCAGAAGCACAAAAGCAGTGAAAAGTGAATGCTGTTGTTTATTATGCAACATTTCTTGTTGCAATAAAGGCCGCTTTCTTCCTTCCTCTGATATCTGGGAGTGTCTAATACTGAAGTAAAAGTTCCACATGGATATGTATTTTTTAAAGACCAGTTAGCATTTTCAGACAGAAATGGCCCGGTACTGTGAAAAGGGATGAACTTTCTTCTTGTAATACTCTTTAAAGTTAAGATTTGGCCCAAGTCACTAATTCTCAAGAAAATACTGCTGCTCTTTGTATCAAGATGGAACAATCACTTCAGCTTAAACACAGGAAGTGTTGGGTATAATAGTCATTACTTGCACAGATCTTGTTAACAAGAACATAATTTCCTAATCACTCCCTTGAAAGCAAACCCAGATGATAGAAGCATAGTTGAATTCCTGCCAAACACCTCAAGAACTCTAATTTCACACCCAGCCTCCTTCAGGAGTGCCAGGATAACCTCAACTATTCAGTGAAAAAAAACCCCAAATTTGAGCCCCGTGTTTGTAGTTTCTAATACTTGTACCCTTGAATACAAAAAACTACCAGCTGAGATAGTACAAAAAATCAAAAGACAAGAGTGCAGCCACCTAGATGTGTTTGTATTACACACCAAGGCAATATAAAACTCTGCAGGCAATATTGCCTTAGTGGCAATATCCTAATCCATTGCCCCACCCTCTTGAATTAGGCCTTGAGAGAAAAGAAGGTTGAGGGGTTTAAAATATAGAGTACTTAGAGGACAAAAGAACAGATTCTAATTGTTATTGGTGGTCCCTCCATAGTGAAGGCATGTGTGATTTAATGAGTCATGCAAAGGGCTTTTGTGTTGTGTTATCTTCACTCTGTAAGTGATGAAAACAAGAGCCTTCACTGATGGTGGAGGCCTGTCTTGAGGTGATGCAATTGGAAATTGCTGCAAGTTCATAGATACACTGCTTTTCAGTATAATGTGTCTCTAATTCCATTAAACACTCAAAGCTGATGGACTTCCCTCAGGTTGTTACATACGGCTTTTAAAAAGCAAACAACTGAGCAAGATCATCCCCCAGGTGTTTGCAGACCATGTTGCAGGAACTGCAAATATGGGAGACAAATTTAATTTAGTCGATGTTTTCCCCATCAGCTTGTTAAACTGTCAACTAGTTATCTATTTAAAAAAAAAAAAAAAAACAAAACAGCACATGATAATTTGATAAAATAATTATATTGCTTCAGAGAAGTTGTTTGGTTCTTTTTTTTTTAGGGTTTCTAAATAGGATGAAAGGTGGAGCTAGTCATTTAGCCACACCCATGGTGAGGTTTATAAAGGGAAGTTATCTAAGGGAAGCTCTTTTCTACCAGTCTATGACAACAGGCAGTTTCATTTAACTGATTTTTATCTTAAAAAATAATACTAATCTTACCATGTCAAGGCTTCTTAAAGGTTCCCGTACTGGGGATATTCCTCTAAATGAACCTTTGAGGCAGCAAGGTAAGGTAAGTCATGGAGTCTGCTTTACTACTTCAATTCCTTTTTTACACCTATTATTTCTCTGTTAGAGAATGGACTATTACTGTCATTTCAAAGGTCTGTGTTCTCTCTGCCATGTGTGATTGAAGTTTTGCTCTTTATAGCCTTGTAATCCTGTATCACTAACTCAAATGGGGAAAAAACAGCCTTAAAAAAGCATCCCCAAACCTGGAGATGTTGCTAGTTGTCATAGGGTAGTTATGCTTTCAAGACTGATGACTTTGAGGGCTAATTTGCACCACCTGCCCACAACACTGAGGTTAATGTGGCTGTTGTAATTGTGCTGCTGTTTGTCAGTCATACCAATATTAACTTCTCAAGCACACAAATAGAAGATATGCTATGCTTTATTGTGCAATTGCTGGGGCTTAGTCATGACTTTTTGATACACCCAAAAATCCTGCTATAATTTTTGGTTTCTACTGTATCACAGTTTCCTTATATATACACGCACAGGATTGCTTATGAGTTGCTCTGTTCAGCAGAGGCCTTGTGAGTGACTGTGGATGTCTCTCAATGAGATCAGGTGCTATAAGAGTTTGTTTGCTCTTGAGCACAGGTGTTCATGTCGGTACAATAATTCTGAGGACAGGTCTCTATCAGTTTACAGGATGTCTGGGTGAAATCTTTCATAATCTTCAACTGAAGTTAAATGCAGTGTATCAAAAAGTGATCACGACAGTGCAGGATGTGTAGCATGGATGTGGCAAGAGCACTGGTCAGCATAAAAAATACCTGTCTCATTAAACTGGTTACCTAACTCTGGGTTTATTGCTGGTGTGATTGTAAAGCAGAACTGTGAGGAATGGGAGAGAGGGGGATGAACCTTGAAAGTACTTTTTAGGAGCTCCTTTCAGACTTCTGGGAAAATGGAAGGAAAGGTGGACGGATTTCTTTGAAAACTTTATAAACAACCAGATAAAAGTGTCTTAACTTTCTTCTCCAGTTACTTCATCTGTACATAACTAGATTAGAGTAGTAAGTTTTCTTTTACAAGCCTTCAATACAGAAGAAGTCATAAATATTTTTTGTTACCAGTTGCATCCAAAACATGGGAATATTTGAGGGTCAGTAGTCTACCAGTGTTCTGAGCATATTCTGAAATAACTACCATGGGCTACAGAAATGACCAAAGTAATGTTTTCCACAAAACTGGTGCTCTTGATGGGTTCTCTTTTTCAAGCTGTAAGCAAAACTGTGAATTAATGTATTGGCAAAAGCTGACTGATGGCCTTTTGGGCAAAATGTCATGATGCAAGTTGGAGAGACCGTCACAGCATTTTGACTTTGTGTGTTTAATAGACATGAGAAAATAAATGCATCTTATATTTGAACAGACACATTTTCCACCTTGGTAATGCTGTGGTTTTTCTTTGGAGCTTCTGCTGTCAGTGTTAAACTTGTAGGATGCTTGACTTGAGCAGTGTGGTCACATCTATGGTCTACCATATGTTTTTACTGATATGTGGCAAATTGTGGCTGTGCTGGATTGTGGTGAGAAGAGTCTTGTTTGACAGCATAGCATCTCCTGCAAGGGTGGGCCTTTGGATTTATCCACTGCCATGCTTCCGGGAGGTTCACATGCTGCAGTTAGATTGTTCATTGGTATTTTTATGTGCATTGCATTTATTTTAAGTACCTCGTGTTGATTAAACTGTCAAAAAATATTTGCTGATATCTCTTATTGTACTAGTACAGTAGATTGGGGAGATGAGGAGGAAAATACTGTCAGTACTGGCAGATAGTCTTACATGTCTCTACTCTTGGATACTTCTGGATGGGTTTTCTGAACCAGGGAGAAAGCTGAAGCTTTTTCAAGTGGGTAATGCAGAGTTACTTATTTCTTAACATCATTGCATAGCTTAATGTGTTTGTAAATTTGGCCACTCCCCCAAGCAGGGATTAAAGTGACTTGGAAAGTAATGATTGTGGAATACTTACCTAGCATAATTCTGACACATGCTTATTCAAAACAAGTGACTCAAGTGACACTGACTGTCCTGTGGCTGATTACTTATTTTATTTGATAAATTTAGATAAATCTTCAAAAGGCTATTTTTGAGTAGCCAAACTACAAGCCTTTGGGTGCCATCTTCCTTTTCCTATTTGATTTTTGGAGCCACTTATTTGCTAGATGTAGGAAGACTTCTTGGTGGCGAGCTGAGTCATGAAGAGGCAGATGGCCAATGGCAATCTCTTCCTTGTAACTTCCTTGTAACTTCTTTGAGGCAGAGTATGAAGACTACCACGTCAAGGTAATGCCATTGTCTGTGTCATTCTGTTAGTGGCTTCAAGTTTCAAAACTTCTGCTATCACAAGATTTAAGCAGAAAATTCAGCATTTATCGGTGGATGCTAAAACTGAGTCTGGCTCTGGATTCTCCCTGCTTAATTCATGAATGCAGGAGGGATGTGACTGGGTTGCAGGTTCTGCTGGGATGAGTGCAGGGGTATTTGTGGAGAAGAGTCTGGTATGGGTGGCTTGAGAAGGTCCGAAGGGAGGATGTGGGTGCCCAGCAGGATGGGGAGGGCAGAGTGGAAGGGGAGAGACCCTCTTACAACAGCAGCTTCTGAGTCTGGGCCCAGCCTTTAAACCTTGCTGGCCTTGCACAATCATCTCTTCCACTATCACCAAGAAACGCAGTTTTCTGACTCCTGGATGAAAATAGAAATGCATATTTCTCTACATTCCTGGGTCACAACTGAGGTCTATTTTACCTGTACGTCTGAGAAGACCCAAGCTGACCCTGCTCAGCTGGATGCCTTACTGCTTTATGGATTCCTCTGTTCAACCATCATTTATTTAGATTGTGGGATCCTTAAATCAGAATGCTCTACAGATCTTAAAATAACTGCAGTTTCTTTAACATTATTTGATGACCTTAAATAATGTATTTTTTCTCAGGGCAGTGCTGTCAGAGGACAGAGACAGCTGGCTTTTGTTGCCCTAGTTTAGTGGCAGTCAAACCAAGTTGCTGAGTCTAAACAGTAAATCTTGTAGACTTGCAATTTTTCCATTTTTGTCCACCTGACAGTCATGCATATAGGCAACAATTTCCAACAAGGAAGAAGACTGAAATTCAACTCCTTTGTGCAAGCTGGAAGGGGAGTTGCAAAGGATGTGGTTGGTATACAATGAAAACTCTCCCTAGATAACTGAGACCTAAATAATAAACTGAGAAAGAGATATAACAGTCAGACATCACTTGGCCTGAAACAATGTTTTTGAGGTGTGCTTGTAAAACACTTGCAGGCCACATCAGGTAAAAGATGTGCTTAGCATCCTGTGTATGACTTTAGGATGATGTATTGTCTCTGCTGCAGCAAAAAATCTTTCATTGGGATGCAAGGACTACAGGCAACATGTGATTGTGGTAGAAAACCAGACAGAGAAATCCTATGATGGGCTTGTCAGATGACAGGGAACTTATTATGTAGCTGTGGAACAGAGCAACAAGAAACGCTTGTCTGACGGATGGCAGAGATGTCTCTCGTCTCCCTCTGAAAGGAACGCAGAGCTGCTGGTACAGTTCTGTCCATTAAAACAATGTGGCACAGAGGGATTGATGGGGCTTTGTTGCAGCATTCACTGTGTGATACTGCAAGAAATTTGAAGTGCTGCCTTCTGATCTGTGACGGTGAAGGTCTCGTTTCAGGTTTTATTGGTTTCAGCGATACATAATAAATCATAAATAAAATGCGTCTGTTCTGCAATAGCCTAACTGTACCCATTTAAATCCACTAAGATTGGTGGCCTCTGAGTTTCCTGCATATGTCCTGCTGTACAGTGTGGTGTTTATATGTGTTTTTTTTCTTGATGACCTGTTTAAAACTTGAAATTGCAAGTAAAGTCTTGTTCAGAACTATGTCTGAGGTAAAACTGGAAGGCGTTTCTGCTTTACTCATAACCCTGAGCATATGGGCTGGTCCTGGAAGGTGCTGGAGAGACCACTCAGAAGTAACCAGTGGGACCTGGGTACCAGCCTTTGTGCTTGCAGGGTGCTGCAGCAGGGTCTGAGCTTCGTGGGGGAACCACACACTATTTTATATGAGCTTAAGGGAGGTGTTAGGGGCTTCCTGCCCACAAAACTGATTTTATTGGAACATAAAAATAAATGTGAGAAGAAAAAGCACTTACCAATAGGAGAGACATCTGGTAGGTGAGAGTAAAGCTCTTAATATTAAATACCTTCCATGCCCTATGTATCCTGTGCAGGAGGGTCCTTTCCTCCTATCTTTTCTGTTGTCTAATTTTGTGACTTCTGAAGCTGAAGAAGTGTATGCTGTCTCCAGTTTATTTCCACTTCTTGTTGGGTTTGCCTTTTGGTTCAAGTCCCTGGCACGAGCCCAGTACTTTACTCAGGCATCTTCCATTGTCCACTTGTGCATCACGTCGGACACGGAGGGGTTTCACTCCCAGCTCACCCCATGGAGTGCACTCAGAGCAGTTAAATAAATAGCTCTCTGTGTGTGTATAAACATAAAAACTCTTTGAGTTGGATTCTCTTGCCATGCTACAGGATGCCTTTCCGTTGGTATCAAGCACAGACAGGGCTGTTTCTTCTGGGATGGGGACTGACAAAACAGTGGCTTTATTCCAGTTTAAAAAAATGACTATAAAAGAAACAGTAATTTGTGTTCCTGGCCTTATTGAGTTCTTAGTGTCAGAGAATTGTTACATTGGCTTGAACATCCTCTTTTCCTGCATGGAATAGTAGGGGAAAGAACACAGCACTTCAAACAAGAAAGGTTGTAAGCATCACTACTGAATAAGGAAAGCAGAAGTGTTCCTGGGATTAAAAATATTGCACTTCCCAGAGTCGCATCAGGTCACCTGCTTAAAGTTGGGACAGGTTCAGTTGTATTTTTCTTTACACATCCTGTATGTCAAAATATCTTTATAATTTTCATATTCTGGAAATTAAACTTTAACATCAATTTGTCATCAGAAAGGAGTAGGAAAGTTGAACCCTGACATCTTGTCTTGGATACAGCAATTTCTCACAACCAACACGTCACGCCGAGGGAAAACAGAACAACGCTGAAGTAAAATGATGTGCTTGTGCTCTCGACAGGCAAAAGGCATTTAGTTTGATAGGGTGCCAAACAGTGTCATCTGAGAGTGTTGTAAAGACTTCCAGCTGTCTTGCGTATGCTAACTAACTATCTGGGTGATTTGGAATTTATCCCTGTGAGTATTTCACCAGAAGTGACCTTGCCTGATCCGGTGAATTCAAGATCAAGTGCAGCTTGTTGCATTCTCCTGGTAATATTTTTGATCAAGGCTACGTTTCTCTGAGCATCCTGCCCACTGCTGAAGGATGGATTTTGTTTTCACAGCCAGGCTCTCCTCTCAGCTCCCTCCCTGCTTGCTGCAGGAGATGCTGCCCTGCTCTGTTGACTCATGTGGAAGGTGTGGCATGTTTTGACCAGGAATGGAAGGGCGTAAGAGAGTTGCAGCAGAGTGCAGCAGGCTCTGAGATAGGCCCTGCAGGGAAATCAATCTTATGGGAAAGCGTAGGTTGAATCTTGGATTTTTGCTACGTGAGTTAATAAGCAATCTGACTACCAAAAAGGGAGAAAAATTGGACTTATACCACCAGCATACATAAAGTTGCTCACTGGCTTGGGAGAGACAGACCTGCCTTCTGCTGATGCTGGATGCTTCAGCTGCAGACACTATGCAGCTGCTCATTTGTTCCACAAGTTACTACCTTGATTCACCTTGGGCATGTTCAGTTCAGTAATATCTTGTTATGGGGACTTTCAATAGCTGACTAATCTTGATGAAAACAGAAAGGCTTTGTTAAATGAGTTCATGCCTGGGAAATAAGGATTGTGTTTTCACAAGTTTTATTTAGAGCCCCAAAATGCATGTTCAGCTTTTGTACATGTATTTTATATCTAGCACTGTTTACTAAAGCAGTCATGCCTGAAAATATCTGATAGTTGCCATCTCAGGAGCCTTTGATGCAAAGAGTGTGAGTTTATGCAAAGCAGGAGATGTGCCAATTGTTCTTTCAGGCTCAGCTGAAGGACACTCTGGTCATTCCAAAGAAAAACAGCTACTGGGAGACTGCTGCTACAGCAAGTGGCACAGTTTGAAGAGAGCTTATCTACAACATTAACAGGGGCTGGGTTCTCGAGGGCACATTGCATGTGCCTGAGAAGAAACAGTAAGACTTGTTATTCTGCACAGAATCTACTGTACTGACAGGTTTATGAAAGAATGGTACAAACAAAACCAAACCCTCACAAACACCAAAACTGCCAGTTTTGCTAATCTAAGATAAAAGGCTTTGTCTTCTTAATGTGAGAAATTTGCTCTTGTATAAATCTATAAGGGAAATAGTGCGCATGTAAATGACAAATCAATCCAAAGTAGCTGTTTCTTCAGTTAAGTGATGACTTCTTGATTGGTTTGGCCAGCAAACAAAAAACATAAGTGTCTGGGAAAGGCAGTGAGAGAAGTGCCTACTCTTAAATTGTGTATACTATTGAAATTAGTTTAGTGCTTTTCCAAATCAGTGCTTACACAGCATGCTGAAGGAAAAGCTTTGCAGAGCAGAATGTTACGGAAGCTTAAATTCAACCCAATACTGTAAAATAACTTGAAAACTTCCAAATTAGGTTTTTTTCTAATGAGTAAGTGATGCACATGTGTTCGTGTTAGTGGGCTGGTGCACTGTGTTCTGTGCCTCTTGTCTGCAGAACAAGATAAAGAAATGATAATTCATGTGAGCTTTGTACTGCAGCTTCTTGGTGGAAATATTGCAGCTCAATGATGCAGCCCAAAAAATTCAGATATGGTAGAATTCAAATGCAGGCTATCCTTTCAGAACAAAGCAACATTAACTTGAGGGGTTGAAGCATAGCAACCAATCTTTTGAACCCCCTCCCATATGACTTGCTTTATTGTGTACTATCGTGGAGTACTTACATAAGGCAACAAGCTGTCACTCTTATCTCACAGACTGGAATGCTTTTCCTTCAACTTGAAGTTCACAAGCTGTGATCAGGTAGCAATGCTATTGTAACTGAAGGAGTAAAAGGTATTTATGCAGTTTTCATATACAGTCCTGCCCTGAAGAACCCCTCCATGGCTTTTTTTAGTTTCCCTTAATGGGGAAACTTCCAGCTCTACATACACTCAAGATCCCAAAAAAGCTCACTTGGTTCTGTGCTCTATTTGTCAAATATACGGGTTTGCAGTTTTATCTCTAATTACTTGTGTGGGATCATTACCACCATTCAAGTGTCCTCAAGCTTCAGTGTATTTTAACTTTCCCATTTTGCAGGCAGGAGGCCCCCACTTTCTCACAGACCTTTTGCAATTGCAGGTTTCTGATCCTTACTGAGAACATGGGTAGCTGTTATATTTGTCAGTGAAGTTCTGCTTTTCTTAGTGATAAGAGGTACTGCACCTGGGTAGGGTAGGCAAATCAGCCCTCACTGCTTTGAAACATTAATAAATACCAAGTTGTATTTCTCTACCTGCTCCCACAAGAGATCCAATCCTATCAAATACCCAGATTTTGTTACCTATGCCAAGCACAGCAATTGTCTCCTGCTTTCAGTCAAAATATATGAGAAAGTTTGTGAAGTATTGGTGGGCTGTTCCTCCACCTTATAGATGAGGAGGGCTGAAGGACTGACTCAAAACATGGAATACTAAAGGGGATCTGCCCCTCAGCAGCTTGGAGAAGGTTTAAAATGTGCTCCTCCAGAGTTTCATGATCACCAGGTTGTGACTATATCACTGGGAGCCCCTGCCCACCTTACTCCACTGATTAAGTAGTGTAAAAGATTAACATGGTCCTTTCAGCAGAGATGGGAACCCAGGGATGATTGTCACACTGTGGATCTATGGAAAAGTGACTCTTGCATTCCACCTAGGAAAACTGGATGGTTGGGATTGATTAGATGAAAAGGAGAGACTTCTTTGGTTTTTGGGAGCATCTGTGATGATCTGTGCAGGTCAAATGAGGTGATGCTACACCCTTCAATGTTCCATCAGCTGTCACATGAGCACCTTATCTAATCAGAGGTTCACAGGACATTTCTACAAATTATAGCCTTAATGCCTTCATAGGTTTGTACATACATAATTGACTGCAGGTAATCCATTCTGCTTACACAAGGCAGGAATTCAAGAACTCTTACCTGCTTCACCAGTGTTGTAAAGAGAAAAACTTTTGAGTTTATATTTGTGTATTAAATATTATTTTTTATAAATATATTTATATAGCATATATTTAGATTTCTAAGGACTGGAATAAAAATCAAGTTACAAGACTTGAACTGCTTTAACTACTGCCACAGATACTGGAATCTATCTTTACATCTTTGAGTTAGTCCCCTTTTTCTGTTCAGCAATTTAAGGCAGAGAAAGATGCCAGAACTGTTAAAAGGGCTGAGATGGCAGTTCATACCCTAACTAGGGCTCTCTTTCCTGGGTAAGGCAAGCAGGAAACAAGCAGCCTGCAGTGATGCTACTTCTACATGGAATCACTGGATGATACTGGTTGAAGGAGATAATCTTGTCCACTCCTGTTCAAAGCTATCCCAAACAGATCGAGTTGCTCAGGAACTTGTTGAGTTCTGAATATCTCAAACATTCAGATTTTCCAGCCTCACTGGACCCAATGTTCAACCACTCTCATGATGAAAACACTTTTCCTAACATGTAATCAGGATTTTCCCTGTTGAAACTTGCCTGTTGCCTCTTGCTGTGTCTGTGTGCCTTTGAGAAGATCCTGGCTCCATCTTCTCTACACCCTCCCCTTAAGTAGCTGAGGGCTGCAGTCATACATCCCCCACACACATTAAATCTTCTTGTCTTCAGGCTGGACAAACCCAACTCCCTCAGCCTCTCCTGCATCGTACACTCCATCTCCTTACCTATCTTGCTTTGGTAGACTGGGCTCCAGCGTGTCTCTCACTGGTTTGTGGCTCCCCAGTACACAAGTACTGCACTTTCCAAGTCCTGAGTACAGTAATTACTGCCCTGGATCTGCAAGTCTAGCCCAGTGTGGAGCTGCCCTCCTTTTCTGCAAGGACATTCTGCTGAGCCTTTTTCAACTTGTTGTCCACTGAGACCCCCAGGTCTTTTTTTTTTTTTCTCCGAAGTTTGTCTCCAGCTAGTTGGCACCCAGCAAGGTCATTCCTTCCCTGGGGAAAGAATTTGCATACTTGCTTTCCAGACCTGTCCTCACCTCTTTCCTGGTCTGAAATAGACACAGGTAGTGAATCTTGCACTGTTTTGGAGAACTTTTTTACTTTTTGAAGGAAGTTACTGAATTCTGTAACTTAGCAAAGACCGCCAGTTGGTAAGTTTAGACAATTTGTAGGCAAAGTGCTCATAGTAAAGCACTAGGTTGAAACAGAGGGTTGGTAGGAGCATTTATCCCCCTCTAGCCACCTAAATGATTTTTACTTAATATTCTCTGATGTACTAAATTTTCTTTACTCACTGTAAAGAGACATCTGGAAAACTAATCCCACGATGGTGGGGGATTCAGCCCATTTAATCTCAGGCACCCAAACTGAGCTACCTGCATTTTTTTCAGGCATGTCTGGAAGTGTAAGGCTTACAGTGAAGAGTGCCACTTACATTTAATTTATTTTTTGAGTTAAAGTATCTGTCTTGTAAACCAACTTGCTCTTCTAAATGTTTTCCTGAAGCTGGTACATTTTATATCCTTGGAGCAATTTTGAGAGTCCCCCAGACGCTGCATAACACTCCTATGGAAGTTGTCTTTGGGCACTTCCTACTGTGCTTGTTCAGCAGGCTTGTTTTCAAAGAATGTCAGCTTAGGTAATTCAGCATATTATTATGCCATCAGGACTCCTCATGTTAACTTCAGGATTTGCTGTTTTAAAAGAACTTCAGAGAATGGCTCTAAGGGGTTTTTGGGTTTTTTTTTTTCCTTTTGAATGTGTATTTTAATGCTTTTCCCTTGAACCTTCCTTTTAATTCTAAGATGATGATTAGTCTATAAGAGTCTGCTACAAAATGAAGCCTAAAACTGAGTATAGGAAATGTTACATCGGGAGACGGGTGGTGAGTTGACCTGGACCAGAGCAGTTGCTGCTAGCTGTCTTCCATGTGTCTCTTACTCCCTCCATATTGGACTGGGGAAAGCTGATGTGTGTTCTGCTTTAGCTCTGTGTATCCCCTAGTCTTTATACCATATCTGAGGAGTCTGTGTCTGCTTTTAAAGCTTGATACTCCATCCCACTCAGTGGAGTTGTTCCCTATGCCTGTTTCTGGCCAGCAATACCAGCCAGTGAGAGAGATCTTGTCCTCCCAGTTGTGACAACCCAAGTGTTGGTGGGGCCTTGCTGTGTGCTGTAAAAACCCAGAACTGTCCCAGATTTACTTTCCTAAACCTGAAAAAGAGAAAAATAAAAAAAAAAAGGGGGGGGGAGGGGTGACTTTGAAATTAGATCCCTTTTTGCTTCTGCTTCAGAGTGGATGGGATTCAGAGTTCCAGCGAAACTGTAGGGCAGCCCAGAGAAATAAACAAGGAGCAAACAGTTAGGGCTGGAATGCCTTAAGGCAATATTATTGCCAAATTCTTCTTAATGGGAAACCTTAGTCAGTACTGGCTTTTCTTGCCTCACTATAAAACATGCATCATCACAGCATAACTTTGTTTATAAGGAAGTATTAAAAAGAAATGTGTTAAATGATTCTAGTGCATGAAACTAAGCAGAAACCTGATCAACTCTAGTTATTTTTAAGCCAAGTGCTTTCTGTAAGATGATATAATTAATACCAGAAAAAAAAAAAAAACAAAAAAACCAAAATATAATACATGAGTACGTTCAGAAGTGCATCAATAGCAAACTGCAGCCCAATGTGCAAGCCACAGACATGCACCAAACAAAAGTGATGGTTGTGTTGGATGTAGAAGTCAACAGACACAGGCACTCACAGTGGCAAGTGGGACAGACTTTTAGTTGCGTGATAGAAATTGAAATGACCACATCAATGACTCTGAACTAAATTTTAAGGAAAAGGATGCCTCAAATAATTGAAGGAAGATTGTTTTCTCCAAATGGAGCAAAGAGAAACTTTTTTTCTTGAGGTAAGTGAGATGTGGCAGCCTGCTGCTAAATACAAAGAGTGATAAATACACAGTCTCATCTGGTCATCCTATTATATCTGCCACCTACTGCTTGATATACTGGTTTGGCATTGCTTGTCATGCAGAAAAAAGGGTTTGCCAAATCTGTCACACTAGCTAAGTAAAATCACACAAACTGAGCTCTGTTACACCCTTTCCAAGTTGGAAGATAATTACTGCATCTCAGAGTTACTGGGCAGGAAGGCAGTGAAGGTATTTATTAATAGGAGGAGGACAGGTAGGCTGCTGCAAAGATGTAGGTGTCACACTGCAGTTGGCTGGAGCTTTGGACCCAGCGGTGTCTGCAAGTCACTTGGATCATGGAAATTCCCTTTACAAGAAGTTGAGAGGGGACAGGAGAGGACAGCAGAAATGACACAAATTGGTTTACTGCTCTATAGGGAGAAAAATCTAAAGGCTTCCCAAACAGAGTAGAAGTCTTTCTGAGAAAGGATGCATGTTCTTTCCTACAAAGTTGCTAAGTAGGACATGCTTGGATTTACTTTATATGTAAATGACAAAAAAAAGTTTGTTTGCTTTGTAAATGAGAGGGAGGGAACAGAGTCTTATAAGAAATCTCTAGGACCTTTTCCATGCCAGTAGATGACTTGAAATCAGAGCACTGGAGAGAAGCAGAACCACTGGGACAAATCCGTGTTTGGAATGGGGAGAGCGAAAGAGGTGGGAAGCGCTCGGAATCAGCATCTCACATCTTCTGGGACTGCCTTCCTTGTGAAGCACTCTGGGTCAGACTAGGTTTCTTGTAGTTTTGGAGCTGGAGATGGTGTTAAACTCAGCTCTGTTTCTTGACCTCTTTGCTTTGGGTCTTTGCCTTTGTGCCTTCCCTGTAGCGCTGCAGAGCCGAGTCCTGAGTGGATGCAGAGGAATTTCTCAGGAACAGTGAGACAGCATAGGGCTGGGCTGTTAGTTACCAGCAAGTTGAGAAATCTGCCAAACTGTGAAGTAGATGGGGGTTTTTGTTTTGGTTTTTGTGATTCATGCACAGCTCATAAAAACAGTCGTTCTTTCCTTTGACACTGGAAGCCTTAAAATTAATGTTTCTGTTCATCTTTTCAACAGGAAAGCATATGTAAATAGTGATATACATGGTTTTCTGATTTACACTCTGAGTTTGTCCATTTCTGTAATTTGTCAAGCTATTCTTCACTCAGTAAATGCCTGGATAGCAGCCACATGGGGTTGCTTGAATTCTTTCAGTTGCTAAAAATAAGTTGAAGTTTTTTTCTGTAACTGCTGAGGATATTTGAGGCAATAATCAGTGACTGTCAGCCTATATTACAAATTGTTTTCATGCAACATTGCATTTCCAGTCTTTGGCAGGGGGAGGAAAACAGATCTGTGCAGTATGGAAGAAAGCATCCAGTGCACACAGAGACAGTAGCAGAAGACAGGGCTCAGTGCCCACGGGGGAAACACAGTTTCTGGAGACAAAGTTTTGAACTAGAAGGCATTTGATTTAAATCCCTTTAATTACATTCTGTCCTAACTTTTCCTCCTTGGTCCTTCAAACTAACAACTATGGGTACTACATATTATGATTATAGGTTGTGCTTCTAGATGCTGTTGTTCCTTGTTTACTACAGATTCTCTGCTGTACTTTCTTCTTCCATTTAGTTGCTTTGCTTTCTACTTGCGTTCTCATATGCTTCTTGCCCAGTTCTTGTTTTGTTTGGGGTGGTTTTTTGTTTTGATTTGGGGTGTTTTTTTGGTCAATATTCATTCAAATTAAATTTAATGCTTTACAGCATTTCAGGGGCTATTATTTTAGAAGCCCCTTATGCGTCAGTTTGTCAGTAGGTTCAGCATTGTGGATGCAGCAATAGCTGTTGTGCACAGGGAGGAAAAGTGTATGTTGAGAGGGAGCCAGTGAAAGCCTCCTGAGACCAGATAAGCCCTGGAGAGCAGCAGTCCTGCTGAATCCAGTGGACACCCAAGGATTCCATAAACTCTGAACTGTAAAAGTTTGCCAAATCTGCCTGAGGCCTTCACAAGCACTCATTAGTATCAGTCAGGATACGTAAGCCAGCAGCATCTGAGAAAGTGGCAAATGTAGGCTACAGAGCTGTGTACACAGCTGGTGAAGCAAGGGAAGGGACCCCTGAGGGACCCTCTGGAAGCCAGTGGCCCACTAGTCCAACCCCCCCACTGGGTTTCACTTCCCGACTGTAGCTGTAGCGGGGTGACACAAAGGAGGGGTTGTGGGAGGGGGAGAACTGAATGCACTCTGTGAACAGTCATTGGCTACTAATAAAAGCTACCCAATTCTATTAATAACAGCTAAACTCAAAAGCATTTTATGATAAACATTGGTCCAATGTAATTCGCTCATCAGGGAAATTGATAGTCTAATATAGGGAACATGCAGCTATGTGTAACTTTACGCACAGCTGCAAATATTTGCATTACAACAACATAGAATAAATCATAAATTTCTGCCCTGGAAAAAAAAGGCATAATTGTTTTTATCTGTTTTACTACATATGATTTTCTGAAACTACTCTTTGAATTGCTCTTAATTTTTTTTTTTTCTGTATCTTAAGGTCTTTTTCATTTTCCTGATCCTCTAAATTTTCATCCTCTTGTATTTTACCCTTTTCCTATGTTTTCCAATGTGGAAGAAGGAATTTCTTTAGGTGTCTTCGTAGGTGACTTTTTAGGAGGTGGGAACCTATTTTAAAATCAGTTCAGCCTGTGTGTGTTGGGGGGTTTTGAAGAATTGAATTGTGCTTGCTGGCTTATGTAGAATGGTGACGGGATGCCAGTGCCTGGAGCTGAGAGCTGTGCATGGCCTGCCATGAAGTAGAAGGACATGGCATCCCTTTCTTCTTGTCTTCATTGCACATCTTTATCCCTCCACCCTTTCAAAGGAGACTCCAGCTCTCCATCCTTACCTTCCTCACACCCACTAACTAGGACCTCTACTGCATTCCTTTGTCCACCTAAATTAAATTCCACCCTAATGATCCAGTGTTTCCTACCACTCCCTTGCCTGGGTGCTGCTGCGGCATCTCAAGCCAGAAGGACGGGTTGAGGTGTTGGCATGGCTCACGGAGCAGGTGGAGACCTGGCAGTGCTGCTGCACACGGCAGCAAGTGCCAATTATCTCACCTGGCCACAGAGATTGCACTGCTCCCTGCAGCTCAGCTAAGCACCTGTTTGCAGGCAAAAAGGCAGGGACTGCTGCTGAGATGTACCTCTTTGGCCTGACCTGTGCAAGCATCAGCAGGATCAACTTCCAAGCATTAGGAACCTGTGCTATGAGAACTTTTTTATTTGAGACTGTATGAATGAAGGTCAGTGTGGTGGTGTTACTCAAATCCCTCTCAAACCAAGGTGTATATATTGAAGACAATGAAGGAGTTACCTCTGTCTTCAATATGCCATAAATACCAGACTTTTCAGAAAACATTCCATGAGTAAATTAAGTGTCATATTTCTGAAGAACCGCTACTAAAGTGATTCTTTAGAAATATGACACTTAAGTGACTAAAGTCACTTTCTAAAGAATCGCTGCTGCTGCCTGTTAGAAGTTCTGGTCAACACCTTCTGGTGAGAGATGTCTTCTAACCATTGTCTCAGTTTGTAAGGACAGGACACTCTTGTTGGAGTAGTGCTGTCAGATCCCAGTTTAAGTTCAGAGGGGCACTACTTGAGCAAAAGCCAACATACCATGATGGATTTGCTGTTCCTTTGCCAATAGGATGCCTGAGGTTTGTCAGCTGTGCTGGAATCACTTTCCACATTAAACAAATGGAGGAAAAAGAGTACATTGAAAAGCAAAGCTTAAGAGGCTTGGAGAGATTCAGTGAAATGAAACAATAACATGTTTAGTAGCTAATTCCCATTCTGGTTTGGCTTTAAGGTAGCTTCAGCCTTCCAGTTTGCTAGCAGCCTTCCTAACTTCTCTGCCAGGATGAGTCACAGCTTCTGGAGCTGGGATCCACTCCTTTAGACAAACCATCTTTAAAGGTCTGTTTACCTTTTCCAGATGATAGTGAATTATAGTGAGAATTGCTTTATGTTTTCCTCCACTTGAAACAGGGGTTTTGACGAATATAAATTCACCTGTGGGAGCTTCTTACATCCCTCGGTCCCTGATGCAGTCCAAGTACCCCTGGAATCCTATTTGGTGTAGTTTCATGCTGTTACACAGAGATAGATGTCTTTGGAATACTCCTCCCTGCTGGGCTGTCTCAACTAGTTGACTAGGAATGCAAAACAAGCAATAACCAGAGCCCTGGTCTGACTGTAAACCATTATTTACCTGCCAGGAATGATATTTCTTGCTGACTGAGGAGTTGAATCAAGAAACTTAGCCACGTAACCATAGTATGTAATTCAGGGCACAAAATGAAACCCATATATGGTTGCTCCATCTTATGTTCCTGTGGTCTGTAATGTACCACTTGAGAGAATGGATGTGAGGACAAATTTAGCATTCATAGGCAATTCCATGTAGGAACACAGAAAGGAATGGGCCTTAATATGGCTGCTACAAGGGGGCAGCACCATGATTTCATTGTTAAGTGAGACACTTCAAAGGATTGCCAGCGTTTTTGTGCTGTATTGGCAAAAACACAGGCTTTCCTGGATAACAGTTACTGTGCTTCTCAATGGCAGATTTTTTTTTCCCTCTGAAAAGCTGTTCAGGCAAGTGCAGCAAGGCTCCAGTTGCATGACACAACAGTCATAACTGATTGCCTGTGCTCAGAAGAAGCCTGGTTGGATGAAGAGAGACCAGTGTGCCTGGAAATCATGAATAAACTCTAAATGCAGCACTGCATAAGGGAGCTCATAGACATGCTACTATATTGGGGGGCATCTGATTGTTGTGCAGATGTGTTAGACACTGAGCCATTGTGAACACAGCTGAATTGGGGCATTGTAATGAAGGATTTCTACTCATTTCAATTTCCAGCATACGACCATAGCATCACTGCTCAACCAATGCAGACAAAGACCATCCAGTGAATCTTTTTTTTTTTTCCCCTCCTATTTGGTAGTTGAACTAAAGGTTTCATGTTTTCTTTTCAGTGCCAAATTGCTGCAAGGAACAATTCAAGCCGGCAACCAGGGAAAGTGTTTGGATGCTCAAAGTAAGTATGTTTGTGCATTTGTGTTTTTTTACCTAAGAACTTGTGTTTGATGTCTGTAAGGCAGCATCGAGATAAGTTTGGTATCAATAACAAGTGATATTCCTTTCCATCATCTTTGACTATGTAACAGTCATGAAACAAAACTGATGAAAGCTAAACAAGAGGCCACAGACATCTTATAATAAATAATTTTATAATAAATATTATAAGTAATTGTGGGTTTTTTTGACTGGAGGAAGAAGGGAATGGTGGCAGAAAGGAATTAAAAAAAAACAACTAGAAGTGGACAATGAATCTGATGTCTCCCTTGTGCTTGGGAGCTTTGAGAAATCATATCCTTCCTTGCTTTTGTTTTGTTAAATGTTAGCTCTTCTGCACTTTATTGGTGCTGCCATCATAATGTTAAGTGGAAAAAGAGCAAATTACAAGAAGCACATGTACGGAGTTAGTAATTAATGCCACAAAGAATTCATAAGGTGCTGTCCCTTTTTTAATCCGCAACTATGGGAGATTAACTTCGACCATCCAGCCTCCAGCTTGGCATCTGCGAAATCTGCTCAGAAGTCACCTGGGGAAAGTGGAGCACCAGTGATATCAGACAGGAGGCCCACAAGGTGGCAATGTTTAGAAAGCCTTCAGAAGGGATGCGCCCTGAACAGATCCCTGCTTCCTGCGGTTGCCATCACTTGCTGCCCTTGTGCCATTGCTGTACATCTGTGCTGTTAAACAAGAAATGCCAAAATGGAGCATAGGATACCTGGTACTAAACCTCTTGTTTGAAGGGGTTCACCACTGGCAGTGCTCACCATACTGTGCTGGATACCATTCCTGCCTTTTCCCTTGGAAGGAATGTGCTGCAGCATTAGTGGCTTGCAATAGCGGGTTTCTTTATTCATAGCTAGTAAAAAACACATGCGTGGTACTGAAATGATGCTGAGGCTGTGTAATAAAGAACTTTCATTTTCAAAACACACTGCTGCATTTTAGCTAATGCTTGCAAAGCTGTTACAGTGTGTAAATAAATGCTAACTGGATGTAGGAGGCAGCTCAGTTTGCAGTGATACTTTGTGCTTCACAGCTAAAAGTGAAAAGACTTGCTTTAGTGTGAAACTAGGGGGTTGCTCCAGGTTATGTAATGCCCTGCAAAAAAACCAAACAAACAAACAAAAAAACAAACAAACAAACAAAAAAAAACCCCTCAAATATGTTTGCAGAAAGATTTCTCTAGATACCTGATAGGTGTGAGAAATTATTCAGGATAAGTTCTATGGTAAATACAAGAATTGCCACCAGCAATTGTTCACCAGCACAGACATAGGTAAGTAGGAGAGGGACAGTTAAACAAGGAGCCACATAGTCCAGAGTCCTCAGATTGCAAGAGTAACTTCGACAGCAATTAGCAGACATGCAGGACTCAAGTGTATTTGATGATTCTCAGGACAATCAGCCTATAATTTAGTCAAAAGTGGCTCGTATGCCTCAAAGATGAAGCAATGCATCTAGACTACAGGAGGCATCTCAGAGCAAGAACTAGGAAAATGTGATGTCCTCCCCTGTGGATGCAACCCTTCCTGGGAAGGTGTTGCAGATGGAAGTGCAGTGGGACAATGCCCTGTGCTGAGCCATGGAGACTTTCATCTGTTGCTTTCCGCTCTGGCACGGAGCAGATGCTGCTGCTTAAAGTCAAGCTTTGTCACTGTGGTTATACTGGCATTGTCACAGGCACTTGGAAACAACAGGAAATCTAAAGAAAACTGTGAGCATGGAGATAGTGCACAGCCACCAAGTGGACATTTATAAAAGCAGGCTGGGTCCTACCTGTCTAACAGAGACTTATCTGACATGTGCAGATTTCCTGCAATGTGTAACCCTTTCTGTGAAGCAACAGACAGTTTTCCAGTGTATTCCCAATGGATTGCTGCTCACTGTTCAGCCTTTCCTTTTCAAATCCTTTAGTCCTTATGGCCTATTAAATATCCAAATGAAGATCTAGTTATCAGCCTTCTAATACCAGAGATTCATTACATTGCTAGAGAATTAGCTGAGCTATTACAATTCCAAATCCATGTAACATGCTATTATATACTAGTCTTTGCTCAGGAAACCTTCTGGTCAGGTTTCAGTGGCTTTGAGCCTGACAAATGGGTGTATTTTTTCATGGAGTTAAGTTATATGGACAACAACATGAGGGACGGATATTGGAATATCCAAGAAATTTTACAGTTCTTGTATTAGGTGCTCTCATGTGCGACATGAAGATAAGGGGCCTTTTGGCAGTAGCAATTCCTTGATTGATGCATTATCACCAAAGCAATTACAATACATCCTGACATTAGAAAGCAAGGCTGGTTTCTACTGCAACATTAGCTCAGGAATTACTTGTTAGATTTCAGTTATTTTGAGATAGGGGAAGAGAAAGAAAATACATTAAAAGTGTGTGCATTTACATACACATGTACATATATATATATATATATATAGTATGTTGGTATGATGAACTACTAATTCATGAAGTGTTCAGGGGAGATCTGAACAAAGGCCTGTATGAGCTTTTTTCTTGCCTGCAGACATAAATATTCTCTGGCCATTCATGATAAAGGTGCACGTACTTACCCAAACCAGGCAGACTAAAGAATTGCTTCCTCTCACTTCTTTCTCCTTACCTCCCAGCACCAGCACTGGTGCAGAATAAACACCATTTCTAGATGAGGGCACTTTGTTTCCCATTCAGTTCCCTGCTGCTTGTTTCCCTCAACTGGTTCCCACAATGTCCACCAAAGAAGACCTGACTTTCAGAAGGGATGCCTTGCACCTTCAGTGAAAAGGCTGAAGAAGTGGGAAATAGCTGAACTTCTGGACTGAGCTGAGTGCTTTTAAAGCATGGTCATTCTGTGGAAACACCATAAAGTTCCCCAAAATGCAGTGGAGGACATCTGTTTAGGAGTCAGTCCTGCACAGAACACAGATGCTTTAGAGCTGGTTTAGATCCAACATGAGAAAACCAGAGCCCTAAAGCCTGAACCTGAGGGAGCAAAGTTAACCAAATGGAATGTTTGTTTATGGCTGTGCACTCACCAGCCCCATTCCCTTCTTAACTTAGGAATTGGGTAGCTTGGATAGCCTTTTATGGTGCTGTCTGAAAATATTCTGAACTTTGGGGTGATATTTATTTTTCCAGTACCCAATACCAAAAATTATCCCACAGGAGCTCAGCAAAGCAGCTGATGATTCATCAGGAACGTAACTTTGCTTTTCAAAAAGATAACGTGTGGTTTTGTTCAGAGTTAATGAGATCCTTTCCAACGCAGAAGCTGTCAACAGCGCTGACATACATTTACAGTTACAAAAACACATAGCCTTGTGGTTGGGGTTTTTATTAAATAGAAACCTCATTTTCTACTGTAATGAGGAAAAGGCACTGTTTTCTTGCCACTAATACCTTTTGTACTCAAAGTGTTAGAAGCCTTTTTTATTATTATTATTTTATACACAATGTGGCTATTCAGAGGTTACAAAATGGTGCCACTTAATGCCAGGACTGCTGAAGCCATGATAATATAAAATAATATGTTAGAAAAAAGATACCCTTGTTTCTAGTCATCTTTTATTGCCTTCTGCATCTTGCCTGTCAACGGTGCTTCATTTAGAAGCTGGAGAATGTTCATTAAAGAATGGTTCAAGTAATGATTTGAGTTTTGCTCCAGCAGAAAAAGAAACCATAAAATCTAGGACCTTGAAAAATATTAATCCTTGTCAGCTATATCAAGTATTTATAGTGCGTGTAGATGCTATAAAAATAACTGTGTGATTTTTCAAAGCAGTTTCCAGATTTTATAAATACACTCTTGCATGTGCCCCTGTCCTGTGGTGTGGCAGGCACCGGGGAGCTTTCCTGGCCTCTCTTCCCATGCTGCTGCTAAAGCCTGCATCTGCACAGCAGGCATTGGGATACTGATCTGTGGTGTTCAGGGCCTCCAGCAGCAGAGTAGAATCCACAGGTGGACAGGCTCCAAGTATCAGCATTTTTTAATATTTCTCTGCAATCAGTGGAGCTGGAAACTTTGGTTTTCATTAGCTGGCTTCTTGGATTCTTACACAGTTCAGTTGCTCCATGATCTGCAGCTTGCAGAAAATCACCCTATATACTGAGTCAGAGTAAAGTGGGAGTCACCGGCAATGCACAGCACACTAATGAGGTCAGGTGGAAGCAACATGTAAGTTGTTCTTACAGCAAAATTGTTCCTTATAATAATGGCTTCTTCAACCCTCTTAGAGATTTGTTTAGCACTGGGTCAAGTATGAGAAGGCCACTGTTATGGACAATGCTGTTGTGTTACAATACAAGGTGGCAAAATTAGAGGTTTTTAGGTCTTGGGACCTAGTAATTTGTTGCACTCAAATCCAAATGTTGTAATCATCTGCAGCATCCTGCATGTCTGCTCCTACCTGAGCCTGGAGCAGGCACAGAAACAGGCTTTTGGTGGGAGGTGCAAAGGGGCACAGGGGCAAAGTCAGTGGCAGCTGGCTTGAGCCTTAAAAGCCCCAGCTGGAGATCTGCCACCAAAGTGAGCACAGCTGCCACCTGGGTTAAAAATCCTCTCTGAGTGATGAGACAGGCCAGGTACATGGCATGGGTACCATTTATTGTGGGGAGCACTACTTTTAAGTCTCCATCAGTGCCCGTTCCTCACTGAAGGAAGCTGGCAATGCCTCCATATCCAGGTTTGTGCAGTGGCTTCCATTAGAGCTTCATCCTCTTACAAAAGGTCTGGATTTGGCACATCACTAATGACCTGAGCAGGATGCGTGGGATAAATCAATGCCTTCTGAACAGCACTACAGGAAACTACCCTTACATCATGTTGTAGGTTTTTAAACAAATAACTAATTCTTGTCTTGTGTCTGTATAAAAGGACAATATTGACTGTGCTCAAGTATTTTCAGACTTGATCTGATTTCATAGCTAGGATCGTTTTTGTGTAATGTAAGAGGCTTCACATAATCACTCTTTTAAATCTACAGCTTATGTTTGACAAGTGGGTCATTGGTTAATGGAAGCAAGTAAATCCAGCTGTTTATCTTTTCAGTAAGATCATGCACTTTCTGTATGTTCTTGTCTGCTAAGAATGGAGAAGTGTACATTTTTAATGGCCCTCTCTCTCTTTTAGCGTAGGGGCTTGAGCTTTATATTATATTTCATTTCTTCTCTACATTCAAATAAAATAAAGTCACAGTATTACTTCTGCTCGTATGCCACCTAATCCACAAATTTGTGGCAGCAGTTGTGGTACGATTAATTTAATTACTACATGTGATTTTTTTAAAAGTTGTTAATTTGACTTCATGAGGAAAACTTATTGTATGTTGCTTAACAGTTTTCATGCTTCTTTATTTCTCCTACCCAAGCCCCCAGTATTTCTGTGTGTTGCTCTCAACAGATGCACCTTCCACTAAAGCAGACCAGCAGTATCTTTCTCCCAGCTAGCTTTAACTCTTAACATTTTTTGGGTAATTTGAAATTTCAGGGTTTCAGAAATTGCTATGTAAGCCTTCTGTAGGGTCCCAGCATCTAAATAAAGCACTTGCAGCACTAGGTTAACAAAGTGCTCAAAATATTAATGGAAACTTAGTCTAATAGGTCAAGCTCCAAAAGTCCTCTTGGGGAATGTCTGTCAGCAACATAATTTTCGTGACACAGTTTTCAAGTATTCTAATTTTTTTTCAATTCAGGCTACTAATATAAGTGTAACATGATTAAAGCTGTCTATGAACATTATTTTTCCTCTTCATTTGGAAACTATTTTATTAATAAAAACTTAGCATAAACACTAAGGTGATAATGAGCATTGACTTGCCAGGGGAAAAGAGTCTGTTTTCCATCAATAAGTGAGAGAATGAAAACTTTCAGATTAGTAGGGGTATTGTGTTAGGTAGCAATTAAATTATACTCACAGAACACTTTCTTGCTCCCAAATGCTCTAGTACTTGCAAATAGAAACTATTACTTTAGAATTGTGTTACAGGTCTAAATTCTTAACAGCAAGTTAAAAAGCACGTGTGCAAGAAATTCTCAGAAAGCAAAGAGCAGAATTCCTCAGATGCTTGCAATTGGCCGGGAAGGAGCCTGAAATAGCTGAAAGCAAGTCTATCTGTCTACGGGAAGACAAACTTCTTTTTAAAAATGTGGTGTGTAATACATGTATTTGCTCTAGCTCAAAGGGGAGGCACTCCCTGATTTCTCTGTGAGCTAGAGATCACAAGCAAATCCTTGGCAACCCAGTTTTCAGAGGCGCTGAGGTGCCTCAGGGATTCCAGCTCTTTGGTGTGTTAATGGCAGCACTGTGTCACACGAGGTGTGTGAATCCTGGCTGTGATGCAGCCTTTAAATACAGGTGTCACCTCTTGGGGTGGCTGCGTGTGAAGGTGCGTGCAGCTCAGCAGGCAAGTACTGCAGCTCATTCCTCTGGCCGGGATGAAATGAGGCGTAATTAGCTAATGACAGTATGTTAGCTGGACAATAAGTATGCTGGGCACTTGTCTGAGGGAAGGAAACCAATTTGACCCAGGTTCTCTGCAGGTGGCTGAGGAAGGAAAGTGGAAATTGCCCAAGCCTACAAAGGATTTTGCCTGACAAAGGAAGAGTGGGAAAGAATGGGAGAAACAACAATGGAGAAACCTCAGGTGCAGAAGAAATCCTGACATAAAAAGGAGGAGGCACTCATTTAGTTGTAGCAATGGAGAAGAGGGATTGGATTTGCTTAGCTGCAGAGCTGGAAGTACTGAAAAGATTAGAAAGCAACCCGTGGAAGAAAGGATGGAGACGCACCACAGTGGTGCTGAGGATGAAGCTTGCACAGACTTGTGACAGTAAGTGTCTTGAGGAAGCTGGTCATAACAGCAGGGCCTGTTTCTGTGCTTGTAAAATGAGGAAAGCTGACAGAAATCAGCTTCTGTAAAATGCTATGAATGTCCCAGATAAAAAGCAGTTATCAGGAGAAAGGGGAAGGTTGCATACAAACAGAAAAGCACACCACTTTCTGTGTAACTTCTTGGCATTCGCTGATTTGATGGGCAACGAGACACCTTGGCTCTGAAAGAGAATGATTTGTAGCGCACTGTAGGGTCCTGAGAAAACTGTCTTTTGCAGCAAGGCACTGGGTTCTTAGGCTGGGGTTTGCAATCACAGAAACACTCACTACTGAATGACTTGGCAGCGTGATTTTGATCCTGGTCAGGCATGAATGCGCTCTGTATTTCTTTCACATTAGCCAGAGCATGTAATACTGTTTATGTTGGCTTTTTGCTGGGTGTGGGAGGACAGACACTTAATTAACAGTTTGCTGGGACAAAGTAACCCCTTCAAATCCTGGTTCGTAAAGATCCAGTCTTTGTCAGCTGGTTGAAACATTCTTGATCCAGTAAAATTTAATAGACCATCTGCTGGAATCATTACTTTCTTGTGCCAGCCGTCTCCCTTCCTCTCTAGCAGTGGTGAGCATCTTGGGCAGGTTGGCCAGGTCTGTATCAATAGACTGAAATGCCTTCAAAGTGTATTGCTAGCATTTTTAGTGTAGAGCAGTAAAAAGGTACATCAGAGATGGAGATTGTCCACTCCCACCTGATTTCATCATCTTTTTACCTTTTTCCAGATACCCCTCCTGGGCCCCAAGAAAGCCAAAGATTCCTCAACATCTGAAAATACATAAAGAAATGCTAGACTCAGTCTCTCACATTTCCAAGCCCTTCCAGGCTTTTACCACTTATAACTTGTTTTACTGGTTTTGTTTAAGATACGAGTGTCTGAAGCTCTAGCTTTTCCCAGTTGTAACAGTCATAAACTGTACTGTGTGGAAACATGAAAATCCCAAATCCTTCTCTTCTAGAACACTAATCTCACTTTCATTTAATTCAAATTTCGTCATCCTCTGAAAAAAAATGTAGGAATCCAGATTACCTGAACATTTTTGATGTTTTTATTTTGGCTTTCCATAGTCTTTATGTCTGAACTCTGACTAAACAAGCCTAGAAAACTAGTTAACACCTCAGTGCTAATGGAACTGGTAATGGTACATCTCGAACAGCTCCAGCCAAAGAATTCCATGTAAATGCATGTGAATGAGCCATGAGTCAGTCTCCAGTCTCAATTCCTTTCAACTGGTATTAAAGACACAGGAATCCTTACTCAAAGCATTTATTGATCACAGCCTCCACGTACAGGTTTTTAGATGAGAGCAGCTCCACAAGGTGTGTCTGAAACTCTGCTTTAGCCCAGTGGATATCACTGAAAACAAGTGCAACAGACACTAAAGAATTCCAGATTTTGGGTTAGTCTGGAGTTAATGGAAGTAAAAATTTCTTCTCTTTGGAACCATTCCTCACTGAAGTATTTCCTGCTCTCACGGGAGCTTTTTGTTATGTAGAAAGTACTGGATAAAAATGTTCCGGCTATTCGGTGTGAACCTCTTATGTTTTAAGTAAGGAATCCTTTGATGTATACTGAAGAATGCTTCTTTCTAAATAGGAATTTGGGGAGTTTATTCTTTAAAGCAGCTGGATTTAGCTAATTGGATTTAATAAATGTCCACTAAACCAATTTATTAATTTTAATCTAAGAATTAATATTAAAAGTATACAACTAGTCTTAAAATATCTTATTCCATGGTTTTTGAAATCCTGTTCCTGTAAACATAAGTTCTTGTTTTGTAGACAATATTTGAATCTTGAATTAATCCTCTGATTTCTATTTGATTTCTACAATAACTATAAAAGGTAACTGCGGTCTTTCTGAAGGAAAATACCCACAGTCTGTGGCTCTACATGTCTCTCTTTAGCAACCAGTTCATGCACTAATGGTCAGATTGGATTTGCAGCTCATAAGACTAAATTTTCAAGTATGCTTAGCAGACAAAGACTTTAAGATTTATTTTACGCTTCCTCACAGGCACAGAACGCTTCTTAAAATGTTAAATGTGAGCTCTGAAATATAAATATGTCTGTATATTTAAAAATAGACTTGAATTACCTCATAGGGATGTGGTCCATGCACATTGTGTAATTGGGACAGCCCTCTCTTTTTTTTTTTCCTCCTCTTTATCTGTGTCTCTCCAGGGAAGGTAAATAATCAAGACTTTGCTTAAAGTGGCAACACTTGAATCCCCAAGGGTGGGAAGCTCATTCTTTGTCTACAGGATGTCTGGAGTGATAAGTAGCTGTTTTAATACAACTCATGCAGTGTTTCTTTGTCCTGACAAAATTATCATTTGCTGTTTAAATGCCTAGAAATATAAGGTATAGAACGAGGTGGCGGGATGGAGGTGGGACAGTTTATTCAGTGCTGTGTAAACAAAGTCTATAAAGTTTCAGATTTGGATTTTCACCTGAAGTGATTTTTTGCCGCACTGTTTTCTTCTGGGTTGATCAGTGTTGTTGACAGTGTGTCATCAAAATAGGAAACATGAGTTCTGTGTAACCCAGGTCAACTTGAAACTTACCTTGCACCACATCACATCTGATACATGTTTGCTGTGTAAGTAACACTGCTGTTGCTGATCCCTTTATGGGTGTCTCTGTGTGATGTGTTACCATCACAGGTTAGAACTGTGCTCTAGTTTAGGCTGGCACAAGCCAGTGCTCTCTAATAGACATTCAGTTGCAGATACCTCACTTGTTCTTCTCACAGATAACATGCAAATCTGGATCTCCTAAATCCTCTGTTCCTGATTTACTAAATACAACTTTAGAAATTAGGCTGATTCTGATGCAGCCTAATTAAGTATGCTGATGGTTATAGCCATCTTACCGAACCTCCTCATGCTGGGAATAAAGTATGTCAGTGTACCTTAACGAATTGGGACTTCCTTAAACAACCAAGATGTGCCCAAGACTTAACAGAGTGACTTCTTTTAGCTCTTCCCAGACTTTCTTCCTGATTTGCTTTATTCACTTATTTTCAAATTTAAAGACTGTTGGCCAACTCCTTCAGGAGAAAGAGCCTGTTTCTGCATGGTTTCTGATAAACACATGCATTTGAGTGCTAGAATTAACTGATTTTAATCTACAATGTGTAAATCTGTGGCTTTACAGAATTCTGTTCATCTTTGTTGTGACAAAGGAAGACTATGAGGATAGTTAAATTAGAAAAGCCAACTACATTGCTCAGGACTGCTGCTTTCCAAAAGTTATTGCTACCTTCCAACTGTTTTCTGAAATCTAGTCTCAGGTTTTTTTTCCCCAGTGGAAAAAACTGCACTTGTGACAGGAATGTTCATGAAACTCCTCAGAAAAGTAATGTACATGGCCCAAAATAATTATATTTGCATGCTGTTTGCAGCAGTTTGTAGCTGGGCTGTATTATGAGAAGAGTGCAAGCAATATTACACTGACTCCTTTAGAGCTTGAACATGAACAGAGACGTCAGAGATGAGGGATGCTCGCTGGCCACTCTAGGGTTAAATATATTTTTCTTAGTCTCACTCCCTATTGCTCCCACCACCCCGAAGTTATCCAAGTGGTGGGGAATTTCTGCAATCATTAATTGTATTTATAGTTTGGCTATGTCACATGAAATACTCCTTAAAACTGTGTATGTGTGGTTTTTTATCCCCTCACAAATGTATCAGCAGAAGTCTCTAGCCTGGCCATCACCTCTGCTGTCAGGGGCTGTACATTGATTGCTTCATATCAGCATTAAAATATTTATAATTTATTTCCACATTAGCTGCCTAATGTAAAATTCTGGCTCGAGCGTGCCTGAGGTCTTCCTAATGCTGCATTTTGGGCTTTTAGAGGATTTTACTCTCAGGCACTATAAATTATGCTGCACGGCCTTTCTACTGCAGTAAGCGAGGCTTAGAGCAAGTAAAGAGAGAGGAACTGAAAACAAAAGCTCTGAAGAGGAAGGAGCAACCAGATTTTGGAGAATGATGTTTAGGCCTGTTCCAGTACTTGCTAGTGTTCTCTCTACCTGGTTGCCCACGGCAGAAATCAAAGTACTGGAATGCATGTGATGTGGTAGGGTGGTGCTTTTTGCATCAGCAGTACACGTGGGACTTCCTGTGTGGCTAGCATGGCACAGGAGCAGGTGGTCCTGAGAGGACGTGACATCTCCATCCTTGGAGATTTTCAAGATTTGGATTGATGTCACCAAATGTGACCTGATCTCCTTGGATCTCCTGCTCCAAGTGGGAGATTGGACTGGATGACCTCCATAGGTCCCTGTCAGCCATTGCCTCTGTGCTCAGTGCTGGAGATCTATTACATCAGGTTTTGTAATTCCACCCTTTGGCATTAATCGCTTTCCTGGCTCTGTGCTTTGCTTAGTCTGCACATCACTTGTGAGTGCCAGATTTCGGTACTTCCAGCATACCACAGGTGGGGCTTTTTATCAACACCAATGCTAACCTTTTCTTCTTCAGATCAATTCTCTATTTGTGTGCCTAGTGCATGTAAAAATCTATAAAGGCAGCACAGATGTATGGATGCCTAATAACAGCAACAGGTTTCCTCCTTCTTTGAGACCTCTTAGCTCAGAATGATGGAAGTGGGAAGAAGATGCTGGTGGCTTCCAGCACATAAAGATAGGAGCTGTGCTTGTGGGCCACATGGTGCCCAGAAATAGAGATGTAAGTAGAGGGAATGCCGTGCATATGGAATCCATATTGCCCCCAGAGCCCCCCAGGCTGTGCTAGATTGACTGAAGCACACTGATACGTGTGCTTTCTGAAAACCAGTACCAGCCTTCTTTTTCCATCAAGGTAAGGTACTGTGCTGAGGCAGCATGTTATTTTCTGATCTTGAGTCCTAATGCAGAGGCAAGAAGAGGTCTGAAGCAAGGCTGCCATGCCCTCCTCATCTGCACTTCTCCTTTGTAACTTTGTTGGTACGTGTTTTAAACAGTTTTGGAGAGTTCAATAAAGAAGCTTCTGTTCTTTGCCACTGGTGAAGAAATAAAAATGTTTTTACAAGTTAGGGTTGCAGAGTGTTTTACTGCTTGCTGCCTAGCAGAGCAGGTAGGGTTATGTCTGGCAGATAAAAACCTGCTATAGATTATTTTTATATTCTATCACCACATAGCATTTCTGGCTTCTCCATGCCCTTGAGTGTTACTAAGGCACTGGCCTTTTAAAGAGAATGTTTTTTGTTGCTTGTTTTGAAAAAGGCTCAAAGGTAGCTTCCTCCAATTACCAGATGAATGAAACATTTTTCAATGAAGTGTGCCAATTGCAAATGTCCATAGATTGGTTACTGAAAGACAAATTTGAGTATATTTGAAAACCTGGCAGAAAGAATAAGTAAGATCCCCTGTCTTGATGTTCAGAGGACAGTGGCAAATTGGCAGACTAACTTGAGCCTTGTTAGAGATTGCTCTAAAATGTGTGTTAATGTATACATCTGATTTAAATCCAAGGATATTCTCAGCAGTCCAAGTGTTTTGCGGTTGGTGCTATTGATTGTATTCACCTTATAAGCTCTCTGTGAATGGTCTATATTATGAATATAATCACGTAAACAAAGCTTTCAGTAAAGTGTCATTTCAGTCCGAAGGGTTAGGTAAAGATTAGTTAAAATTTCATTAAGTCATTTCCTTTGTGCAGAAAAAAATCTGAGGTAGAAACCTGATCGAACTCATACGTCAGAACTTCTGAGTTAAAATATCAACATGTGTCTCTGAGAACACATTAGAAATACTCACATGGCTTTTGTTTGACCTACCATCTTAAAATTATTTTTAAAAGAGAATTCGATTTGGGGGCATGTATTTTTTAATATGTTAATAGATTGGCCCAAATATTTTGCATCTAACAGCCTTGAGGTCATACAGTTCTGTTTACAGACTGTTCCTATAGCCCCCCTTGTTGGTTTCTGCTTAGAGAAAACAATTTGTAAACAGCTGGATAGTATTTTTCTACTGTGGTAGAAGTGTGGGTTTTGATGCACTATTGGGACATGAGGGTAGGTTTAGACCATAGGGAAGTTCAGATCTGCTCCTCAGGATGACCAGCATTGATCTGTGGTAATGTCAAACTTTGAAGCACATTGCTATTTAGGCAAGGGGAGATATGCAGAAATCATAGAGCTTTCCAGAGGGAGATGAAGTGGGGAGGATGCAAAAACCCTTCTAGAAGAAGAGGAGGAGGAGATGAGGGTTGTGTGATTGGTGATGCTAGCTGTGCCAGAAGTTTAGTGCTACTGCCTTGGCAGGTCTCTTCCCTTCTTGTTTCTGATCCAAGGAAGATTTTAAAGGATGTGCCATCAAATGTTTTTTCTGTATAAGCCTGAGAGCAGGAGAATGCTGGAAATGTGCAATGCAGCTTGACAGATGTCGTACTGTGCTCTCCAGTGAAGTTGTAAGCAGAGATACAGAGCTTGGTAAGCTGAACATCCTGGTGCTTGGGGTGGAAATGCAGGCAGAATAGCAGACACAGGAACCGGGAAATAAAGAGCATAAAATAACTTAGACCTTTGTGCGCTGTTTTATTATTAGGAGTCCATGATTTTCTACATCTTGTAGTCTCATGCCACTTAATATTTACGCACTTTTTAAAAATAAAGTGTTTACCACATGAAACACAAACCCCACTGTATGATTGTTGCGAGCTGCAGCCCGTGCAGGCGGGCTTTGTGCGGCGGGGATGGCCACAGCCCCCGGCACACCCGCACCGGGGGAAGATGCTGGGGAGAGCTGGGCGGTGTTCCCTGCTGCGGCTCGGCGCTGTGTAACCGAGCAGCCCGGCGTGCGGGCTCATTCAAAAGAAGGAGCCTGAGCCCGATAGCTCCTTGGTGTGGGGAAAAGGCGGACGATGCTGAGGTACCGGGGCGCGGAGGGTGATGATGAGGCATCGGGCTTCGAGGTCTCGGCTGCTCTCGTACAAGCCGGGCGCACATGCGGCTGTCACGGGCGGCGGTGTGCGGGGGCACGGCGCGGTCCCCAAGGGAGAGGCGGCGTTCCTGTGCCGCCCACGGGTGCGGGGACAATCGCGGGGGCGGCGGGACCGCCGTGCGCGGCCGGGGCGTGCGTGGGGGTGCCCCGGCGCTTTGTCTGTGCCTGCGCCGGGCGGGGGCCGCCGAACAGCTCGGGCCGCTC
>VWZT01012865.1:1820609-1911923 GCA_013397055.1 Pachycephala philippinensis | reverse complement strand
CCGGGCAGTGCCCGCCGCCGCACACCGGTGTGGGGGTGACAGCCGCCCCCCGCTCCTCGGGGCGGGGGTGACAGTTCCCGCGGTGCCTGCGCGGGGGAGGGCGGCTCCATCCCCGCCCCCCGCTCCCCGCCAGCCCCATTTTGTGTTTATTTATCGTCTCTCGTTTGGGGGGGACACCCGTCTTTTGTCGCAGTTGTAGGCATTTTTGATGAATCGTTTGGCATGCGTTGCTGGCAGCGCTTCTGCATTAACATCTTTGACAATATGTTCCGGCAGATAAGCTCATTAAAATTGTTTGCATTGTTTGATAAGGGTCGCGGCGCAGCCCGGAACGCAACTGGTTTGATGTGCTCCTTGCTGCCGACTCGAAGGGCGATAATACGGCCGGTGGCTCCTTATGTCAATATACAGTTATTTTAAATGCTCCCTGGATGACAGCAAGCAGTGCCTCTGCAGAGAACACGCCCCTTAAAGCTGATTTTCAAGCAGCAGGAAATGATGCTGCTCTCAAATATCTGTCTAAAGTGGCGAGTTGTAAGCTCGATTACATGAAAACAAACGTGGATGACTTGGCTTGTTTGTCTGAAGAAAATCCCAGTATTTTTTCTTCTGCTGAGGAATAACGGAGCTGCTACCGGCATGGCTGGCCATTAATAACCTTAACAGTGAATCTCATTGTTGATCACACACTGACGGGCGAGCGTGAAATGCGTTGGAGATCCCAATGTGTGGTTTGTTTGAACTGCACAGAATTTAGTCCATGTCTCTCTCTGAATCTGCTTATACTTTGTGCAGTGGAGTCCCAGAGCACACATTTAACACAAAGTAGCAAAATTGCTTTTGTTAAGGACCTATTTCTACTTGCAGAAAGCCTGGAACTCTCACTTCCTATATCTAAATTTCAGCTGAGTAGTACAGGATTCTGTTTCAGGGGAAAGCTGTGTTTCCATCGTGCATCTAAGGAGAAATATGAAATAGATTTGAAATACCATGCATCTACCTTTAGTTATTCTGCCATGTCATAGGTACCACTGACTGCTATCTCACTTGTTTCCTTCAGAAGGGTTCTTTTGAAAACCTATATTAAATGGGGTTCTCCATTCTTTTTCAGTAGGTTTGTATGTTTTTCTGCAGTCATCAACAAGTCGGTTTTCTTGTCCTTTTGCCTGTCATATCATACACTGAACTGTGTCTAGAAAAGACATTTTGTGAGGCTGCTGTGTTCAGCATGTGATGACAGGAATACCTATATCACTTGCCCAGTTTTCCAGAAATTGTGAAGTAACGCTGCATCTGAATAGCCTTTCCTCCAGAGAAGTACTCAGTAGTCTTCTAGGGATTTGTATCCATTTGTATCCGTTTCTAATTCTAACTAATGCTAATGTTGCATGTCATTTTGGGGCAGTAAATTAGTAACCAGCTCAATATATTTCAGAAATAAACCTTTAATGCACAAATAAAAATTTCCACTGGGGAATTCTGTTTATGTTGCTTTTTTTTCCTTTTGGGAACTTACCCTGTTCTGTAGAGTCATACCACTCATATCTGTGTGGGATTTCCCCCTTTCTCTGGGGGAGAGAATGATACTTAACTTGCTTCCATCTGTAGCTATAAGTACTTTAGGAAGTAAATGTTGACCATAACAGGAGGGAAGTGTTAAAAAAAATATGTGAAAACTGTGGTGAAACTTCTCCTTGATACTGGAAAAAATGGCTTTTAACTTCCATGACAACCTTTAGTAGCTAGGCAGGTTTGGTCCTTGTTCAGTGTGAGTGGCAGCAGGAGATCACTGGGTACAACAGATGAATTCCATCAGTTTAGTGCCTGCTGCCACACTGGACTGTCAGTGCCATCCCAGACTTCTGGAGCACCTTGTAGGACCTCACCATATGACACATCAGGTTGCTATGCCTCTGATTGTTGGCCTGGCTTGTTCCATCTAGGAATATGGAATAAATATGTCATTAAACACACCCTGGAGCTTGACATCAGATGAGCAGTTGTACAAAGCTAAAACACTTCTGCGTCCTGCAGCTTTGCTCTTAAGTTAACCTGCATCTCCCATGTGTATAGAGGTTCAGTATTTGCCTTTCAATCCCTCTTTCCTGTAGTAACAGAAATGCTTTCTCATTTTACAACTTTTAACATGTTCTGTTTCATAAATATTTTTAAACAGAAGTAGTCTTTACTGATCAAATTTACTGAAAATTTGTGTTCATCAGATTAGGTATTCTCAGACCGAAAAAAACCTCTTTGCTATTTCTAATACCAGGTCTTACCAAAGATTTGATACCCAACTCCTGAAGCAGATTTAAAAGCAGCTGCAGGTTACACCTTTTTGCAGACTAGGAAGCTGATGTGGAAGGAGCTGCTGTAAGTTACCCACTGAGCTGAGGATGCAGCAGGGAATTGAACCTATACCACGAGTCCCAGCCATGTGCTATGTATGCAAAGCCACAAATAGTTTTCCCAAGTCTTCCAAAGGACATATTATATTTTGCAGACTGGGACATACAGGCCCAAGGTGTTAAGTTTCTCATCCAGCCTTACTTAGCTGGTAAATGGAAACCAGGCACTTTGGCATAAAATCTAGTCATAGGGTGATGATACCTTTCGGAGTTAATAACTGTAATCAATCTGTATTGCTCGAGTGAAATGCTGTTTCATGTGCTTCAGATCAGCAGACTGTTTAAAATTTGTTTGGTACTGAGGTGTCTTTTTGTTGGCCCAAAGAAGAATTGGGGTCATTTCTGAGAGCGGCATTACATTTAATGATAGTTTTACTTCTGTGTTCAAAGATGGCTGAAAAAATTCAATAAGAAACAAAATCAACAGCTGTGTGGAGAATGTTTTTTTAAATAGGGCATGTTTGCAGTGCTTTTTTTGCCAGACTCCAGGCGTCTTGTGTGGTTGATCAGCTCATCATATTTTTAAAACCTAAAGTATTAAGAGTGAATACTTCTAGCTTCAAATGGCATACCTAGTCTAAACCACCCTGGTCCTAAAGAGACAAACTGTTGTACTTTCATTTGCTGAACTTCTGCTTTGTCTCTGTGTGTTGCTAGAAAAACGGTTTTCTGGTCCTTCGTTCCCTGGCTATATTTAGTTTTATACCCAGAACTTGCATGAAGCAGAGGGGAAAGGGCCAACTTCCCAATTATTTTTCTTCAAATCACTAAGCTAAAAGGAAAGAGTATTTTTGTTTTAGTTTTTATCTATGAGCGTATACCTTTCTAATGTTATGTTTTAAGTATTTGTTTTTCCTAAGTGTTGTCTTCATTCTAGAAATCATTGTGTAAGCGGATGAGTGATGGTGCTGTGCATAATAATGAAAACTAGACAGCAGTGGTGATTTCCTCACCTGCTACTGGAATAAGTTGTGGGGTGTTACAGAGCATATCTGGCTGCCTTTTACAGCAGTATGAGCTGATAACTTCCATGCTGAAAGTCAAGATTTACATTATAGCAAAATCTGTTTTGGTCTTTGCCTTCCGAACTCCCAGTGAATTGCCGGATGCAGGCTGGCCCTGGGCAGCAGAGAGCATCCTTCCCTCGGCAGGACCTGCCCCTGTCTCTGGTGACTCCGTGCCTTCCACACGTGTGGCTTTACTCGGGCTTCAAAGAGAGACCTGTGGCTTCACCTTACTCTGGGCAGAAGGAATTTCTTGCTCTTAAATTAGGTTACACTGAATATGGTAAACAGGTAGTTCCACTGAAGTAAAAAAGACCATTTGTGTTGGTAAAATAAATATATTAAGGCCCAAGCTTGCTGAGAACTCCAAGCAGCAAAAGCAGTGAGTTGTCTTCTCACTTCACAGTATAGATAGGCATGACTTCTGAAACTGTAAACACCAGTCAAAGCAAATGCTATTAAATATATTAGTAAGTGAATCTTTATTTTTAGAGGTGATTGCTCTTGACCTAACAGCTGTATTGCAGATTATGAGAATTTTGCCCTAGATTTCAGTGAAAGTAGGAAAAAGGCAATAACAAATGTTTTAAAAAAACAGCAACAAACTAATATAAATTACACCCCATAAATTGGGCCTGTGCTTTTCTAAAAGTTGTAGTTGTGATAACCCCCTTGTCTGCCAAGCATCTGGACTGCAACAAGAGAGTTACTGCAGGGAGAAGACCATTCTGATGACTTAGAGCCAGCAGCTTTCTAGCCAGCGTTAAAAAGGGACCATGCAGAAATCTTTCCTTGGTTCCTGTTAGCTTGGGTACCCTCTATTTTCTCTTCTTTCACTTTCATAAAGCTGTCTTCCTATTGCTGCCACTGCTGCTCTTCTTTAATCTTGTTTTCTGATTAGGGAGTACTCTGCCTAGAGAGAGCTGTTTCAGTGAGTATGTTCTGCTGGGCAGGTCCAGCTCTCAAAAAGCACAGGGTGAAACTGTCTGAAGATAACTTAGAATCACATGTGAGTGCATGTAAATGTCTCTGAGGGGTAGGAGGATGACTCTGCTCAATGCTGCATCAGTAGTTTGAAACCTAGATAGTCTCTGCATGCATTATTGGGATATCTCTGTTGACCTGGATTTAGATCTTCCTTGAAGGAAATACCTTCACAGTGTTTTGGGGTATTTGTTTAAATCAGGGGCTAAGACGGAGGTAGCTTTTTGGGGAGCGGGGAGAGAGGAGAGAAAGCACTCCACAGGCAGCCCAGTTTGTGTAAGGAAATGGAGGTAATTTTCAGACAGCATGAACTTCTCAGCTTACACCCAAGTGCTCTCACCAAAAAGGTCTGAGAATGCCTAATTTGCACCCAGCCTCCATGGGTTTCAAAAACATCCTGTAGGTGGGAGGCTGCGTTCTGGTTTTTGTTGTGTGATGTGGTTTTTTTTAAACTACCTTGTTGAGCTGCATAGCAACAGCAATGTGTTTCTGGTATATTAACAGAAAAAGGAGCAAGTTTGGGACACGCGAGAACTGAACTTGACGCTGGCACTTTCAGAAACAGACATTTTGGCTTCTGCCTAGTGTCTTCAATCTAGTCTTCCTGGAAAACAGGCACTGAAAAATATGCTGCATTTTGAAAGAAAGGTGATTTGGAGGTGGGGCTGTGGAGCAAGAGACCTTGATTAAAGCTATTTCTTGGGCTCGGTTGAGGGAGATGCAGCTACCTCATCTGGACCACAGGAATGTTCTTCCTGGGGGCATACCCGGACTAACCTTTTGTGATAGAAAACTTGTTTTGGGAGGCAGTAAGAAAAGAAAATGTGTGGTAGGTCTACATTTCAAGCCTTGGCATTTGAATGTGTGACTCTTTAAAAATACTTTCAGAGGTTTTGGAGTTTAGTGGGGAGGTTAGTTTAATTTGACAGTCTCTTCTCCTTCCTCATGCCCAAAGCTAATTATAGCAAAGGCTTGGTAAGGAAGCAGATAAATTGTGTGCCAGCTTTTCATTTTGGAAGTGCAACTTTCAGCCTTTGTTTGATAATTGAAAACGAGTGGTCTCGCCACATCTGTTCTCAATCACGCCAACCCCCGCGTGGGATGGCACGAAGGCTGGAGCGCGGTGGCAGCAGCAGCAGCGAGACTCGCGCTGCACCGGGACAGCGTTTGGCTGCTTGCGTCCTCCTCACTCCCTGGGTCCTGGCCTCCAGCTAGCAACACTGATCGCTCACTTCCAGGATCAGTACTAGGGAATGTAAATGGAAAACATCCGTGTTTCTGCTGTGGATGGTGTTAGCTGCGCACTGCGTAGCTGCTTGGATCTCGCTCAGATCTCTGCTGCCTGACTCACCGATAAAGCATCTTCTTCGTATTGTTTCATTACAATTAGGTGGGAGGGGAAAGGGAATATCAGCTATAAAAGTTTACTAAACATGCATTTAACTGTTGGGTTTTAAAAAGAGTAGGGTTTTTTTTATTTATTTTTAGCACAATTCTACTGTCTTTGTGCTATGAAATATGTAATTCAGAATTAATATCTTGCCTGTGGTATTTTGACAAAAGTTTGTCTAGTTTTCTAGTGGTATACCAAGTTATTAAATATTTTGTAGAGAAGGCTCTGTACACTGAAAGCACACCCATTAAATGTCTCAGTTTAGCCACTCTGAAATAATTTCTTGTTTCCCACAGAGCCCCATGATTAGTGAAGGGTGCTTTTGTGTTAAATCTGTTTTTTTGCTATGCTGTCCAAACAGGAAGTGTAAACATTCATCAGTGAATCAAGACTTAAGGATGTAGCTTCCGTAGGAAATCCTACAACTGTGCCAAATCATTCTGCCTGGAGATAAATACGCCATGCAGGTTGTACTGTTGATCTTCTGGCCTTGTGTATGACCACCTTGCATTGTATTGTTTCGGAGGCTTAATTTTCAATATTATGTTTCTTGGCAATTAGGAACCCTGAGTGAGATCTCAGTGGAACCCTTAGTGAGATCTGTGTACTTCAGTTTTGTCTTTTAGGAGCAACTCAAGTGAATTTCCCCCATTTCTAAGGTACTAAGGAACTACAGCAGGGTTCCTTAGTACCATACAGATTTCCTACCCAAGCAGCTGTAATTATTCAGAGATGCACATGAATGCAAATTCTTTCCTGTCACTCTGGAATGCAGTGTTGATGTTCAGAAGGGCTTGCTGGCAGTGTGTATTAAACACTTTTGGGGGAATGAAAATTCATTTTAGGCAAATCTTACACAGTTGTTATGCTTCGCTTCTTAAGGTTAATCTCTGTGGAGCTAGTCCGGTAATATCATGAATAGGAAGCACTGAAATATTTGAAGTAGAATACTCATTTGTTTTACTTACGGATTCAGTGTTACACAAATCATAGCTTGTTAAAATAACTATAGAATCTATGAGTAATTGTTTGTATGGAAGTGGAACACATAACCCAGTGATATGAAAGTCCCACGGGAGCTTGTGTATACAGAAAGACCATGGTGTGTAGGAGTGCTGAGAACAGGGAAGCAGTGGTAATTGGTTGGATAGAAGGGATACATTTTCCCAAAAGGACAGCATTCAGTTGTGATTAGTCATTCTGTTGGAAACCTTGTTATGCAGGATGGTGTTAGTTATATTTTATTGAATTGAATTGTTTGGGGTCCATATCACTGCTTGCCCATAATGATGTTTCAAAGTTATACATGATGTAGATTCTGAATCAGGGTCTGAAAACACTGTTTTCAGTCAACACATTCGTGTTGTGCTAGTTGCCAGATTCAAGGAAGCATAAGGAATATTCTCTTTTTACTTTTTTATTTCATTTAATATATCTGCGATGAAGACAGGCTAAGAGACCTGGGGTTACTCAGCCTGGAGAAGAGAAGGCTCCAGGGAGACCTTAGAACAACCTTCCAGTACCTAAAGGGGGGCTGCAAGAGAGCTGGAGAGGGACTTTTTACAAGGGTATGTAGTGATAAGACAAGGGACAATTGCTTCAAACTGAGAGTATGTTTAGATTAGGTATTGAGAAGAAATTCTTTACTGTGGGGTGGTGAGACGCTGAAATACGTTGCTCAGACAAGTTGTGGATGCCCCGTTTCTGGAAATGTTTGGGACCAGGTTGCAGGGGCCTTTGAGCAGCCTGGTCTAACGGAAGGTGTTCCTGCCCATGGCAGAGGGGCTGGAACTATATGATCTTTAAGGTCCCTTCCAACCCAAACGATTTTGTTATTCTGTATATTTCTGTCTGCAGAGGTTTGGCTCTGTACCGCACGTTTTTAATCTGCAGTTCCCAAGTGTGAAATGAGTTCCACAGCCACAGGGATGCTGTAGAACTGCCTTGTCTCTCAAGCAGCTCTATTTTTAATATAGTGAGGTGTTTTTTTCCACTACCACATTGTGCACAGTTGTTCCTGAAGGGTTACACGGTATGGACCTGGTGGTGCTGGTGAACAAGACGAACATGAGTCAGCAGTGTGCTCCTGCAGGGAAGAAGGCCAAGCCCATGCTGGGCTGCATTGGCAGGCATGTAGCCAGCAGCTCCGGGGAAGTGATTCTTCCCCTCTGGTGCTTCTGAGACCACATCTCACATACCGTGTCTGAATTTGGCCTCTCTGCTTTGAGAGGAACAATGACATACTGAAGTGAGTGTGGCACAGGGACACCAGCATGGTCAGGGGGCTGGAGCTTGTGACCTGTGTTTGGTCAGTCTGGATGGGAGCCAGCTCAGGAGAGGGGAAGATCTCATTGCAGTCTTACCTGTCTAGTGGGAGGCTGTGTGTGAAGAAGCTGGAGCGAGGTTCTTCTCTGAGGTGCGTGGGGGAAAGGATGAGAGGCAATGGCCATCAGCAGCTGCAGCAGTAAAAAGTACTTTAGATATTGGGAGAAATGTTTACACAGTAGGGATGGTCAAACACCAGAAGTTACCCAGAGGGGCTGTGGAATATCTATCCTTGGAGGGACTTGAAACTGAGACGGGATCATCAGCAGCCTTCTCCTGCTCTCTGCAGTGACTGGGAGGCTGGAGCAGATCTCTCTGGAGTTCCCTGCCTACCCGAGTCACTTTATGATCCCATTCTGTAACTCTAATAAACATAAACAGCTCGTGACTTAAAAAACAAAGTAACGGAACCACGTGCTTTAAAAATGAAAGGAATATCATCTGGAAACAACTTTTGTATTTCCACGGAGGTGAAAATCAGCCTTGTCATCAAAGGTTTCAAATGGAAAAGAAAAATATGTGTATGCAGTCTCAGTATGACTTCATCGGTTTCAAATGTTTTCTAGCTCAATTCTTGCAAAAGCTATATTGCTGCAGCAGTGTATTAATAAATATTCATATATTTCGTATTGCATTCTCTAAATGACTGGGAGCAACTTCTGCAGTTTAGTACTCAGGATGACCAAAAGTTTGTAGAGATGCAGTAGAGCAAAGGGATAGTTTTGCTGTGTCATAAAATTAATTATTTACATTGCAATTAAAGATTATGTCTTGAAGTTAATAGCGGATAAATTGCTCGCTCTGCTTTTAAGGAATTGTAGCTTCTTTTCATGCAGAAAATATTAGCATTATTGGTAAGTTTAATCTGCAGAAGATGTTTTAACTATGAGCACAGTTCTTAAACTGTGTCAGATGTCTGCTGAGTTTGACGTGCTTTTACAGGGAGTGGTGCAGAACTGTCTTGTCGCATGGCCTGCAGCAACACTGAGAGGGTTGAAGGAACTAAATATTCACACTGAGCCCAGATTGCCTTCCTAACTGCACTTACCTGTAGTTGAAGGCAATTCAAGCAATAAACTTTTTTCTCCCTTGTTTATTGTGAGAGTTGAACTTGGTAATGTCACTGTTTGCCAGCTGGAAGCAATACACTTTAGGAATTGACCTCAAGATATTCCATGAAAGGAGGCCAAATCCTATTAAACAGTACATCTATGCTTCTCTTAGCTTAAGGTGCAAGGCTTTACTGGGGCTTGTAGATAAAGACTGTTGTAGCAAATTCAGTTTCTACAATCACAGTTACATCAAAGCAGTAAGCACCATCTAAAGAACGTTATTTAGAAAACAAAGCTGTGGGGATTTCCCCCTTTAGATAAGCAGAAGATGTTAAAAGTTAAAATATGTCCAAAAAATGCCAATTTCACAGACCTTCAAAGACCAACATGGTTAAAAAAAGGTTTTGGGGAAGCTTTACTTGATGCTGGTAGACTCACCAATTGTGTTGGTACTGCAACAATGGTAAAATCAGTCTGTGGTTACTGGCACACAACAAGAATAATATGTTACATAAATCACAGATGGTTGAGCTAGAATGTTCCTACAGGGCAATTTACTTCATGAAGGATTAGTGAATTCTAGTTTTAGTTGCTCCAAAATTAATTTAGCAGTTAAGCAATTGCACTTAGAAGTTCAGCCCTGTTCTAGATAGTACTTGGTAGGATTAATTCTTAAGATATGTAATTTACTGGTAGTATGTTGAGCACCAGAGTAATTTAAGAGTGCCTCTTTGTCTGTTGTTGTATTAACTCATGAGAACAAGGGAAGAGATCAAGTTACTTTGGTATCCAAACCCAAAATTAAGTGTTGTGGCTGGTAGTCTTAACACTTGAAGTCTGGTTAATATTAAAAAATGGTTTGTAGGGAGTTTGTAATAAGCCAAAGACAGGGATATTTATTTGGGCCTATATCAACAACATTGGAGATATCAGAACTCCAAGATGTATTATTATCATCATTATCATTTTTAGTCTAGCTTTCATGAGTGGTTGAGGGAGAAGAAGGAGAGAGGTTGGCCTCAGAGCATAGTAAAAAGCTCTGCAGTGTGTTGTTGCAGTGGTCTGCAGAGGCAGTGCTGGCAGGGGACTTTCAGCTGGTTCTTGTCTCAGGTGCTGTCTGGAGCTTGGTCCTGCATTCCCAGCAGAAAGCCTGCGGTGCTTCTCCTTTCCCCCCAAATGGCAGCAAAGCAGTGATAGCAATGGGAACCCTGGGCAACCATACTGAAGCTTAATATTTTTGTTACAAAAATACACAGCCGTGTTTTAGAGAGTGATGCACCAGTGAAAGCAGCTAGCATGGTTGCCTGTTGCTTCATCTGTTGTCACATGCTTGTTTACAACTTCAGGGCTTAAAATAAATGTTGTCTTATACCCCTGATCAGTGTCGTCACCTTCCTGCCAGGATGGCTTGTTCAGGGATGGAGTGGGGCTGGCTGCCTGGCTGATACCTCAGCAGCTCTGTTGTGCAAGGCTGTGCTCTGGCACCTTTGCCCATGAGTCCTGGGATGCATGCATGAGTGGTTGCTGTTCTGTTTCTTGTCCCTTACATGGTATCACTCCAGGAACCTTCAAAGTGAAGGTGGCCTTGGCCACTTAAAAAGGGCCTGGTTCTTTGCAGGAGCAGAGTTGGACTCAAAAGTCCCTGGTGGGTGTCTTCCAACTCATGATATTCTGTGATTCTAACATATATGTATATTAAGTCTAGAATAAATGTTGCAATGCATAAATCAGTGTGCATCTACACTTGTTTTTAATGTAGGCGAGAGCAGAGTTGATGCATGACAAAGTCCTTGTGCTCTGTACCATAGTGCATCATTTGTGAGTGGGAAAGCTGTACTGCAGTCCCTCCTTAGCTAGTGCAAGAAGTTTCCCATGGGAGTGCTCTCCTTGCCTTTGCGTGCCTTGGACAGCCAGGGTTTTTTAGGTGTACTGCAATCTCTTGTTAGGAAATGGCAGCTATGTGTTAGGAGAAAGGCATTGCATTTCCCCTTGTTGAATCCTCCTGTTTTCCCTTCTACCCAGACTGTCCTCTTCTGAAACCCGTGGATGCTCAGTGCCTGTCTCCTGCTGAGTCACTGCCTCTCTTGCCTGGCTCTGCAGGCTTGTGAGGCACTTGGAGGCTGCTCAGGGCCCCCGTCAGGAGGGCTGTATAGTATTACAAAATCTCATTTGCCATTAGGTTATGCTTGGAGTAAATCAGCGTGTTACTTTAGCCTTTCACCTCGGAATGTATACACGCCGGAGAGGAGGAGGGCGGCAGTGCAACCCCGGATAGGTCAAAACTAAATTCATTTGGTGACTTCATCTGTCTCTAGTTGGATCTCATCCCTGCTGAAACTCCCCGGCCTGCCCGTAGCGTTTTCTGGACTTAAAAGGCGGAAATGGCAGGAGCCGGGAGCAGCCGGGCTGCCAGAGCTGCCGCTGGGCCGCGGCGTGGCTGCTGTCCTGCTGCGTGTGTGCTGCCTCTGACACAGTGCCTCGGTGCCCTGCAATCCGAGTGCACAGCGCTGCTGGCCTCTCTTAATCAGGGCTTCTGATTGTTCTTATCCCTTCCTAATCACGGGCAGGTATTCCTTGTGTAGGCAGGTGGCTCCTTAGGTGGGTGGCTGTGTCCGCGATGTTTCACCTGGAAGTTCACAGGCTGCGCTGATGTGGGGCCAGGGGATTTGGGGACAAGCTCTCCTCCACTGCTGTCTTCATTTTCCAGTAAATCTCCTCTCTGAAAGTGAAACTACTCATCCATCAACTTGTGGGAGCAAAGTAATAGGAGGTTCCCCTGTTATTTGCGGAACTTGAGCTAGGAACTGAGGTTTGCTTACATGGGCTGCCTCTCAAGGCATCCTTTCTTCAGTGCTCAGCACTGATGTTACCTTGCTTTATGGCACGTTTTTAATCTCTTGGAAATCCTTCAGCAATGTCTGCAGGTTTGCTTGGTAATCTGTTATTACCCATAAGGGAAAAAAATGAAAAAAAGGAGAATTGAAGTTCCTGTTTGTATCTGAGTGAATAACAGATTAAATGTTGGTTTATTCATCAGCTTTCTAGAGGTTTTCTAGTAACAAAATGGTTATAGACATCTTCTGTTTTCTAAAATGTAGGTGTTTTTAATTGACTTGGGTTTATTGTATAAGTCTGAGAATTATTTTCCTTTGAATCAACTTTTTTTTTTCCCTTCACAGTCCCCTTGCCTATTTTTAAAGGTAGACTAGTTGCCAGTGTCTATTGTGAAAATCTGACAGGTTGAATGTCTTCCTTCAGGGCATCAGAGCAGCAATTCAGGCTTAAGATCTTAGAGTTGAAAGCCTTGGCAGGGGGAGGGTAATAACTGCAAGTAAAAGCAGTGAAGTTTTTTAGCATTGCAGCCTTGCCACAGTTAGGTTCCTCTCGTTCAGCCTACTTCAAAGGTTTTTTGTTACTCATCATTAATAAAATGCCTTCTTAATTTGTAGTAACATTCTTTTTATACTGAAACTTGCGTGTCCTTAGCCCATGTTAACTACTGCCTGTCTGTTCAGCACAAAACATCACTATTACTTTGTTCAGCTGCTCTAAGGTGTGGTTTGGGGGTGCTGTGCACTGCTGTGATTCATTTCTTACCAGAGTGAATATACCTGTGTGGAAATGGTGGTGGCTAGAGGCTCTGAATTGCTTCCATTTTGTGCAAGCTATTGATGTCTGCCTTTCTTGAGCCTCTATCCTTTGTCAAGAATGCCTTTTTTTTTTTTAATTTAGATTTGTTTCCTCGTAGATATTGATAAGGAACCTTTCAGAGCATGCAAATACTTTCAGCCATAATTAAGATATTATGTAGTTAGGTGTTACTGTTGCATTGTACTTTTGAAGGCAAAGGTGAACCCTTGGAAAAAAAAAGGAGTTGTGTTACTGAAGAGACATGACATGGGTGTACAGTTTCAGTGGCAGCAGGAGTGAGAATGTAGTTGGAGAAAGAAAGTCTTACTTACGGTATGCAAATACGACTGGCAGATTAAGGTGAATGCAAATACGACTGGCAGGTGCAAGTGAGTCAGTGAATGTGGCTTGTCCTCCTCAGGTGGACCTTTAGGTGCCCTGAAATCTTCAAAACACTAAATAATTGTCTTGGAATTTGAAACTGTTATTTTCATTTTTGTGAACTACCCCAATTCCATAACTGGTTAGTGAATAAATTTCTAACTAATTCTAAAAGCTATGCAGTAGATAGTGTAATGCATTGGTAGTTATTAGGCCATATCAGAAGGCTTGGCTCAAATCGTGCATATTATTTGAATACTTCTGGTTGTGTTTTTCACATTTGAGGGAACTGAATGTCTGAAAAAGAACTAGTATATTTCTGCCTTAGGTAATAAGTTTTTTGGGGGGTGTTAGGTTTTCTAAAGTCATATGTAGCATTAACCAGAATTGCCAAGAGTCTTTATAAGAGGTACTCAGATTTGGGTATCAACCAGGCCTTTTAGACCTGGTCTAAATGTCATAAACATTTATGTAGGTCAGAACATCCCAGCATTGGCAGGAAGCCTCTAATTTAAAAGAAAAAATTCCCTAATCCAGTCAGAGTACATCTCTATTACTTTCATTTCACTTGCATTTAAACAGAGAAGTGCAATGAGAACAATAGACAATATGCTGTTGACTGTGTTAAATGATAGTCCTGCACTATTCAAGCCATAAAATGTACATGGATTGCCTCAGTTTCATCTAGACTCTGTAGAGTACTTCACAAATCATTTTAGGTCAAGTCAGATCCATGTGATAAATGTAAAATGGCATTCAGAAGTTGGTGAGATATACAGATAACAAAAATATTTTTAACATTTCAGGGCTATTTAGTAACAGGGGAACAGTGCAAAAGAGATTTGACATTCAGCATTTTAAAACATGAATTTCTCACAGTGTTATAATCACAGGATTCTTTTTTTTTTTTCCGCCCATGGCAGTGCCTCATTGTGATTAATCTTGTATTCAGTTTCTGGCTAGGTAGAGGCTTTATGTTGCTTGCTACAAATACCACTGCAGTTGCAACACTGATGCTGTGGTATTTGCTGCAGAAGTACAGCATAAGTCAAAAGGGAGAGTACGAACAGTGTTGTCAGCACTGCACAGGAGCTTTTTGTGTTGATTTTCGGTAAAGACAGCCTCAAGCATAACTGGCCTCTAATGACTGTGGCCAAGGCTGTGTGCAGTGAGTGTTAAAGAAACAGGCAAGGTCCAGCTGCAAATCCGTTGTCATTTTGGGATGATATAAAAGGATGAGTTTTCCTTGTACAGGGATTTAGCCACTGAGTCTGGCAGGTTTCTTCCTTTGGGGATGTTTTTTGTTTTTGCGGTAGCTTTAATCTAGAAAGCCTTTTCAACAGCAGCTGCAGCAGTCTCACTCAGTTTGATCTTAGCCTTTCTGCTGTTATCTTCTGCTTTAATAATTTTTGGTGTGAGATTTTTTGTTTTATTGGCAGTATCTTATCAGGTGCCAGCTTCCAGAAGGCTCCTCTGTACTGTCACACAGACTTTCCACTGCATTTAAAAACTTAGTATCTACTTGTCTCTTTGTACTACTCTTTAGTACAAATATGTCTATTTGTATTAAATGAGAGGCAGCAGGCAGAAACTGGAACACAGGAGGTTCCACCTGAACATGAGGCAGAAATTCTTCACTGTGAGGGTGACTGAGCACTGGAACAGGTTCCCCAGAGAAGTTGCAGAGTCTCCTTTTCTAGAGATAATCAAAAGCCATCTGGACACAATCCTAACATGCTCTGGGTGGCCCTGCTTGAGCAGGGGGCATGGACTAGATGACCTGCAGTCGTCCCTTCCAGCCTTGCCTATTTTGCAAAAATGTGAAGGCTTTGCAGGTTCAGAGGTGATGGCAAGTTTTTACACTACTCATTGCTGTAATCCTTCTAGGCTTGTCATTATTACTGGTTTGTTGTGATACAGCTTCTGCTGTCAACAACAGTTAGTTTATCCCTGGAAAAATAAAGTAAATTGTAATTCTTGCAAAACTGTCCTTAAGAACAGCTGGATAGCACCTTGTAACAGCTGCAGTTATCTGGAGCAAGAGCAGTGGAAAATACCCAATATCTCAATGTTCAATGCTGCATATAATGCCTTAAAAAATTAATAGACTTTTGGGTGTAATGTTTTACCGTCAGACACGCTGAGCCGGTATATTTCTAACTGGGGAAACTGCTTAAGCATGTACATTATTTTCATCACCTGTCTCATCCTCTGAACTCATGTCTGTGGTGTGTAGTTGTACATGTATAAAATGTTTTTCTGAAATGGCGTAGACTAATATGTGAAGACTCTCCTAGGGCTTGAAGTAAAACAAGGGAGAGTCCTTTGTAGTTAGGTACTACTGTAACAGCCAGAGGTTTTTAATCTCCCCCTGTGCCCTCTGAAGTGGGAGGTATGATGTGCTATCTTCAGTCTGCTTTCAGTTGCTATAGAATCACCAGGCACCTCTATGGAATCCTGAAGATACCAGGTAGATACTGGTTTTTAGTCTTGTGTAAGCCTCATTGCAATCTTATGATTCAGAGCCTTCAGTCTAAACAAGGGAAAGCCTAACAAGTTGAAAATGTAAATAATGTTATTGGAAAGAAGTAGTATATTAGGACATAAAATCAAGTTGTTAGCTACTTGGCTGTTCTGAGTATGGCCTGTGTGTCTCCACCTGTGTGTTTTGAAGATGGATCACATTTTTCAGAGTACTTCAGCACTAGGGGAACTAAGTCCTGCAGAAAACCCCAGCCCAGCTGTAGCTGTTGAGCACAGAGGTTCTTGACTGTTGCTGAGTGTGGTAGCTGTGCTACCTACACCTGCCTGTTCTTTTTTTTCCTTCTTTTTTTGTTTTGTTCAAGGTCTCTCTGTGTGGCAAACAGGATATGTGTGTATCTGAGAACCAAATTGGAACATGCTTACTGTAAAGGAAACCTTTCCCAGCTGAGTTTATTTAGGACGTAACCAGTAGGAGGGTGGGGAATGAGATGCAAAGACAGGGTGAACTTGTTCAAGAGAGGCAGCTGGGGAATATTCACATATATGTCAACAAAACACTTAAGAACGAATGGCACGGGCATGTTACTGAGTTTTTAAACAGAAATTCTGATTAATTTTGCTTAACTTTGTTTACAGCTGTACTCATACACCCTTGTGCATACTTGTGTACAAATCTGAAGCTGTTGTCTCTAACAAACAGCTTGAACTTGTCTCTAATAAATAGCCTGAACTTCTGTTTGACCCATAGACTGTAATAATTCATTTTCAGACACAGCATAAGTTGTATTACAGGTATCCTTCAGGGTAGCATTGTAAAACTCAAGGTTATTCATTTACTCACAGTTTCCTGCAGTAGAGTTCCCCACCCCATGCACTGCAGCAGAGGAAGTTGTTTGCTCCCCTGTGGGTTGCAGAAGGATGGATATTTCTCTCTGCAGTTCTTTGTGGAAAAAGATGATGAGGGAAGTTCTGCTTCCTTTCTGTGTGTGTGTATTTTCTTGATCTTTTTAACAAAGTGAACTTTCCCTTTTCACTAGCGGTAGCTGATGGTTGTTCTGAGCTCTGCCTGGCCTCAGAGGCCAATTAAAACTTTCTTGAAGTAGGGACAATTACAGATCAGAGTAGCTTTATTTCAAATGTTATCATCTAAATATCTTTAGTTGCTTTAGAATTCAGTGGACTCTTCTGCATTGAACTGTTGGTTTATTATTAAGCTCACTATTCTTAATTCTAAGTGAATATTAAATTCATTATTAAGCTGTTATTTCATCTGATCTTACAGACAATATTTAACATGTTAGTTTAATAGTGACAGTGGTGGTATCTTTCTGTTAGTTTCTTATCCATATAAAAAGGCTAAAAATAATAAAGTAAAAACCATACATTTCAAACTTCAGATGCCATTAGTATCAAAGGTGTTGTTTGCCTGCTCAGTGCCTTCCATCCTGATGTTGAAGCTAAGCTTTTATGGTTAGCCATTATGGTGTAGTTTTAAGAGTAAAAGGGCACTCCCTGTTTCTAAAACTTTGTTCCTAGCACTTGGTTCAGTCCAAGCACTTGGTGCATGCCAAGAAAGCGACCTTTGCTAACTCTTGCAGTGAATACAGGGCTGTGTTCACACAACTGGCTGTGCTGCACGCGAGCCTGCAGGAAGAACGGAGCACACTGAGCACAGGCTGATTTCTTCTGTGCTCCAGAGCTGCCTGTACAGAAGTGGGTAGAGAGGCAGCCTGGTTCTGAATGAATTTCTGGCTGTGTTTGCCTGACTATTGGAGCATGAATTTTTTGACCCTATTTTCTCTCGCTTCTTTTTTTTTTTTTTTAATTCCTCATAAAGCAAATCTGAGGATTTTATGTATTGCATCTTAATGTCAGTAGAACAACTTGAACAACATTCTGTTTGTGAGATACGCTTCCTAGAAAGTGACCTGTATTATGAATTTTGTAATCTTGTATTTAAATTTATTCTCTGTGTTAAGTACTTATGTAACACACGTTACACAGGTTACTTGGTAACCTATGTGTTACCAAGTCAAGTTTTGTGCTGGTGGGTTTTTCCACACATTTTACCTAGGTTGCCCCACCTAGTTAGCACACCTAATTACAGGCAGAGTTAATCTGCAGTCGTTGTGCTCCCTGCAGAATTGTCCGTCAGGCTTCAAAGGGTTACATCTCTGCAAATTCTCCATGGAAATAGTCCACACAGACTTTGGATCCTACAGAGGAGATCCTGCTCTGTTGCACTGACTAAGAAAGTTGAGGTCCAAAGCTGAGAGGGCAGGACTGACACCAAAGCTAGACAGATAAGTGTTAGCTACAGGGTGCCATGAGAGACGAAGGTGTGCAGTCCCCAGCAAACCAAGAATAATATTCTTTCCAAAAATAATCTTTCAACTTTAACTCTTTGGTCATTTCTGAGACACCTCATACTTGGATTGCTTCTAGTGGACTTTCTGAAGTCCATTACTCATGGGAACATTACTTACTTTCTTCAAGAACTTGATTCTGCTCTTTGAAACTCCTGATGAGATAAACTTGAGTGTGCTCATCTTTTCTCTTTGCAATGTCTTGCAACAGGAAGATGTGACTAGGGTAGGATAACAGGGAGCAAAGTTAACTAGTATGTGTTTCTAGTCTATATACCTGGGAACATGATAAATGTTAGTATGAGTTACTGACTTCCAGGAAAGGACCTTTGCTAACTAGAAGAATCTTTCTGAGGTGATGTAGCTGTGAAAACTTCAGGCACAAAGCGCCGTTTACCAAGGTCTCAGTGAAATGTTATCTGAGCAGTGTTGGAAACTGTCTGTTCAAGGAGGACTGCTGGCATGATCAGTCAGTGAATGTCTAACTTGATATAAGAGACTCACATTGATTTGTTTAATCTAGACTACCTGGGCATTCGGACAGACACTGAGTGCTGTCCCTAACACATCAGGAAATCCACTCTGAGGAAGAAAAAGCCATTAGGGCTGGAGGATAATGTTGGCAGAAGAACAAATGGGTTTAAGCTGAGAGGAAATGCCCCTAATGTTTTAGAAGAATCGGGCTCCACGGCAGCTTTCCAACCAGACAGTTGGGGGTGCAAATCTCACTCAGGATAGAGGTTGGTAAACTGGTAACAGAGATTATCTGATATTCACTCTGTGACTGTTAGGAACTGAATTAATGATCCAAAAGGGCCCTGTCCCAGTAAGAAATCAGTATTTCAGTAAGTAGAACAGCTACATCATCATTTAGAAGTTATCTAAAATCAAATGTTGATTTAGGGAGCCTGATCATCCTGCAGTGGCAAAAAAATGACAGATGTCAGATCACTGTATTGGTACAGCACAACGTGACAAAATCTCGGGTCTCTGATCCTGTCTATGTATCTTTAGGCTATGTCTGATTCTGGTTTTTCTTCTACCTTATTGACATGAAGCAGAGTACCATAGGTTTGTATATTCTTTAAGTTCACAGTGACAGCCAGAGAAATATGTTCATAGATTCCAAGAGGACATTGAGGAGGTTATGTATCATCAAAGAATAAAAATTAAGCCTCCTTTCTCAACAAATACGAGATGGTTGTGAGTGTCACACTTTTTCTTTCCCTTTTTTTGAACAGGAAGCATATGTTCAGAATATATTCAATTGTATTCAGAAAACAATTACCCAAATGTCAAAAATATTTTTGTCTCTCTTTTTTTTCCTAGTTGGGGAATGGCGGTCAACGTGTACTCTACCTCTATAACCCAGGAGACTATGAGCAGACATGACATCATTGCATGGGTTAATGATATATTAGCTTTAAACTACACAAAAGTTGAACAACTCTGTTCAGGTAAGAAAGCACAGTATATTCTACAAATGTTTATTTTAAAACCACTTTAAAAGTCTGATTTGTTGAAAATAGATAACTTCTAACTTTGACATAAACCAGTTACTCTGAAAAAAGAGACTAATGTATGTGCACAGGAAGCGTTTTTGCGTTTGTGTTAATCACGGGAAGATAAGGTACCTTGGGAAAGCATAACAAAGGCAGAGGTGAATGGGACAAATGTAGCAGGAGATACATAGAAGTAATAAAAAGGTTGGCTAAGCAAGCAAAGAATACAGTGATAAGTTTTAGTGTTTAAAGCCACTGGGGTGGTATCTTTTCAAATGGAGAGTGGATGTAACTGAAAAAGAGACAAACAGAGGATCGACACCCCAGATGAACAAAATTCTCCAGCTCCTTTTCCTTCCTGATGAGGTTTCTCAAATCCCTGCTGATGTTTGCAGGAAAAAAGCACAAGTGTGACTGAAGGAAAAACATAGATTTGAGGAAATGAGCCTTTAGCTGCTGTGAGGGCTTCAGAACTTTGTCAAAATCTGCCTGTTTCTCTTTAAATCTGAGTTATTGTTTTAAGTATATTTGGTAATGGGCCCTGAAAAAAGGGTAAAAGTTTGAAATGCTTCAGATGTTTCGGTTGATCAGAGTGGCAGCTAGAAGATAGGTGTTAAACAACAGGGTCTGTGACTAGATGACGGCTAGAAATGACACAGAAAAAGGCTGGTGTTTCACTGTGAATATACATGCCCTGGGGAATGATTTCTTTCTGATTTCCTACTGTGATTTTTAAATGTGAAGGTGTTTGTGGTGGAGGAGATCTAACTTAGATAGCTATTTCCAGACAACTAACATGCTGGGAATATCTTATGAAGATATTATCTTACCTTATGAAGACAGTGCTCAAAGTACATGGAAGAGGAACCACAGGACCAGATTTCAGCTGTTTCTTGGTTCAGATGAAATGTATAAATGAGGTCTTATATTCATATATTTGATTTTACCTACTGTTCTGGGTAAATTTTCTGTCTTGGAGATATTCCCTGGAAGATATAGATAATCCTTTGAGGCTGATAGTCTGGTAGCCTATTCTTCAGAATTTAAAAAAAACCAAGTCTCAGCTGCAGAAGTAGGGTTGCATGTTTGCAGCCTTGCACGACTATAAAATTAAGGTTGAAAAAGTGCAGGTTAGGGTGCATGTAAGCAAATGATATAAACTGAACAACTAAAGACATCAGCCATGGGAAATAATCTTTTTAGCTGTTATCAGACTTTAAATTGAAGTGTTGTCTTTAGCTGTTGTTATATTTACATGTTGGGAAGTTAGCCTAAGTATTTTATTTTGGCATATATATAGACAGTATTCACACAGAGAGTAGCTATAGATAGATAGATACATGTGTGCACACATTGAAGGATATAGAAACATAGAAGAAAATAGACATTTGCTTCCAAAATACCCAAAGTTTGCTATTGTTTGAAACAGGAAGCATAGTAGACAAGTTATTGACTTGTTCCTGTGTAGCTATTTAAATGCTCATAAATAGTTGAAAGGAAGCTTTTGAAGTGAGTTCTCAATCAAGTTAAATGTGTGTGGGCTTACAAAAAAAACCCACCCAACCAAAAAACCAACTAAGATATAAAAAAGTTCACCAAAATCCTTTCTGAAAATAGGGGAGAAATGATCTAAGAAAATATTGACTAAGCAGAATAAAATGAGTTAAAGTTATGTAAGAAGGTCACATAGAGACACTTCAGCTGCGTGGGGCAAGTAGGGGAAAAGCATGGGAACTGTCACAAATCCACTGTCCCATTTCATTACACAGCTTCTTATACAACTTTTTCTGTGACCTACAGTGAGGATTTTGGGACACGCCACAAGGGAAGAGCTGAAAAAGGGTCGTCTCATTACAGCTCTTACTCCATTCTGTATAAAATTGAATCTTTTCTTCCTTTACAATTTCCTGGATTGTATTGATTGTTATTGTTACCTGATGCTTCTACATTCTTGTGTTTATGGGTGAAAGCTGTTAATTTGAATTTCCCTACTTGGTTTGGTAGTTGAACTTGGTGCTTACACATTCCTGTTTTCACATTCATATGCATTACAATCTAGAAGGGGCTGTAGTAGTTCCTTACCTAAGGAAGCATTCTAGCACAGTACTTCCTGTGTTCCAGAGGACTTTACTCTCTGAACTGATGAATCTAAACACTGATAGATTATTGCAGACACTAGAGCACAGTAATCTTAGTCTTAATAGGTCCTTCCCATTTGAGACTGCGTAGCGCATTTCTCATGTGCAAGGCATCCGTGTGTAGGGATTGAAGACAGATGGACAAGCAGCTTTGGGAATCTTTCTGCATTTAATATCGTTTACTGTGTAAACGCAAAGCAATTTATTTAATGTACGTATATTTTATTTAGCCTATTTCTAGTGTAGTTTCAAGAGAGAAACTTAAGGGAACAGCAGAACAAATGATGAGCCATCTAGCAGGCAGAGCACCAGCAAGTGTGGTATGGACTGCAGTTTGAGAACGGCCAGTCTAACTCATTCATTCTGGCATTCTTTGGCTGATGTTCCTTGAACCATTGGCAGCTTTCATGCGGATTAATGTTCGTTTCCATAAAATACAAGCATTTCTCCAGGACTTCAAAGGGAAGGAATATGTGGGAAACTCTTTACAGCTATGAAGCATTTCACAGCATTAACAGGGATCTGCAGAGCTGCTGTAACTGAAGTTTTATAACCTACTGTAAAATTGTATGGACGTTTTCTCCGTTTTTAAAAAAAGCATTAAGATTAGTCATGCTGGTTTATGACTATTCAGTTCTTGTTCATTTTTGTTAATAAGGAGCAATCAAAATGCCAGAAAAAGCTAAATGCAGGGCCAAAAAAGTGGGAGAGGGAAAGCAGGGGGGATGCTATATCTGAATTAAAAGCTTGAAGGAGTTACTTTTAGGAGGTAGGAGCAACCTAGATATGGCATATGCTTATGTTCAGCACCTGGCTGTGAGATCTCACGGGTGCCCACATTTTGCAGCCAACCTAGCAATAATTTTTGACATTCAGAGCTTAAGCAAGAAGGAATAATGTGACATTGTGCCTTAACTAAAGGCTTTATTCAGAATATATCTGAAGCTTAATGTGACGGTAGTTACAATGACAGAAAAAGCAATCAGACCTTCTTTTCCTCATTGCTGTGGAGAAGTAGCTTTCATAATACACAGGCTGTAGCAATACCAGCCTGTTTCTCAATTTCCACTTAGAGGAACAGAGCTGCTAGGATGAGGAGCAGCAAAGGAAGAGGCTGGCTTAGTCATAAAGTATTTGTATTCTTTTGGAGTCTTAGATGTGGTTTTTGTCTCTGCTAAGTAGGCCGAGCAAAGTGCAGTGTCCCCTGAGCTTTCTGAATGCCTGCTTTGGTAGTGATGTGCCAAGGAAGCCAGGTTATGGATGGGTGCAGCCCTGGAGAGTCTAAATTTAGTCCGTGGCTCCTCTGGTAATTTAGTTTTAACAACCAAACAGGGAAAATCTCTCGGAGCATCTCAAAGCAGTAGAATTCTCTTTGCTTTAGACACGTGTCATATTGTCAGTTTTTGGACTCTGGGTTTGATTTCCTGCAAGGTTGTTTAACCTGAACATGAAATTTATAAACCATGGTTTTAATAGAAGGCATAGGGCATTCCCTTTAGATTGGCATTAGAGAGAGCATTTAGTTTGATACATCAATGAATTATAATAGAGAGCAGTAGAGAAGATGTAATGTCATAGGATCCCATATGCAAAACACGTAGGTTTGGGGAATAGGAGCTTCATATGAAGTATGACACCAGTTGTTTCTTAGGAGTCATGCTATGTTTTTAAGGAACACACTGGCTTCTTAGAAAGAATTCTGACTAAGCAGCTTATAACTGAATTTTCTTTACTAAGGCTGTTTTTCATCTCTAAGGAATACCAAGTGTATGTGTTGCAGGGCTTTTCATGACTGTTAGAGTGTCACATGAGAGTATATTCAAAATAAGAGTCAGTCAGGAGATAGAGGGCTTGCATATGAATTAAAAAGAAACAACACAATGTGTACAAGTTATATAATGTCAAGGAAATGGTAAATGGATAGAAAGGAAAATGTGGCCTGGAGCAAGGTATAATTTTTGTCTTAGCCATACTTCTGTGATGCTATGAGATTAAGGAGATACAGACTCTCCCCACTCTGTGCACTTGAAAATTCTCCGTAGAATTATAAACTTGCAAATTGTCTGGCCCCCAGTGCATACAGAGCTTCTGTCTTTGAGGATTTCTATGCAAGGATCAAGGATTGAATGCGGAGTTGTTCTTTTCCTTGCTTTTAATAAATGGCCGTATTATAAAGAAAGCATGTGGTTTGGCATTTTCAAATTTTAGACTGTGATGCTTTCTCTGCAGATGCCCTGGGTGTTGCCACAGGGAATTTCTCATGTGGTGACTGCTGTCGCTGGTACTGAATCTCAGTCGGTGTTCCTCCTGTGGAAATAAGTAGTCCCTTTATATATATATTTTATTGGCAGTCCACCACCCTGGTGTCGTAGGAAAGCAGGCAGTGTGACAATAGGGCAGATGTCATTCTTTGTTTGACTACATGTCCTCTCTGGCTCAGGGTTTGGGGGAGAGCTTCACCACAGCCTCTGTGGGCTGTTGTCCCTCGCGACTGGTGCTGTGCAAGGGAGGAGGGACGTTCCTGGCTTGTGGAGGATGTCCGTGGTGTTCTGCTTCCAGGGATGGGGTACTGCACACCAGCCCCTGGGCAGGGCAGTGCCTGTTCTCAAGGCAACCATCGTGTCTCCATATTTGAGAGCCCCTGGGCAGCAGCTGGGAGCAGCGTGCCAAGCCCGCTGCCTCCTGAGCAGTGCTCCATGGGAGCCGGATCCTCTTCTCTCCGCCACATGAGAGGCAGGATTGAGGGGGCTGGAGAAGAAAGGTGTTGGCCAGACAGAGGAATGGTGAGCAGGACTATTTTTTTGAAAGTCAGTCGTGTAAATATACACACAAACGAGGTTTATTCTGTGGGTTAGCTGCATAGGATTTGTGTTTTCATGTCTCAGAATGTGTATTTTGCTCAATGCCTATATTAACCTATAACTTCCTACATGCGTATTACTAAAATCTGCATTATAGGACCCTGTTGGAGCATTTGGTGCCAGCATTTCTCTACAGCCCAGTGTGCCTGAGAAGCCAAAGCATGTTTCCACATTGGTGGTTTTGGTTTTTCCCCAGTTTGCAGCCTTGCAAAGGCTGGGTCTCTAGTGCAACTTGGGAACATGATTAAAACATGGCTTGATCCCATTTGCACTCTGTAACCGAGGCATGTTTCAAGGAACTGGCATGTTGTCCTGAGGTCATGCAACACAGAGCATACTCAGTGTCAATGACTCTCTAATGTCTTCCATATGATATTTAGGATTAGAGGGATACAATGAATGTTAATGATTGAATTTAAATCATTTCCACAACTTTCTGAGGAAGCTTGCAAAGCAGTATCATGAGATTCCCTGCCAATAATTTATTTTTTTTAAATGTCACTCATTAAGAATTCAGGAGGAATAGAACTTGAACAAGGTTTTTACTTTTTAAAAATAATTATTTAATTACTCATAGCACTCACTTGCAGTCAGTTGCTTGATTTCCCTCTGGTTTAAAGAGCTTGTTAGATTTTGTGTGGTACTTTTTTTAGGCATGATGACTTACGCAGCTATTTTAACTTAAATGGGAACTGTGTTTTCTGAAATTGTTCTGATCTTCCTGTTTAAAAATTAATGAATTCCAAAATAAATTATTGCCAAAAATTTAAGTGTTAAAAACTCTGCTGTGTATAATTTATGAACAGCTTAATGATTTACATATTTAAGAAACAGAGAATACAACTTAACGCAGGGGAAACCTCCCTCCAGTATCCATTATTTAAAATGATCAGTGGCTATTCTGGATTACATCACACGTGTGCCCTACCTGTGTGGAACAGGACTTTTGGAAGCAGACGTCATTTCGGTGCGCTTTATCTCAGGGGCTGTTGGTAGGGCTGGTAGGAGGTACATGGTTCTTGTAGGCTGTTTCCTGTGGTGGCAGCACTGCTTTTGTGAGCTCCCATCTGTACGCAGGCACTCACCCTGCCCCCTTTGAGGCAGCTGGGCTCATGCAACTGTGAGCAAGAGGGCAGGGCTGCACTCTAATCTGCATCAATTTTAGGGCTTTTTAAGTGCCCTCCCAGGACTGTTGCTGGGAAGGGTGAAGCTAGGCCAGAGTGGCTTCAGTGATGCACTGCCCCATAAAAGCTTGCTTCTCTATGGCTAAGTTGGTGGTGAATTGATGTTCTTGAGCACTCACTGGGAAATGGGCTGAAACTTCTTAAATCGGGGTGAAGGTGCAGGTGTGTGGGAACTGGAGAAAGAAAATTGTGTTGACCTATATATTAGGTCATACAGGTGCTGCTGGAAAGGCAAATAGGAATTTGAAGATTGTGGTCTCTCCAGTGGAGTGCTTAACATAAAGTGTTCTGTTTCTTAAACATGTGTCTGTATGTAACACAACATCATGCTCACAGACATGGAATCATAGAATGATTTATGTTGGAAAAAACTTTAAAGATCATGGAGACCAGCTGCCAAGTCCACCACTAAACCACGTGACTAAGAGCCACATCTACACGACTTTTAAATACGTCCAAGGAATGGTGACTCCCTGCGCAGCCACTTCCCTGCGCAGCCTGTTCCAATGCTCAACAACCCCTTCTGTGAAGAAATTTATTCTAATACCCAATCTAAACCTCCCCTGGTACAACTTGAGGCTGTTTTCTTTGTTTTTATGGCTTGTTGCTTGGGAGAAGAGACTGACCCCCACCTGGCTACACCCTCCTTTCAGGTAGTTGTAGGCAGTGAGAAGGTTCCCCTGCAAGCCTCATTTTCTCCAGGCTCAATAACCCCAGCTCCAGCAGCTGCTACTTGTAAGACTTGTTCTCCAGACCCTGCACCAGCTTCATTGTCCAGTTTTTAAAAAAAACCTCTGAGTGGCATAACAGAACACCCATATTTGAAATCTAAATGAAAATCTATACTCTGATATCCAAGTTGAAAACCCACTGCTGTGTGCCTACCTAAGCATCACTGCCAAGGCAGCAATTCTAGAAAGCCTGAGGTAAAAGACCAGCCCTAAGTGCTGCTGTACTGTAAACAATGATTGCTGGCATTTGTGGGTTTTTCTCTCCCTTTCTTATCAAAACTATTAAGTCACACGTGCTCCTTGCAAGTCACTGCTCTTTTTTCATTGTTGGTGTCGTCCCAGCAACAGAAATATGGGGTGTGTGCAGCTTCTCATCAGCGTTTGCAACCATAGTGAACTGAAGTACTGATGACTAATTCATACACAAATCATCCTGTATTTTCCAAATGTGTGATCAGGTGGTTGCAGCTTTGGAGAGAATGAATAATTTGAAGGAGTTTGTATCTAACTAGATATGTGTTTTTGTATTATCTGAAAAATACTTCATTAAAGCAAACCAAAAGTAATTTCATTACAGAAAAAGGCACAGTCAACCTTTTTCCCAAATGGAATTTTTCAAAAACTGAGTGTGGGAAAATCAAACTGGGACCATTTAAAAGGTTTAAACTTGATTTGTATGTGGTTTTAGAACAAAATTAATACTAAACATGTATACCAAATTTCTAGTATAGAACTTTGATCTATTTGCTGTAGTTTGGGTATCAGAATTAGAAAAAATCAGCCCCACCCGTGCCCCAGCAAGGCTCTATCTTTTCATGGGCCCTATCTTTGTTTTCCATATTGACTAGTGTGGTTTTATATGGTTTTCTGGGATCTTGCTCCCACCCACTGCAGGGATTCAGGGAGGAGTAGCGAGAGACAGCCTTTTGACATTAGATGTCAAGGGTTGACCTAGTTTGTGTAGGGCACACACATATTGGCAGTACCTGAGCTTATATTTATAGTGTTCCTACTAAATATTTTATTAGCATAATAAGTTCTAACTATAGTATATTAAAAGCAGATAGTTTGCAAATAAAGTTTTCCTTTTAATTTATAAATATCCAAACATCAATGCTAAAGAAAACCAAGGGTCTAATCTTGGTTTCAGATCTCTAGTCTGAAATCCAGGAAGTTGACTGAGTGGTAAAAACTTGTTGCAAACAGGATTCTCTTGTCTTCATTATTGCCTCCTTTAATTTCCTTTTGATTTAAATAGTCAGGAGCAGAAGTATGTTTGATAATCAAGAAAATACTTCTTTGCATTTGTGGATTCATCAGCCTCCAGATGGTGAAGGAAAGGAGAAAAACTGAAAATCTCTAATGATGAAGAGTGCATATGCTTCACAGCAAACTAAGTCAGCATGGACAGTCTGGGAAAGAAACATAGAAGCAGGGAAGGAGACATACAGGACAAAAGCTAAAATTAGTTCAGCATTTCTAACTGCAAGGGGCTAGTGAAAGATTATCTACAACCCTGAAAATGCTGTAAGATATTCAGCTTTTATAGAGTTGGTAGTAATTTTCAGCTTTACCACTGCATGTGGCAAAATTCTTGAATTGTAATAGCTTTAAATAGCCACCTGTTCAAATCTGAGTTTGTCCTTTTGCATCTGAATTCTGCCCCGGCATCCCTTCCCTCCTGTGGCAGCTGCTTGCCCAGCGTGGTGGATGCAATGCCCTCCCTCCGCTTGCTGCCTGCCCTGCCCCAAGCCTGGGGTGCCCGGGAAACACCTGCAAAGCCCTGATGCTGCTGGGCTCTTTCTGCTCACTAATGGGGCTAAAAATAGCAACTGCTGGGGGTGATTTCAGCACAGCCACGTTTGCAGGCTTGTTTCAGAGTCTGGCCCGTGAATATCTTCTGTAACTAATGGCTGCATCAATATGCTAGATCAAAACACAAAAGGACTTTTAGCCAGTGATTCTAAATTGCTTGTTAGCTAATAAAGGATTAGAGGTTTTTAGCATTGATCCCTCTTCTGCAGTGCCACCAGCTGTACTTTTCATCTTTCATTTGAGTAGATGTCAAATTATTTCTTTTTGTGTGTGTGTATGTGCATGTTTATGCATATGAAAGTTTTTTGGTCAGAGAGATAGATTTATTGTGAGAGCTATTCTGGTAGTGTGTTTTCAACTTCTCTGTACACACTTGATAAGATTTAGGTTTGGGGGGGCTTTTGGGTTGGGTTTTTGGAGGGGGGAAGGATTGTTGGGGTTTTTTTAAATTCTTTTTTTCCAGAAAATGTAGGGAAGTTTTTTAAAACTGAATAAAATACAGTAGCATAAAAATTCTTTTGTTTGTGTAAATTATGCAAGAGGTATGCCACAAGCCATAATGTCTTTATCTCTACTGTCGTTTTCTTTGTATTCCATTAAAATGATTCCTTTCTGATGCACCTGCATTGAGACATCAATTGTGTAGTACACTGGATAGGCCCAAAGTGCTGTCCTGTGTGCAGAGGGGCACATGGATGTGCTGTGGCTGTAAGAGAAAGGCATTGCAGCCTCACATCACTTAAGAAGGGCTCTTCTTTCTGCTGCCTCCAGGAAACCTCAGCCATGGGCAGTGTAGACAGTAGCGTCCCCATTCTGTTGCGCTGGTGTTTCCCATTTAAATGTAATCTGACAGCTACAAGCTTTAGGGGATAAAATTTTAAATTATAAATAAACGCCTGTATAATATTAAATACATACATAACCTCGATGTCCAAAGTCAGGTAGTCTCAGTTGACTTGTAATGATATTTTTACTTTCTCCTGTTCCTGTGGTAGGCAGGTCTCTGGCTTTTTGGAGTCGGGAGGAATTTAGTCTCTTTGTAGTTCAGTGTGTAGTTCAGTCCATGTTTGTGTGTTGCCTCTGCACTTCAGGAAGGAGTATTTTAATGAAGTGTATTTGCCAGTGTAATAAAACCCTCCTGTTGGGGAGACGGCCCAGCAGCCGCTCCAGTGTTGTGTCAGAGAACAGGTCTGTGCTGCCATGTGGATGCAGTCCAGAGTTTTCTGCCCTTGAGTGTTGTGCAGACCCAGGACCACCTCCTGGCTGGCAAAGGCACAGAAACAACTGCCAGCAGGATGGGGAGAAAACACAAGGAAATAGCCTAACTAGAGAGAGACTGTCTAAAGGCATGCAGAAGGAATTTGCATTACCAGCAGAAGAAGAAAAATCTCGTGTGAACACTTTGGGCTTCTAGTTTTCTAAAAGGATCTAGATGAAAGGTTGTGCAGTGCATTTTTAGAGCCTCCAGGCAATTACTTAGATATCAGAGTAAAGCTTATAATTGGGGTATGGGGAGGATGAAAGGACAGAGTTAGGAACAAATTCGATTTATAACATTAAATGATTGCATAATAATCCTTTTGCGTTAAATTAAACAATAATAAGTGTACTCAAGCTATGCATTATCTGTATATCCATACTTTTAACTGTATACATTGCCGTGTATTTACAAGTTCTCTTGCTAAGGATGAGTTTTGAATAAATAATTGTGTTCATAAAGTTTTCTGTAAGAAGATGCAAATTTGTCATCTGATGCTTGTAACTTGCCAGAAAGCTCCTTTTCCTTTGGGGAATATTTTACTTTGATTCCTAATCATATCAAGACCATTGCAAACAGCTAAGCACAAGGTGTCCTTGGAAAATGAGATTTTATATTAACCATTTTCCCCACAAAGCTAGGCAACGTGAACAAATTCTTTTTTTAAATGGCAGTGATTTTCAGCACTAAAGCTGGATCTTGGTAAGTCCCTTAGCAAAATTTTTGTTGGTGTTTTAGAGAGCATTTTTGGACCCTGCGCTTAAACTCTGTTTCTCTTTGGGAAGTTACAATCTCGGTAACCCTTTGTGTGATGGCTGACTGGATACAGAGAATGAGAACTATCTCATGCATAAAGTTGGTCCTGTCAAAACATATGCATACCCAAGGAGAAAAATGACTTAAAGTTCAAGTTATTGTTGACTCTCCTGTAAAACTGGGCAAGCCAGGTGTCTGCTTTGTTAATTTGGTTTCTCTGTGAGCACTCAGAAATATTTGTGATAAAAAATCGTTGTTGATACTGGGCTGAACTGTTAGGTGAGACCTGGACACTTCTTTGTCAAAACTGATCTGCACTAAAAGCACAACACTCTTTTTTGTGGAAGTGAAATTGAACTTGTCGGGGTAATTGGGCAATCACTTCCCTGCCCTGATGCTCAAGCACGGGGGCAGTACCCTCTTCAGCTCTCTGTGGACCTCACTGAATCTTTGCCGAGTATAAAGCATTTTGTAGAGAACTCTTCTGAAGAAGAAAATTGCTTTTCCTCTGATTTCCTCAAACATTTTCATCCTTTATTTCTAAGCACTTGAGTGTGTCAACAGTAAAATCTTTGCAAATGACAGTGGCATGATGCTGTAGGAGGAAGCTCCCTGCATACAAGAAATGCTGTCTCTATTAGCTGTCCTCAGGATGCTGGTTAGAAATTTTTCCATATACTTCCTCCTTTGTGCTGGATTAGCTATACACACATACCCCTACCCTCTAAGTTCAGAGAGCTCTCAAAGTTGAACTTAGGAACCTTGCTGTTTGAGTGAGAACTAAAGCTGTCAGTCCAGCTTTGAAAGCTATGGGTGAACTATGCTAAAGTCTGCTTATTTAAATGCTTTTCTCAGGAAATGAAAATCAGTAAGGATGTTCATTGCAGAGGGGTGGGACTGACTAGTATGTTTTAACAAGCTAGAGCTTCGCAATTTTTTTTTTTTTAAATCATGGTTTGATATAATCTTAAATTACTGCCTTGGACTTGCTTGGCATTTGGGTACAAGGGCTGGAAGAAAGATGATCCTGGCTTGTTTGAATTCAGGGGACTGTAGATTGAGAAAGCTTATTAAGAGATTTTAATTTTCACTGTTACCTTCTCATTGTGTGGACAGTCCTACTGTGTACAGGGACTCCAAGAACATCCATTTCACTTTGCATTAGTCGTGGTGATTCCTTGGATGCTCCACAACAGTGCATCGTGCATCCAGATTGAGTGGAAAAGAACCACTTGAATGTGTCACTGCTCAATGTACGTTAGATACGCAGATCTTGGGTGCATAGTGTTAGGCTGAATTACAGCAGAGACTTACTCAGCACTGTTGCTTTCTGCTCGTGCTTTCTGCTAATGACATGAAACACCATTTGGTCTTAGCTGGGTGCATCTGGATTAACGTCAATGCATTCTCTTGTTATAGGAGCAGCTTACTGCCAGTTCATGGACATGTTGTTCCCAGGGTGCATTAGCTTGAAGAAAGTAAAGTTTCAAGCAAAGCTGGAGCATGAGTACATTCACAACTTCAAACTTCTGCAGGCGTCATTTAAAAGAATGAATGTGGATAAGGTAGGCATTCCGTACTTGTATTTTGATCACTACATGTTTCAAAAGTTATATAAATTGTGTAAAATTAATAAATAGGGGAAACAAACTTCAAAATACTTGAAAATCCACTTTTTCAACTTTGGGGAGAAGAACTGGAATTGCAAGTAGTGTATGAAGATGTTCTTGCCCTTTCATCATCTGAAAAGGGTATTTGGGTGTGAAGGAAGAAGTTTGGCTCCATTTAGGTACAAATTGAAAATTGAGTCCATATGTCTGCCGAGGAATTTTGCCATCTAACACATTATACCTTAATATCAGAGACCCTTTGATAAAACACCATGTGTTGCAAATTCCTTGTCATCAGTGAACCTTAATTTTTAGGTAAGTGAAGTTATCGGTGACCTGAACTTCCAACAGAGCAACTTGAAAATATGCTGTTCTTATAAGTATTCCATGTTTTTTGTCCAAAGCGGGGTTTAAGGAATTCAAATTATTCAAAAGCTGGAGTAATTTACCCAGTGATTTAATAGATTGGGCAGCACATGTGATCTTGTAAAGTTAAGAATGGAAGTCTCTGAGAATATGCTTGTTCAGCCTTAAGGTATCTGGTTTATGCTTGAATGTGAGAGTTTGACAGACTCGCCAATATAAATTACTGTGTTGATAAAAAATGAAGAATGGAAGTTACGTTGTCATGCTTATAGTTTTACAGGGATACACTACCTGTTTACCCTTTTAAGGTTCTGCCCTGGCTTTTAGTGTTGCCTTATTCTGAAATTTAAACAGTCATAATAGAGAGTCCCTTAAGACTTCTATGAAGCACTGGAAAATCCTCATTGTTTCATGAAATGTTGTAGATACTTCTATTTACAGTGTGATTTGCTAGTGAAACATTGGAAAGACTAACGTAGTGAACACTGTCAGTTTTCCTGTAGGGAGCAAATTTACCATACCTTTTTAAGTGGAGTTAAGATACAAATGGAACAACCTGAAAGACATGCAAAATGCAGTGTTAATTCTTGCAGAAGCATCATAGATGTATAAAATGCTGTACACTTGGCTTAATCCTGAAGAAGAAATGAAAACCCTTTTCCAGCTGAATATTCAATATCTTCAAGAGGCATAAAGGTCCACCTAACTTGGCTCTTTAATCAGCTGCATGAATGAAGCAAAGCAGGGCAGCTCTCCTGCAGCTGTGGTTCCTGTCTGCCCCCAGTGTCTGGGAATCTTGAGTACTGTAATATTAGCTGAAGACACCTTTGGAGGTTTTGTGTCTGTGAAAAATTTCTAAGATGTTGATTTGGAAACATCCTGATAGCCTTTCTTTTGTTTTACTAGAACTTTATAGGCATTTAAGTCAACTTGTGCATGTCCACAAACTGTTCTATATATAGCTCTATGTGGAACAGAAAAAATTACAAGGTTAAAACCTCAGGGGTGGTTCATATGATGACCGTGTGCTACCAAAATGTGTGTTGGTTTGAACTTTAGCATGTCTTGGAAAAGCTGCTGGTTTTTTAGTTCAAATAGTAGGACAGAGAGCAAGAAACTTCTGTCTGGAGTTTTTGAAGAATTGTTTGTTTGTAGTATGTCAAACTGTACCATGTCCATTAAACCCAGAAATCCCTAGCTGGCTGAATATAGTGTTACTCCCAGAACAGTGTCATTCATCATGGGATGTACCCATGGGATGTAAGGGAGTGCCTCTGTGGAACAGCAGCTATAAAGGCTTACATGCACCTACTGTATTGCTACATCAAAGGCTGGGTCTCATTGGGTTTTGTTTTCATTTTTTAAGGGCACTTGCAAATTGACCCTTTCTTTTAGGAACAAAACCATGGCAGAGGTTTATTTGTTGATGCAGTTAGTAGATCTTTTTAAATAAGCGTGTATATGTAATTTTTGTATTTAAAAATGGCAGTGACATAACATTGGATATTAATATCTACCTTTTAGGTAATTCCTGTGGAAAAACTGGTCAAAGGGCGCTTCCAAGACAACTTAGATTTCATTCAGTGGTTTAAGAAGTTCTTTGATGCTAACTATGATGGGAAGGAGTATGATCCTGTGGAAGCTCGACAAGGCCAAGATGCTCTTCCTCCACCAGATCCTGGTGAACAGATCTTTAACCTGCCCAAGAAGTCTCACCATGCAAACTCTCCAACTGCAGGTATTTTGCATCTTAAAGAATTCCATTTCTCTCTCTGAAGACAATTATAAACTGTGGTCCACTTTACATAAATACTAGTTAAAAATTATTTCCTTGTGTGGTTGTGCCCTTCTTTTTACCTTACCATAGGCTTAGCTTTTTGAGACAGCAGAAAGTTAACTTCTTCTGTGCTCTAGTTTGGCCCAGCCCTACTGAGCATAGGGTCTCCTCCACTGAACCCCTCCATTTAAATGATGTGGACTCTGGTAATGTCTGATGGTGGAGACAAAGGCATTTAACCATCTTGTTGCTAGATGTAGTATGTGCAAGTGTATTCAAGAATATTAAATGCAGTGTGTTCCTCTTTCACACCTCTGCCTTTACAGGAAAATGCTTGCACAGGCTGATTTATTTTTTAGTTTTTATGGTGAGTAAAATGTTTCCAAATCTTAAGGGCTGACCCGAAGAGCAAAAATTATTTTATTTTTGGTTTCATGTGTGCTTATTGTTTGGGTATGCTTGTCCTCCTAAATGAACAACATACAGCTATTGCTCTTTCACAAAGATATCTCAGTCTTCTAATTTTTTATTTTGTGCTTGTATTGGGTTTTGCTAGGATAGAGATAACACTTCAGAGGAGATTGGTGCTAAATTTTGAATTTAAAACCAAAACAGTGTTGATAAGGCATGGATATTTTAATTATTGCTAATCAGTGCTTACACGGAGTCAAGGCTTTTTCAGTTTCTTGCATTGCCTTGCCAGCAGGCAGGCTGGGGGTGCCCAAGAAATTTGGAGGCGACACAGCCAGGATAGAGCTGATCCCAGTAGACTGAACAGACAATCCATACCACATGGCATCATGCTCAGCAAGAAAAGTTGGGGGAATAAGGAGAAGGGTGGGGAGGGATGTTCAGAGTTACAGCATTTGTCTTTGTCAAATCACCGTTATGGGTGGTGGAATCTGGCTTTCCTGGAGATGGGTTAATTCCTGCCTGCCCTTGGGAAGTGGTGAATGAATTGTTTGCGTGGCTTTTGTTTTACCTATTAAACTGCCTTTATCTCAACCCATGAATTTTCTCGCGTTCGCCCGTCTGAGTTTCTCCCCCATCTCACTGCAGGGGACGGTGAGCGAGCAGCTGTGGGGGCTCAGCTGCCTGCTGGGGTGAAACCACAACAGTGTTCCTGGAATAGGCCAAAGGACTAAAGCTGATCTTTGGTCTGTATGTAATGTTGGTTTGACTAGTCACTAAGCAGATGCCATTTTTGTTAACTGAGAATTAAGTGAATGGAAGAGCAGCTAACATTTAACAACAAAAAAATAGTCACTAGAAAAGTTACTGGACATAGGTTTGTGCGTTTGGAAGTACACATGCACACACACCTGATTCCTGTATTGGTTTGTCCTGGGTTTATGTTAACCCATTCCTCAAATAGGGATTGATATTAAGTTGATTTTAAATCTGTGACCTGTCCTCTCATGGGCTCGGATATGCACCAGTACTGGCAAAGGCAAGGGGCAGGTGTGAAGCACCCCCTCACTTTTAGGCTGTCTTATGCTCTGGAATCCTACCCAGATTTCAGTGTTCTGCTCTGATCACTTCTGACGTCAAAGTGGGGCATACTTGGCCAGCTGCCTTCAGCTCATTAGTACTTCCAGGAAATGGGGCACCTAATAGCAGGCCAATGCTGCTCTGGGCTTCTAAAGCTTGTTTACGTCTTTGTTTTGCACTGTCTTGTGCCTGAACTTCTGAATTTCAGGGCCTGGCACGCTCCAATTTCCCATGTGATATCTTGCACTCCCTTTGGAAACAGAAAACCCAAGTGCTAATGTCAAGATGTTGTTCAATTCAGAAATTGGAAAAGACACTTCTATTAAACACAGATTTTACTGTGCTTGTTAATTCTTCTTACAGATGGTCTGTTCTTCCAAAAGTCACAAATATGTCATCCAAATTAAAGCTTTGGAGGTGACAATCCTATAGAAATTGAATAGCTACTAGAGTGGAACCAGCCAGCTGATACGGAGGATATTGCACTGATGTGTTGTGTTGTTGGTTGTATGAAGAGCATGTCTTGTGCCTTCCCAGCCTTTGTATGGAATTGTACAACTGAGATGGTGTGATGAGTTTTGATAAGATCCTGTGGCTGTGAGAGTTAGCTTTTTCATGGAAAACTTCCTTCATTATTAACTTAAATATTGTCCAGAAGTATGACAGGCAGGACACCAGTTTAATTTCTGAGCTGAGAATGGTGGGGTATGGACATTACATGATGCTGGGTGAGATGGAAGTTCTGGCTTTTCCTGCTGCTTGCGTTTCAGGACAGAACTAATTCAGTCAGGTGTCAGTCATTCCATGAGTTTATTGAATTCTGGGTAAGCACATTGCCATGGCACTGATGTGTGGTGCCTTTGTGCCTCGCCTCACTGCATCACAGAACCTGCGTGTTGGAAGGAATGGGAGCCCTTACTGATGCTCTGGGGAGAGTCCTGTGTGCATCTGCAAACTTGGGTGTGCCTCATCTTCTGCTGTTTGGGAGTAAATTGGGATGACGTGGGAGCAAGTTCCGGGCAGCTGGGAAATGGCCATGAAACATGTGCTTCTGTACCTCTGTCTTGTGCACGCTTAGCTGGAAGTGTCGTCACAGCTGCTATAGGAGCCATAATATACAATATATATATGGCTGGCCTTCTGGGCTGCATGTGCACATTGCTGGGTCATGCTGAGCTTCTCATCAACCAACACCCCAAGTCCTTCTCCTCTGGGTTGCTCTCAATCCATTCTCCACCCAGCCCATATTTGTGCGTGGGATTGCCCTGACTCAGATGCAGGACCTTGCGCTTGTTGAAGTTCATGAGGTTTGCACAGACCCACTTCTCAGGCCTGTTGAGGTCCTTCTGGATGGCATCCCTTCACTCCAGCATGTGACCACACCACACCACAGCTTGGTGCCATTACTAATTTGTGTGATTTGCTCTGCGTTAACAGTGAAGCTTTGAAGTTTTAGTCCTGCCTTGTCAGTTCATTAGCAAAACAAAAGGAAGCCCTAGTGAGAAAAAATAACCCAGAAGATCTTCAGCATAATCCAAAAGTTTTTAAACCGCGTGCAGTGGACATACCTAAATGTACCCATCTATTGTTTGGTGTCAGGAGCTAGCAGATATATGGGTACTCATTCATATTTGGGGGTTTGGCAGGCTTGAAAATATGCCTATTCTAAATTGATCAGATATATGTATTTCTAAAGGAATAATTTACTTTAGCTACTAGCAATTTCATATGCATTTCAGGTGCTCTTCCAGTGCCCTTTGACAGAGTTTTGGGTTTGAGTGATTTAGGAGATGCTTGTTAACTGTTCATAACTGCTTTATAACACTGTTCTAACAATGTATTTTCATTGGTAGATTAAATTATATGTCCTTGAGTTAACAAGTGGTCAGATCCCTAAAGACTGCTCTGAAAACTCATCCAGAAAGGTCCTGGCATGAGTTAAAGATGTTTTTGATGTTTTAATCAGACACTAAAGCTTGACAGGACCCCTGGTATCAGGTAGCTGCTTCCTGTACCTGTAAATGGATACTAACCTGTATCTCTATAAACGCAGAGTGTGGTCTTGATTTAATTTGAAAAATAAACACTTTTAAAACAACTCAAAATTCGAGAAATCTAAAAATGCAGCGGGGTTTGTGTTAGTTGGTGAGCAGGCCAGCAGCCATAGCCCTTCCCCTTCCAAAGGTGATCCTACTGGGGAGTCAGCGCAGGTCAAGGATAATGCAGCTCAGAAATGGAAGCATAAATAGGTCCCTACAACTAATCTGCTGTGCCACCCTCACGTTGCCTTGTCCCTTCCTTCAGAGACAGAGCCAATTTGTGGCCGAGCTGACGGTGGTGCCGTGGGTGGATGGGTTTGGTAACGTGCCTCAGTCTGCTTCTAGAAACAGTAGAAGCAGCAAGGATTCACCAGGTGGATGCAGCTCCCGGGTGGGGAAATGAGGGTCCTCTCCTCCTTCAAGGAGCAGAGCCAGCAGCACAGACCACCGCTGTGGGTTCTCTGGCAGCAGCACCACAGCTGCTTTTAGATCTAATGCCATCTGCCAGCCCTGAGCCGACTTTCGATCTCCTACAGCCTCTGCTCTTCTCTAATGCAGTGGTAAACAGCCTACTGATGTAGAGTCAGAATTGTGGTACAGGATTAAAATATTAGGACACTGTTGTTTGTGCCAGTTCTAATGCTCCCTGCGGGAAATAGCGGAAAAAGGCTTCATCTGATCAAAATTGAAAATACTGATCAGGTTGTCAGGATTTTAGCTTAGTGTCTTATGTAAGTATTCCTGTATGTCAGAGCAAATCTCCATGGAGCACTCTAGTGTATGGGTGTGGGGTGTCAAAAATACACGGGTTTAAGACAGCTTAATAAAATTAATTATTTACATGTAAGCTAAAAATGTGAGAGGTTCTTAGATCTGAAGGCTGTTCGATTTTTTTAGTTTGAAATATTCAGTGAGAGCAGGATGACTAAAGCAGAGCTGGAAAATACTGGAGGATCACATGAGGGCTAAAAATACTCACGCTATGACAGGGAAAATAACCAGGGCAGAATGAACTGTTCGTGCATGAATGCATTATATATAATGTGCTATCGAAAAGCCAATTGCACAAGAGAAATACTGATTTTCTGTAGGGAAATGGTATATCCTGCTGTGGCAGATGTGCTGTAAATTAATTTGAGGGATAAAAATACTCAGCAAAACCAGTCTTTATTTTAGCAGCTAGTGATACAATTAGGACTCCTGGGAGACCGGAGAACTCCTAATGCTTTTTTTTTGCTTTCCACCAAGACTTGCTACCTTTTTCCCCGGTGGCAGGCAGTAGGTGTTGGCAATGGCAATCTCTGCTCGCAGGGGTGCTGTGCTCCAGGACAACGTGGCAGAGCTGGAGAGGGGAAGAGCTGCCGGGTGACAAACTGAAAGTGTTTTCATCCCTAGTTCATACAAGGCCAAGGAATTGTACTAGCCCATGGGAACAGCATGTGCAGTGACAGTGCCGGCCTGGGAGGTAAAGTGGCTCAGCTGTAATACAGACACATCTCCCCTGCCAGCATGAGGAGAATTTAATTTTTAAACCCACTGAGCTCGAGAATTTAGACCGGGAGGCAATGCTCCTTGCAGTGCAGGAGCCAGGGCATTTTTTCAAGAGAGGTGATTGTGTTTGGACAAGCAGTGGTGAAAATGGCTATCTTAATTTTCAGTGGGCTGTGGGTGTGGTTTGAGTGTCTGTGTTGCACAAATGTTTGCACAATCTTTCATTTTTCAACGTGCATTACTTTGCAGATTTTTTTTCAGATTTTCCTTTTGAGACTGCTTTCTCCTTATAGCTAAGCAGACAGTGAGATTTTAGAAAATGCAGGTTTTTAAGAGTATTTGAAATTTTAAACTGTATTCTTCTGTTAAGCCTGTGTGGAATGGCTTCATCCACTGAAGATAAGTGTTTGATACTTAAAGATCTTTCTAGAGCAAATAGAGGTTTCAGTTGAGAACAAGTTGTAGTTCGTGAGTATTTTAAATAGTAAAGAAATATTGGTTATTTTAAATCTAGCGTAAAGTCTTCATTTATGATGGGGGAAAGGCTTTGGTTAGTTCCCTTTTATCAAATCTTGTATTAATGAGAAACTGAGGGAGTCATGCCATCAATAAAAACTTTTTCATTTGACAAGTGGACTCCACTGGACTTTGTTACTTGGATAGCTCTGTTGAAATTGTGAAAATTTCAAGTACTCGTACACACTTCTCCTTGCCAGCTATCTGGCAGAGAGGATGAATATAGAGCTCACCAGGCTGTGCTGGACCAGCAGCAGTGAAGGTTTGGTGAGCTGAGGGGACAGAAGGGTCCTGCCAGCCAGGGGAAAGTAGTACCACAAAATAATTAGGACAGCTGCACCGCAGCATGTTGGGATTCTGAGAGTCAGATTTTGTCATTTAATTCCCATTAAGCATCATTTGTCATTGCTTATTCCATTAAGTGTTTCTAAATTGAGCATTTTCTTGTGTCCTGGTGTAGCTACAACAATAGGAGTGTGTGAATATTAATTCATCTACTGTTCTCACTCACTTGATTTAAGCGGGTGGAGAGTTTTTCTTCAGCTTGTGAAGAAATTGCTGTGGCCTCTTGTTGGGTTTGGTTTTTCTCCTGTGGCATGAGTCAGGAATATTCATTTTATGAAATCCTTTAATTTTGACTAAAATAGACTGCAAGTGATTCCCAAATTCCACTGAAGCAGTGGTTGTGTGGGCTCAGCCACGTCTTGTGCTTGCTCAGAGCTTCCATTGCTCTCCACACTCTCCTCATGCATGTCCACACTGTACTCATGCACGTGTTCTCTTGAAATTTTACATAAATATTTAACAGCATACTAATTACTCATACAGCTTCAAGGAAGATTTCTCCCTAAACGTTAAGTAGGCCTCTTGTCTACAAGACTGCGCCTGTGATGCAAAGAGAGCTGGAATTTGCAGCCTAGCTTTTTTGTACCCAAACCTGCACAGTGCCAACATCCACTGTTTTATGTTGCAGAAGTTTACATCTGTTTGTAGAACTTACGTATTTAGCAAAAAGAATAGTGAAGCTGAAACTGTGTGGGATACATTTAATTACGGTGGACTGACTAGTAATTGTTCCTGGAGTACCACAGATGGGAAACCTCTAATGCACTTCAAAGCTGGCTCATCTTAACTTAATTCAGCACAAGAACAGAATAATTTGTCTTTCAGCTGTGAATTTACTTTTCTCATCTCTGCTGGTGTTATGTGGGCAGGTACAAAAAGTTATCCAGGTGCTAATTGAAGCAGCTGCAATGCTGTTTACAAAAAAATTCTTATTGGAACCCTGCATTGACCTAAAATCAGAGCATGCTATCACAGAAGTTCTCACAGAACTGTGGAGGTGGGAACACACCTCTGAGATCATCCAGTCAAACTGCTCTGCTGAAAGCAGGGTCACCTTGAGCTGGTTGCCCAGAACCATATCCAGTCATGTGTTGAGTTCCAAGGTTGGAAGCTCCTCAACCTCTCTGGACAGTTTCTTCCAGTATTTGATAACCCTCAGAGTGAAGAAGTTTTTTCTTATGTTGAAATGGAATTTCTTGTGTTTCGTTTTGTGCCCATTGCCTCCCATTCTTTGGGGACCACTGAAAGGAGCCTGTTTCCTGTCTTCTTTGTGCCCTCTCTTGAGGTATAGATAAGATCCCCCCTGAAGCCTCTCTTCTCCAGGCTGAACAGACCTAGCTTTCTGACTTGGCTCCTGTGTGAGGTGCTCCATTCCCTTAGTCTTTGTGGCTCTTTGTTGGACTCTCTCCAGTTCAGCCATGTCTATCCTGCACTGGGGAGCCCTGAACTGAACTGAGCATTCCTCATGTGCCTCACCAGTGCTGACTAGAGGGGGAGAGTCACCTCCCTGAGCCTGCTGGCCATGCTTTTCCCAATGCAGCCCAGGAAGCTGCTGGCCTTCCTTGCTGGAAGGGTGCTTTGCTGGGTTATGCTCAACTCAGTGTCCACCAGGACTCCCAAATCCTTTTCAGCCACAGTGCTTTCCAGTCTTCTGGCTGCCAGCACATTCTGGGGCATGGGGGTGTTCCTTTCCAGGGAAGGGCCCTGCATTTCTTTTTGAACATCAGCAGTAAGCTTGAAGAGAAGTTAATAATGGGAAACAGTTGTGGTGCTGATTACAATGCAATTCTCTCACTGATCAGGGAACAGAGATGATTATTTGATGCTTTTTACGTAGAATACTTGTATAAAATTTTGTACTTTCTCAGAATGTGTAAATGGGTTAGATATAAAAATATTTTCATGGAAGGTATGATGTTGGAAAGAATTTAAACTGCTTGGATTATATAGTCCCTCTGAGCAGTGCATTAGGAGTTATTCCATTATTGCACTAATTGACTGCAAAACCATTGCTCAACACCAAGTCATTAAGTCTATCAAGATTTTTCGTCTCTGTTTAGATATCTGGCTGTTACAAGTACTTTTCATTACTCTACCGACCGGCATCCTTTAATTATTTTATGAAATTAGGCTTCTGCTAGAATGGAGGCTTACCTCTGAGCTGATTATAAAACTGATGCCTCAGAATAAATGTGCAGTAAAGGGTTTTTTTTTTCCTCCAGGAAATTTTAAATTAGAGATCCCTAAGCATTCTCTGTTGCAATCAAGTTCTATCCAGCTGTCACTGATACCTTCTAATAACTAGTTAGCTGGTTTTAATCTGTGTTACTCAAATTGGAATAGTGTGGTCATTTAAGAGCTGATCGCGAGCAGTGGAGCAAAAGTCGATTTCTTTTGATTTGTCTGGACTTTCTAAAGCTTAGTAACACTTTGCTGTAGAAATTCAAAAGGCTTTGTTGTTTTCAAAGGAGGGCAGAATATAATGGCGTGTGTTGGTGCTGCAGACACTGGGGATGGGGCGTGCTCAGCACGCTCTGGGAGGGCACCTCAGCTGCAAATTAGAGAGAATACCTGGGGATCAAATGTTTGTGCCTGCTCTGTCCTTAGCTCTCTCTGTGCCAGCTTTGAAGCATTTACTTTTCAGTTGATGCCCTGAACCTGCATCTCATAGTTGTAGAATACAATAAGAGGTAAATGTTGATGCTTTGGTCATTAAATAAGTTGAGACCCAACTAGAATGCTAGAGTCAAAGTGATTTTATCTCATGTGTGTGTTTTTCATGCATATTTTGACACTAGTTTTCTTCTGTTTATCTGCTAATCCAAATAAAAATTATTTTCCTGGCTTTGAGGACATTTTAGCAATCCTGCATTGGAGCAGCTGATTTTTAGTTTGTCAAAATATGGGCTGAACCCAGAAAACTTTGAAGGCAGGGTGCTAAAGTTTAGGCAATTTCATAAAGAAAAATAACAGCAAAAGATCTCAGCATTTTTAATGTTTTTCCACAACTGATTTATTCTTTGCTGATCTAAGTATGATGTGAAAAAAAGTTTCATTTCAAGCATATACACAACACTGAATTTTCCCAGCTTTAGCAAGCCTGTGTAATATATCTGAAATCTGCTAGAGAAGAGTTTGTGTATGCAATAGACATGGAAGCTATTGGAGTCACCAGTTTCTAAAGGAAACAAAAGCAAAACAAAAAATACCAAACGAAGGGGGAAAAAACTACAACAAAAGCACAAAAAAAATCACCCCTGTGCTTTTTTCCCCCCTTAATCTGCCTTATATTAAAGAGCATAGGAAAGGAGGATGGCCATCTTGCACAGAAATGTTTACACAAGCTAACTGAATTATCAGGTTGTTTGTTTGTGTTCTGTTGGCATTAGGTGACCCAGTTAATGCAGAGTTATCCGTAGGGGTGGGAGGAGATGCTTGCTACAGAGGGAGGCCTGTGACTAAATCAGGAAAGCTTTAAGCTTGATTAAATAACCCATTGCTGCTCTCCTTTCCCATCACTTTCCAGCTCCTCCAATGAACCACTGTCACAGTTCTAGGTCAGTGAGACTCTGTGAGCTCCACGGTCTGGACATATGGACAGCCCCACAAGCTGTCTCTTCCTCTCCCTGCCTCCTTGCAATTTCTTCCTAGTAATGGCCTTTTTTAAATACACTGATTTTACAATTAATTGCTTTGTTAAAGCATTATCTGTCACTGGGGATACATCATGGAAATGACAACTTAGAACAATTTGTAGTGTGCCATAAATCAAGTAATCCTATGGGAGGAGCAGCTGGTGAGGTGTGGGGTAGAAGGTGTCTGCTGAGAAAGCCAGGGCAGAATCCCTCTGGAACTGGTGAACTGCAAGCTCAGAGCTCAGCTGGGAGCTGGGTGCCTGCTGGATTAGGGCTGTCTCCTGTGTGGCTCAGGCTTCAGAGCCAACAGCATTTGATGGTGGAGGATGGCATGGAACCTTGTCAGCACGTTTGGACAACTGTGCTTTGCTCTTTGTAGGAAACAGTGATGAACGTGGGTGCTGCTGAGCAGGACCTCTGAGTCACATGCCTGCTTAATAAATGAAATCAAATAGGCCGGAAAGAGGCTGGGTTTCTGTTTTGTCTTCTTAACCAAACCAGTTTCTATATCAGATGTCTGTCCAGTACATCTCAAGTTTATTCCTTGTTGGAGGGACTAAGGAAAAGGCCGAGTCAGTGCTTGTGGGAGCTGAGGCAGGGGGAGAGCTGTGAGCCAGTCACTCGTGTATGGGCTGAGTGACTGTATCAAACAGCCAGCACCAAGAGATGAAAGATGGAGAGGCAGAGCAAGGCATGAGGAGCTGGCTGGGGGGTTCCTGTGAAGGCACTGCAAACCCTTTCACACAACTGTTCCTCTGCTGTGGCATTTATGTGCCAAGTCATTGCAGAAAAAGAGTATCTGTACACACTCGTTACTTGCCGTTTTTGCTGATGAAGGTGTTGCTCCATATTCCGGCAGATTTGCAGTGCAAGTAATCAAAAAGAAATAGGAAAACCTAAGGAAGTCAAAACATGTCTTCTGGTCACTGTGGCCAGCTGTGAGTTCACCAGTGGGTTTAATTGTGCTCTGAGTTTCAATGCCCTTGTCTCAGGGGTGGTTTACATTTGAAAGTGAGAAAAGCACAGAGGCAGTTTAGCTGAGTTTATTTCAGCTCTGTCTTTCTGCAGGGAAATTGAGGATAGCTGTGTATGTTAAGTAACGGGCTGGGGGAACGCTCTCTTAACGGCATATTTTTTTTAAGCTGAAAGCTGCTCAGGTCTAAGGGAACTTTATATTCTTGGTTTGATGTTGTTTATTTTGGTTTTAGAGTTACCTCACTCTCAGTAGCAAACTCATATTAGTAGGAAATGTGATTTTTCCTTTCCCAAGGCATAACAGCAGTGGAATTTCCTCTACTGTCACCTTGAAGTATGGATGGATGGATGGCTGTAAAATCAATACTTGTGTTTCAGTACCAGGTTAATAGGAATGCATTTATTATGGAGATCAATCTTGTTTATTGTTTACTTATTTATTGTGTTTTTCAGGTGCTGCTAAATCCAGTCCAGCTTCTAAACCAGGATCAACACCTTCTCGCCCATCTTCAGCAAAAAAAGTTGCACCTAGCAGCTCGGCATCCAAATCAGATAAAGATTTGGAAACTCAAGTCATACAGCTCAGTGAACAGGTAAATTTGCTTTAGGCACAAAAGTAGATGCTTTCATTGTCACAGGCAGGCATGAAATCTAATATTGTCTTCTGATGAATGATGCTCTCCAGAATTACGAAGGGACAAAAGTGGAAATAGCTCAGCTGGAAAGTAAAACAAAAAAAAAAAAAGAGATTTATTGTAAAAAATAATGTCTGGCAGAGATGACTGATGTTTGCCAGTATTTTTAAATTATGATCTTAGGAGTGACAGATGAGTCTTGCTGAAGTATGATAATTTGATTAGATGTTGAAATATATCTTTTATTTCACTTGGATAGGAAAAATCCAAACAGTGTCTTTGCTCTGGTGTATTACAAAGTTGAAATAAATCATTTAATATGCCACTGTGGAGAAAACAAGCCTGTTTGTAATACCAAGGTGTTAAGAGATTTGCAGCTAAATTGAGACTAAAGCATTGTGCTCTGCTTTCTGGAAGGAAGGTGTTAAGAAGCTAACACATCACCTTCATTTGAAAATGTGATCTACCTTTCTGAGACTACTTAGTTATATTATAAATAATGTTCTGCAGTATAATTAATAAAGCTTCGATATTTCTGTAATGTTAGGAATGTAAGGGCTTCATTTTCGTTTATGCTCTGGAACTTTACACCATTCTCTCATTTCTGGACTGCAAGAGTGTCTGCACTGGACAAGAATAAATACCAGTATCTGGCTTAAGACAGTGCTGTCAGAATGGTGTAAATGCCACTACTATAAATGAGGCCTGATCCTCATTTGTATTTGTCCTTCGTGAGGGAAAATGGAAAGGAAAAAACTCAGAGTTTGAGCTGCCTGGCAGCTGCATTCAGGAAGCAGTTGTTATTCTGGATCGAGTATAATTTTCCACAATTAAGGGCATTTCAGTTTCAGACTTTCATTGACCTGAACAGCAAAGACTTCAGTTTGCTGGGGCACTGTTTGCAAGTTCTTGATCAGTTATACACTGAAAGGTGGTGGATGGATAGCCACATCCCAAACACGGCATTCTGCAGATTCAGGGTATCATTCTGAGCAGCAGAGAGCACAACGGGGTCCACCAGCCCTCCAAATGGGCTCTAGATTGGTGCTGTAACAAAAAAGTTTTTAGATGTTGCACAGGGAATGGATGTATATATTTTTCATGGAATCTTTTTTTTTAATCAATTTTGAGCGGAGTTCAAACGTCAGCTTAATGCAACTTAAACTGTGACATTTGTACTCAGAAGTCAGAATGTGTTTGCTTCAGGAGGCAGAGCTGGTTGGCATCTGAGCAACATAAAAATATTTGATCTTTACTGCAATAGACAGTCTCTATACAGTGCTAACATATTCCTAGCACGTTCCATGTGTGAAAACCTTAAGCTTTATATACAAATAACCCCGAAGGAAAAACCGATGATTTCTCCCATCACCGAAGAGAAGAAGAAATTCTGAGGATTTGAAAAACTGATTCTTTAATAGCTAGTTTTTAAGAAACATCATCTAGCTAGAATGGTCTGGAAGGCTTTTTTCTTTAATGCTGACAGCATTTGGTATCTCATTTCCCACTAATGGATACTTGTAAACCATGGGCGTATTACACGAGCCAAAAAAGCTATGCTGCAAGCGGCTCTGAGCCAGGTTTTCCTGACCCCCAGTGTGAACATGCTGGAAGAGCCAAATTGCCTGGTTTTTACTGCTCTGCAACAGTTGTGGAGATGAGGGCAGCAGCCACCGTTACTCAGTTTCTGTCTGGATTATGAGTAAGAAGTGCTGAATTGTGTCTTGGATATTAGGGTCCTATATGGCTGTAATAGTTTTTTCATCCCTTTCATGGATAGCAGCCAAAGGAGATGGAAACATCTGAACTTCCATGCAATTTGTAGCAGAAAAGTTTAATTAGTGGGGATGTCTGTAAACTGTGTTTTACCATAGTGTAGCTTAATGAGCTATTTGCAATAATTGTAAGCCATCCCTAACATTTGCCAGTTTAATGGCTCCCAGCAATCTTAAAGTTTCTCTTAAAATCATCTTCGAACTGTGCCAGTAAATTAAACTCCAGAATCAAATTCAAGGAGTGTCACTCTGCACTGGAACTTGATTACCCATAGCATTAAAATCACAAAGTGGTCCCTGTTGTGTCTTTGGTCTATGCCAACTACCACTCTCCCAAAGAGTGTCTGAGTGCAGCTGAGGTGACAACACAAACCAGGGGCCATTACTTACAGAGAAGGGACTTTTACATATGGAGAATGGTCCCAGGAGCTATTAGCTGTGTGCTGATATACATGTAGTTTCTGAAAACAGCACCATCGTGGCTTTTTGCCTACAGTTGTGCTTGATCTGCAGCCTGGCTCTGCAGCCCTGTGAGTATTCGTGCTACCAGTTAAGTGCCGTCAGAGAAAAGACCAGGCAGTAAGAACTGCTGCCTTTGCACCCGTTAACTGGGTTGCGGAGGGTTACTTTCAGTCCAGAAACAGAGCATGGGAGTTGATGTGAGCTCTTTCTCAAGTGTCAGTCTTTTGGCATGTTCATGGAAGGAAAAAGTGGGATGCAGATGTGCTGATTATCTGCAGAAATATGGATTCACGTGGCACAGACAAGGTAGCTGGTGTGTAACTGAAGGAAAGTATATCTGGTTTGGTTATAACAACGTTTACTATATACAGTAGTTAATAAACTCCATGTATATATACATAGTTTAATGATCTTGTTTCTTTAAACAGCGTGAATGTGATAGAATGAAAACAGGAGAATGTCGTCATAGTAAATAGGTCAGAAGGGGAGATGGTCTCAGCTATTAGCTGCCAGTTTTTCAGCAGAAGTTCATTGTTTACCCAAGCTCTAGCAAGCACAGAGCAAGAGATCTGGAAGTGGTTACGTTCGTGTTCTGGCTGGATGCAGGCATTGCTCTCAAGCAATATGCTGTGGCAGTTCCAGAAGGAACATCCTAAGTATGAGGTCTTCATCTATAGACCAGAATATTGTAAACTCTTGTTCTGTTTTGCTATTCCTACTTTTGTGAAAAAATAGTTAAAGTGAGTGGTCACTATATCCATCATGGATTCAAACTGTCAAGGGAAGACTTGAGTGTCACGCTCAGGCAGCTGGTCAAAAATGAATTAGTACATAAATGAGATGCTCTGAGATCCTGCTCTGCTAACAGGTCAGTTCTGCTGCTTGATGCCTTTGAGAGTGCAACCAAAGGTCAGAAAAAGGCATCACTAGCTCAGCAGTCATGGAAAAACAAACTGAAAGGATTTAGCAGGTTGTCAAAGCATTGTTTGAACTCTGCTGGTATTTTTACTAGTGAAGGAAATAAATTAACTTGCAGTAGAACTGGCAGCACAGAAGTTTCTGTTAAATCATATCAGTTCACTGAAATGTAGTCTGATATGATTTAATTTATTTAGCATGTTTTATTTAGAAAATCATTTGTATAATTGCAGGCTTTAGAATGTGAATGCTAATTTGGCTGTAATTGGATGTGATTGGGGTCAGTGTGTTTACTGTAGACAGCTTCATCTGTGATTATTTCTGTTGGTTTTTATGCTGCTATCCTCCGAATTTCCGAGCCACTTAGATGTTATCCTGATTATGTATACCCCGTTAGACAGAAGTTTATATGTCATGCTCCCACAAAACTGTTCTTTTTAAAATATGTATGTATAAAAAGATATTGCAACATCTGTCATGATTTATACAAAGCCTAATCATTAACAGCTACGTTGCCCATGAATTATTTGTAGCAGTCCTAGTGATGAAATAGAGGCTGACAGTGTAGCTTGAAGACTCCTGTGAGCAAGGTTGCAAAAAGAAAGGTACTTGGCATTTGAGAGAATTTGTTGGTAGAAACAGCACATCAGCCAGAGCAGGGAGCCCGTGGTGCAGCCACTCATGGCAGCAGAGTGCTGAAACACAGGTCTGTAAAATCTGGTAAGTGGGGAGGCAGAACAGGAGAGGTGGAAAACCAGCACACCAATACCACATTTGTAACTAGAGGACCTTCTAATTTCCTAACTAGACTATTCCCTTTTGTGAGCCCTTCTGCTAGTTCTGTGTATTTTTAGGCAAGGAGATATTGTAGGTTTCCCGACAACTACACATTAATCCAGGCAAAATAATGCAAGTACTGAGCTGAAAGTTTTATAAGTTACCATTACATGACACTGCTGGCAGCCCTGTTAGGAGACACGGCTTAGGTAGCCCTGATTTCTGAGCTGCTGCTTTGGGCTTCAGTATATAATAGTGCTGAGAAAATTGACCTTTAAGGATCAAGGTAAAGATGTATCCGGGAGAATAATGGGGGAGCCTGATTTACTGTTCTCTATGGGGTAAAGTTCAATTTAGCACTGAAGAAAGAAAATTGGACTTCATTTTAAGCAATAAAATTGAATATGTTTTTAAGATTGTTTAGCATACAAAATTTTAGACTGAGTTGTTTTGTCTGTAGTGCACCTCAAAACTGATGCATCATGTCTTGGTTTATATGCAGGTACATTCATTAAAACTTGCACTTGAAGGCGTGGAGAAGGAAAGGGATTTCTACTTTGGCAAATTAAGGGAGATTGAACTTCTCTGCCAAGAACACGGGGGAGAGAATAATGACCTTGTCAATCGGCTAATGGAAGTCCTTTATGCTTCAGATGAACACGTAAGTTGAAGCTTTAATGGGTTTTATTTCAACAAAACAGCTTAATTTTGTAAAATTTTATTGGTATAGTATTGGGTCATATTCTCTATTTAGGCCAACAGAACTGTAGCAGCTAGGATTCCTGTGACTCCTCTCCAAAAAGGAAGTTTGCATTTGCAATTGCAAACAACAGACTTTTTAGCGTGGGGAAAAGATTCAGGATGTTGGTTGCTTTTCACTGCTTCAGTGGAGGTTTTGCATTCTGGGTTTGCTGAGCTATATCTGAAAGGGGAGGATCTGTGTCACGATTTTAAATTGATTTCATATGGTTCTGAGCCTTAGTTTTGTTTTTTTCATCTTCCCCCTGTGTGCATGAAGTCTTTTATTCATGTCGTTTAACGTGTTGAAAATCACAGAAATTCTGGCAGAGGTGCTGTTCACTGTCTACAGCTGTGAACCTTCACTGGCCCATGTGGCAGTGTTGGAATATGTACGGTGCAGGTTGCCAAATACATAATTATATCTACAAAGATAATGCTCTTTAGCATTTTTTATCCTGTTGCTATAGGCAAAATTCTTCCTTGTGCAAACCAAATAATCCTCTATTAGCAAAATTTCAGAAGCGTATTGTCTGCAAGATTAAGCAAGAATCTCATTGCATCTTAGACTTAATGTTGTAGACACTGAACAAAGCAAGAAGCTGCAAAGGGTGCTGGTTAAATTCCTCAGAGACATTCAGGGATAATGATTCAGTGGAGATTTAGCTGAACTACTCCCATTCACGTTAACTAAATCCCTGCATGGATTGTACTGACAATTGACCCTTCAGTCTCCAGCAGACGAAGGCTTTGGCTCCAGAGTGTACAAGCATCAACTTAATCCCTTGGCAGCACTGTGGTACCATATCTGCTCCCAGAAAGCTGTTGCAGCAGTAGTCAGCTGACTTAGTTTTATATCAAAAGTAGTGCTGAAGGAACTACTAATTCAACATACTTTTTCTAAAAGAGGCTAATGTAGGGCATAAATGCTTGAAAGTTAGGTGCAAGAGGACCACAAGTTTGAAGCTGACAGGTGCCACTGCTCAGATGAGAAGTGACAAGGGAAAGAGGATTTGTTCAGCAGTGCAGGGTGAGCGCTAGAGAGGAAAAGGAGGAGGAAACCATTATTTTCGCAGGAATAAACAATGAGACAAATTTGCCACGCATGTGATAACAGGGTAAAAGTGTTACACATATATAGCGGTCAGAGGAAATGTCTTCTGGATTCAAGAGCAGTGATTTATTTATAAAGCAAAGCCAGAAAAATCCGTCTTCTCCCCATACCCCTACCACATCTGTCTGTTGGCTTAAATAGCAGAGTGATTCCGCACCAAGGAATGCATTTGTTGCTTGTCCTTCTGCAGTTTTCCTTACTGGCAGAACACGTTACAAAATGTTCTGCTTCAGCCCATTTCCCAGTGTTTTATCTGCTTCTTCCCTCCAAGCCTTTCTCTGTTGAAATCATCATCCATGCCTGCATGTGAACTACACACAACTGTGCTTTCATCTAAAATGTGGTTGCTGTTGGAGACTGGGTGTGTCACTGCAGCAGGAGAGGACTGCTCCTCCAGAGAGGAATGCAGAGGCCATTCCTCACACAACTTTTTTGTACCTTTTGGTGGGAGACTTGATCTCCTCAGCTTAACAGATGGACTGTGACTTGCTGAGGAAAGACCCAAATGCATTAGCACTAAACCAAAGACTGTAGCTTAGTGCTGATTCAGATCCTGGCTGCTTTTTGGTTTTGGATTTTACTCTCTTATTGCCCTGATTTGCCCTTCACATCTGGGGTTGTTTTTTTTTCTCTGTCTGTAATGAATTTGTCCCAAGTTAAATTCTTTATCTCACAACATTTTGCAGGTTAATCCCTTGCTAACAGCAGTTTGGCTTTCCCAGTCAGCCCGTGAGGCTGTTAGGTGAATTAGGTGTGTAGAATGATTGAGAATGCAAGTATCGAGTTTAGTCTCTAAAAGAATCATTCCCCAGGTGTTTGATTATTGTAGTATTGCATTGAAGAGATTTTTATCAGGTTTGTGTTTTGGGTAGTGGGGTAATTATTTTTCTCAGGATTCCAATTCATAGTGTAGTTTCAATCATGTCACCTCCTAAGCTTCTGTTTTGCTTAATTCAATAAGAGCTAAAATTTAAGACTGATCAATTTTTTTTTTTTTTTGGTCTCGATTTTGGTGAGTTTGAGCAGCACAAATGTCAATCCATTTTGGTTTTTTGTCTTTAGAGCCTCCCTTTCCTTTTCCCTGTTATGGTTCTGTTTTAAACCTTATCGTTATGTCTCTGCTTAAGCAAGAGGGATATCATATCTTCTACTGTCATTTATCATTTGGCAGATCAGTCTGTAATCCTTTGTAATTTTTAATTATGAATTGGTCATTTGTAATCCTTCTTCTTCATCAAAAACAACAAAGTTTCCAGAGAACAGTGCTCAAAAGGCTACATTTGAGTTGTGGAGAGATGTGGCTCCTACTTTGCAAGCTCTCAGTGTGTAAAGCACTTGGTCATGTGGTACTACACTAGAAGAGCTTCAGACTGGTGGACAAGGAGAGGCTCTGTGTCTGGTTGTGAAGCCCAGAGCTGTTTAGGTCTTGGCATAAAGCAGAAATGTAGTAAAGCTTTTGCTTTGGTTCACAGGCTGTTGTGGTTCAGTTCATGTAGAAGTCGGGAGCATTACTCATGTTTGGTATCTCAGTTGCTCTGATCAATTTCCCAGAGCAATTGCTCAAAATGCAGCTGGTTTGGTAACTTTCTGCTCTAGCAGCTTCTATATCTGCTGCTACTTTTGGAAAAGGCCCTCACCTTCCCCAACACCAGGTTTTCATAGTGTTACTCTTCAGCCTACAGGCACACCTGAATAGTTTGAGGCAGATGGATCTAAGGGTCAAAAGAGAGCACCTCTCAACGTGGGAGACAGAGATGGCCACGGTCATGTGGCTCAAGCCAGAAATAAATGCTCTAAATAGATCTTCCACTACTTTCCTTATTAGGGGATGCTGTTCAATGAGATTCCATAGTCCCAAAGTAATTGGACTCTTACGGTTCCCATTTCATGTATTTATACAAGCTATACATACTGAGAAAAGTGTCCCAAGCCTCAGAACAACTTCTGAGGTAGTTACATCATAAGATTCACTATTTCTGTCAAAGATAAACCTGGAAAAATAGGGGCCACCACTTCTCAGCTTCCACTCCCTGTGCTTAGAGGCTTTTTCTATTGTACAAATGAGAGCAGAGCATTTACATGACCCATAAAGTCTGCACAAGTGGGCTTTCTAATAGTGCATCTCATAAAGTTATCATACACAGGGCCTGTGGAACATGTGCATTCCAGAGCAGGTCACTTCAGCACATTAAGGAGGGTCAGGACAGATGGGGTTAAGGCAGCATCGCTCACTGCAGCTAAAGAAGCTTCAGTTTTCTCACCCCGTGAGGCAGGGTCACGTTCTCACAGCTGTCAGCTCCTCTCTGTGAACCTCCTGTTCTCTGCACGTCCTGCGCCCTTGCAGCCCATCACAGGAGCTGCAGTTTTTAGGTACTGCTCACAAAGCTGTTTTGATGTGATGTACCTACTGTATGTAATAAGGGCTCCATTTCCCCCAAGAGGCCAAAATGTGCTCAACTTCAGCTGCCCTGAATGATGTGTGGCTTCTACCTGAAAATGGCACTTGAGTGAAAAGAAAGCTTCAATTGAAATTGGGCTCTTCCTATACGTGGTTAATGGATGGCTCTTTCCATTGTATCAGCAAGTGTTAGGAACCTTATTCTCCTTTTGCCCTTTAGACAAATATTTTACTGCCAGAAGGGAATTTGTTTATTTCACAAGCTGCTCTGGACTATTGTGGGAAAACTAAAATTATGGCCTTCCTTTTCTTTTGATTTTTGCCTCAAACTTGAAAACTTAGCAGTGTCAATTTGTTGAAGTTTGTTGTTCAAGCCGCTTGCTTCTAACAAAAGTTAGGGAGCCAGGCAAGTTCTGCAGAGGTACCCCACGGGGGATGCTGGGTTTTGAATGGCAGCTCAGTGTCTTGGAAAAGTGTTTTCCTTTGGAGCTGCCTACGGCGGAGTGGAGCTAATGCAGGGCAGAGCGTACACGAGGGGGATCTCTTCATTGAACCGTGCTGTGGAAAGATGGAAAGCACTTGAGAGGAAAGCTGTAAATGCAGCTGTGCTTAATGGCAGTCCAGAAGGGATGCTCTAAAAGTCAGCCAGACTTTTTGAGCTCAGATAACATTCAGGTCAACTCAGGATACTAGGCCTGTTGCCTCTAATTTGAAAGTTGTTTGGAACTGGTGTCACCTGCAGCGAGGATCCAGCCTTTCCTTGTGTCAGGGATTCATCTCCCAGTGGGAATGTATATTCAGAGAGACAGCTTTAGATAATACAGTGCATAACAACAATGGGAAGTGATTAGTTAGTAATTAATGCTTTTTACAGTAGCTCTATAAGTCAGTGAATATGGGGCTCTTCCCCTCACCCTCCCCAAGAAAATGTGCTTGCAAGTCTGTGGGAGTTAGCATGGATGTATTATTTTGGGAAAGTAATGTGCCTGACCTCAAAAAGGAGGCTGTGTTGAATTTTTAAAGCAGGTGATAGTAAAAGTGTCTTGTCCATTTAGTGATCTAAACCTTGAGAGAAGATGGTGTGAAAACTACAGCAGACAGGTTCAGAAAACCTTGGACAAGCTGAAAATGGGAGGACATCAGGATGCTGTGATACAGCATCTAAATGTTGGCATATCACTGTCTAACTATTTGAGATGTTTGCTCACTGGAACAGATGACAGATAGTGATGTTTAGAGCTGACGTTTTTTGTAGGGAAATACCAGTACTGCATATACCTCAATTAGAAGTAAAGTAAGTACATTTTAATGTAATATTATGAGGTGCTGCTTTTCTCAGGTAACAGCTCATTTTGTACTTTTGTGCATGGAAATTGTTAAGTTTTATGCTACAGTGAGCGCCACGGGGCAAGATTACATGAGGAATGCTCTCTGCTGAAGAGTGTTTTGGGATCTTTTTCTCCCTACAGGAGAGCCACACAGATGAGCATGAAGGTGAAGAGCAAGTCCATGAACAGCCCCAGCAGCAGGATGAGTACTGACTCACGCAGCATCTCTGACAATTTTCGTTTTGTGTGAGAACTTTCTTCTGGAGAATGGAACATGTGCGGCCTCAAACTTGAAATCAGTTCACTCCCAGTCTGCCATTAACATTTATGTACCATAGTGAGTGCCAGCCAACCACTGCATTCTGTACCAATACTTTGCCAAGATGCATTTGCAGACGTCTTCTTTCAGTGTATCTTCCCAAGAGGTTGTAGGGCTACATCACCTACTGTACATCACTGCAACTTCACCACTTGGCTGCTTGAGATTTGTTCTGCTCTTTAAAAATATATATATTTATTTTTTTTTCTTTTTCGTCTTAAGTATGATACACTTGTAACTTGTTCTAACATATTTATATTGGCATTTTGTGTGGCAAGGAGTTCTGTACCACTAGCTGTGTCTCTCACTTTGTGGTGCTTTTGCGTTTTCTAGTACATCTGCCTTGGGGCATCAATTCGGCTGAACAATTGGAATAAAGGGATACAGTGGATGTCATACTCAAGCCATAACGATGAGGTTGTGTTGTGGAGGAAAACGCTTGTGTTGCTCACATTTATTCCTTTTCTGCCTTCACAGATGGGAGGCAGAGCATCTGTTTCACTGGGAGATTTAAACCCCTGTGTTAAGAAGCTTGTTAGAAAGCTGCATGGTATGTTTTTTGGCTTATTTCTGGAGGAACAGACATCCACTTAAGCTTTTTGAAAACCCTCCCAGTTTCCTAACTAGTCAATAGACATTTCCCAGCTTTTCTTCCTTCCTGAGGAATCCAGTCCCAGCCTCCAGCTGCAGCTCTACCTCCGCAGAGCTCAGTGCTGAGGGAGGAGAGAAGTCTCCGTGACACAAGTGTAGCTGCAGGACACGGTCTCTACCATCATCCTTGGCTTCCTGCCCCTCAGAAAAAGAGAAAGTAGGCCAGCCATTTCTTTTCACTTTCCTTCCCCCTTCCACTGCCCCAGCCATACAAGTATAGAAAACAGAAACTTTGTCAGTAGTGCAAAGTATGGGGGAAAACAGCAACAGCACTGGCCCCGAACCCCACCCCAAACTCCCCTGTAAGTGGATGGTGGACACTTCACAGGTTTAAGGCTGCTTCCAAAGCATGGAGAGGCAGTGAGGAGTCCTCCTGGAGACAGGGCACACATCAGAAGGGGACCATCTGACTGAGGGGCACAGAGCTGGTTCTGCACTTGGCTGACCTTCCTCCTTTGAGGCCAGTGTGGTGCAGAACCATCTGTGCACTGGAGATGTCTGCAGTGGGAGTGTTCTCCGCTAGTGTGGTCCCATGGCCCTGTTCTAAATAATGGTATTTTATAAACAGAGGTATCTTGAAGTATAAAAAGCATTCCTTGTTCTTCTCATACCACTGCTCACTGTAGTCTCTGGTTATTTAATGCCTGCTGTTCTTGGTCTCTCACTTCATCTTCTGAGTTCTGGTTTGTTGTGCTGATTTAGCAGGTACGTGGAAGTCCCATCCCAATTGGCATTCACTGAAAAACTCCCCAGCCTATTGAACAGCTAAATCATTTTAGGCATTCATAGGCTCCTAAAGCATGAAGTCCCCAGGTTATGCTTCCACAGAAAGGTTTGCAGTGAATCAGCCCCTGGGCACACACACACGTGCACATGCCGTTTTCCATTCCTAATCAATCTTCTGCAGCTAAGTGGCTCTTAGTTAAATGTGAGAACCTGCTGTTGTGTTGCACCACTGACAATATATAAAATACTGTTGAGCACCAGAACAGGTATTTCCAGTTCCTTGATCCTCCCCCTGCACAGCAGAAGAGTTTCTGGACCCTGCAGGCTGAAGTTTTCTCAGCCCTGCATCCGGTATTGACCTCACATCCTACCCAGTGATGAAATCAAAGTACTGCAACCTGCAGGCCAGCGCTTTCCTCTCCCGTTTCAATTGGTTACAAATAAGGTCTGGTTTATAAAAGTGTGTTTATTCCAAAATAAGTATTTCCAAGAATCACCACAAATGGGGGAATTGTCATTTTTGTTGTATTTGTGTTTATTAGAACATATGTACTTATTACAATTGTCATTGTAATAAACAGTAGTTCTTCATAATACTGTTGAAGAGCAGTTACTAATTTTTTTCCAGACTCCAGAATGTCCTTTAACCTTTATGGGATCTCTGAATGGGGCAAGGAGTTTGGGATCAGGCTATAAACTTAATTTCATCAGCACGTCTCTGCTTACCAGAGTTCATTATTCTGCCAATACTTGAGCAGATGCATGGAGAGCACTTCAAGGGAAAACATTTTCTGAAGGTGCAAATGGTTGGGGTTGCTGAGCTCCCCAGACGGTTCATAGCCAGGCTGTTGTGCCTCTCTCCTTTTCTCTCTTTTGAAGCACATAGAAAAAAAAATGTAAAAAAAAGCTGAACTTTGTTTCCTGAAAATTCCTTGTATCCTGTGTCTGATCTGAGGACCATAGACCTCTCACTGCTTGTATCAAGGGGGGAGTGACTGACGTAGGGAGCCAGGGCAGTGAAATACTTCGGGGGAACCAGAAATGTGGCTGTGCTGAGGGGAGAGCAGTGTTCTGAAAGGGGAAAGAGCTGTCCTTCCCCCCACCCCCTGTGAGTAACCCATTCTTCTGTTATGGTTTTAATATGCATTTGTAATTACCTTTACTAAATAGCACACCATAAAGCTTTGGTTATATATTAAATGTAAACTGAAAGGAATGTAAACATATGTATTGTTAATTATAAATAGATAAGTAATGGCATAATAGATACAAAGAAGTCTTATTCAGATGTATCAGTCATTTTACATTATCCAAACTGTCGCATGATAGAGTAGATTTTTGTCTGAATATGTGAATAACTTGACTTGCGTTTATCTTTTTACATATTTAATAAAAAAATATATGTTAAAATCTGTCTAGCTCTAGAGACTATTCAGAACATTCCAAAATAATAATCTTCTGGATTAAATACATTTTTTTATTCATCAGGGGCTGCATATGGGAGCAGGAGGAAAAAGGCAGCTGCTTTAAAAACCCAGAAGTTCAGTTATCCTGTGTGTGTGGATAGCATCTGTTTCCCCAAGAGCTCAGCAACCATATCCCCTTCTATAAATCAAAACAGAAAATGCATGTATGTATGTGCATGTAAACAGCACATTTTTCTTTATGGCAAATGCTTTCAGATTTTGGAGTGCTGACTCCCTTGGGTATCAGTCAGAAGCAAAACTGGCAGCAGCCAGGAGGCAGAGACAGCACTATAGAAAGGTACTGAAGCTCCCAGTGGGCTTCCTAGCAGTGGCCAAGTATTCAGGGACGAATCTTCAATGCAGTACCTAAAAGCTGCCTACATTTTAGATTAAAGTATTAGGTTTTGTTGGAAGAAAAGGGGGAAAATTCACTGTAGTTCCCACAGCTCTGTTCTTTCGTAGCAGGAGCAATGTTGCCGCAGTAGCTGCTGCTCAAGCCCAGGAGCTCTGAGTTTTGGGCCAGGACCCTTTTCTTCTGTGTTGAAGTGACCCTGTTGAGAGCCACCAGCCTGCGCCCCGCTGCTCCAGGTATTCCTGGGCCTCTGACGGAGGAAGGGACGATGAAGCAGGGACCAGAGGAGCCCATTTCCAACCCACCCATTCAAACCTGGGAGAGCAGCTCTTGTTTAGTTGCTTTTCATAAGACCAGGAGGAAGGCATGTCCTTGGGTTAGTGCAAATGCTCTAAAGCATAAAAAAAATTTACGTATTTTCCAGTTCAGATAGTTGAAAACTTTCTGCCATAATGTTGTGGCCAAAAAAATTTGTTATTAGACCGTTAGGTCAGCTACATACCTGACTTTGCAAAATAAATATGACCATACAGCCCTATGAACAAAGCATTTTTATTCCTAATCATTGAATCAGTTGCTATCTACAATGGCCAATAATTCAATATATACGCTGTGCAATACATGATCTCTTTTTATACTTGTCTTTATAGAGATTGTAGTGACAAGTTGCTTTAAAAAGGAAAAAGAAAGTTACTTACCATGTTTTCATATAGAAGGTGAAAAAGCTGGCCAGAGCCTAATGTCCTTTGAAAGTGATACTTGATTTCTCTTTAGAAAGGTACAAGTGCAGGCAGGTTGTGGTAGTTCAAGTTTTATAATTTCATTTAATGAATATTTCAAAATACTCCATTCCAGTGCATCAAATTGCACCACTTCTGTGACCCTTATTTCCACCATTTCCTAAATAAGTGCGAGACAGATGGAAAAAAGAAGCCTGTCCACAGAGTTTCTCCAGTACAACCACATTCAATTCGGAGTTATTTTTGTTTATTGTATCCTAATTCTTTTCTCACCAGGATTTCCTCAGTACTTGTGATGGACAGGTGAAATACAAACTGCCTTTATAAAGCAGGTGAGACTTTTGTGGCAGTGTATCAGGTATTGGATGTAGTATTTAACTTGATCAAACATTGAGACTGCTGGGTGCATGCAACAACATCAAACTCGTCGCTCCCCTTCAAACCCAGTCAGAACTGCCTTTTTTGGCAAACCTCATCAAATAAAGAGCCTTCAGACTTACTCCAGGGGAGTCCTTGGGCAGTTAGGGAGCACCCCTGTGGAGACCCCACGCTCCCTGGGCATCACACACGGTAAGAGCCTGGCTGCCACAGCAGTGGGGAGGAAGGCTGGGAGATGCCTCTTGTAGCTGGACCGCAGTGGTGCCCAAGGGCATCCTCCCTTCCCTGCTGGGCTCTTGGCAAAACCTCTGACCCAGCATTACAGGATGACCTGTCCCCTCTGCCTAACTCAGACTTGAAGCTGCTCAAACTGTGACTCACCTGATGTTCTTTTGGGGGGTGGGACCCTCAATGTGCTCGTTTGGTGGGTGGAACATGGATGCTTTCAAACCCAAAGGAACTCTCCGAGTCAGAGTGGTGTTTCTGCTTTGTGGAGAGGGGAAGCTGACGTGCAGGCTTGTACTGAGGGCTGCCTGGGGAAATCAGCCCTGCTGGTGTTGTGGTAGGGCAACTGCTGGAACAGGCAGTACCAGCTTAAGCTGAAGCTGTCCATACAACTTGCCAGAGCTCAGCTGAAAATATTAATAGGAGCTACTGATATAAGGGTAAGTTAACTGGGGGGGAAAAAATGACCAGGCTAGTGATAAACCCAGAGAAATGGTCCAAGAACTGAAAAAGAACGTCAGGCTCAGCTCAGCAGCTCAAAAACTGCACTTCCACCTGGTTTCTGGCAAGCAATATGGTTAAATAGTTAATAAACGTGCCAGGCTGTCAATCACATCCCTTTCTGCTTACCTTGGGGAAGTGGACAGATTGTTTAATTAGTGCTTCAAGGCCACAAAGGCCCTCTGGCTAGGGCAGCATATGAAAAGAGATGAAACTCAAATTCTTACTCCCTCCTCCAAGGCACGCAGAAAACCTACGTGTATTATAGATGAAGGGAGCAGTTTGCATCTGCATGCAAACATGTAATGTTGAAAAAGAAAAAATAAATTTCTTGTTTCTTTTTCCTATGACATTTTCTAAAACCACAAGAATTTGCTTCAAGCACACAGGCAAATAATGACTTGTTCAGCATTTCGCAGTGGTAGATGATGTTGGACTGAAATTAGTTTTGCAGAGAAATATGCAAATCTTCAAAGGTTTGCTGGCCAAGTTTATTTTCAGCTGTTTACCTTTGTAGGCTATATTGTTTGTTGCTACTGAAATATAAACAATGCGCTTGTTACTGCATAGAAAATAAATAGAAGGGCCAGCTGCTGCTGTATAGAGCCTGCATTTCTGACAGGTCAGCTGAGACTCATCTTAATGCTGAGAATGGGGAAAAAACTACATTTCAAAAACACTTTACTGTACCCATAGCTTTCTGAGCTCATTCTCTTGTCTTCACACATTCGTATGAGGTGGGGAAAAGACTGAATGTGCATAAGCCTTTCAGGAGGTTGTGTAGAAGAAATGAGTTGTGAGAAAATAAATATGGCAAATGAAGCAGGCACAGATGTCTGAGTGGGAAGGACGTACAGGGAGGGTTTGCACTGCTGGGGTCCCAGTGGTGACTAGGCTGGGCAAAACCAGTGCTGGTTATAAACCACCAAGGATCTCATGTAACCCGGCATGGATTTATCCAGGACTTTGGACACAGTGGTAAGGAGGAGGAAGACAAAACGGAGGCTAGTAACACGGCTGGTAAAAATAAATATTATCAAACAGAACAAAGTCATAAACTCTGCTGGACAGGCGTCTTCCTCTGAGATGAAGCATCTTGCTGCATAGCTCATTGTCGCAGTGGTTCAGATATCTGTACTATTCTATTCTTTGGTTATTTTAATCAGATTCATTCAAACTATTTATCACATCAGAAGAGCTGCAGATCTCCATGTCAAGTGTTACAGTCTGATTGTAGTGCAGGTGTTCACTCTTGGACGCGTTTCTTCAGGGAAAAGATGTAAATGTTCAAGTGCTCACTCAGCTGCCTACCCTAAAGAGAAATCGCAGAGATTAGCAACCTGTTTTGTATGTGCTTCACGATTCACTGCCTCTCCTCTCCCAGTAAGAGGGGGGAGGACCCAACCACAGTCCTCACGTACTTGAGGATCCATGAGTACACAGGGACCTGTAAGTATTCAAACAAGAGAGCTGTTTTCCTTACATTCCTCTTGCAATACACTGCTGGGAAGTTAAATGGCTACAGACCAGATTCACAGGTGACATAAGCTGTGATGGAGCTGGGCCCCTCGGTTAATAGTGAACTTTGACCAGGTATTTCCATTGTGATCCCCACCTACAGGCCCATATCGACGCTGGGGTAGACTCTACTATGACACCAATGCCTGCTGACAAAAGGCTGCTTTCAAAGGAAAATCCTTACATCCCAATGATGTGGCTTAAATAGAAGAATGCTGACCAGCTCCCTCTGAAATGAGATCTTTGCCATGCAAGGTGTTTTATCTAAAAGCTAACACCATTAAAACAGTTGCTAAAGGATCATTTGACAATATAGAAAATGGGCATCAACAAAGTAATGCTTAAGCAGTAGTTCAGATGATAATGACAAGACTGAGATCTAGCAGACACAAAAATATGCTGGTAAGAGTGAACGAACTGGAAAACTATTCATGTCTCCAGCTTGAGAGATGCTAGCAGAGGGCCATGAAAAAATTGGGACAGCTATTTTGCCTGCGGATTCAAAGCAAAGTTGACCTTATTTTATTATTTCTATTTATGTCACTTTGCATTTTGCCTTCCTATTTTTTCAGTCAAGTGACCTCAGGAAGAAAAAGGCAAAAAAAGAGGGATAGGAGCATTCATGCTGCATGGGTTGACTGCTACGTAAAACCAGTCCATAAATATTCTGATTCTGATGGGTTTAAAGCCAAAACCAGTTGGCTACATTGGAATAATTCAAGTCACTGAAGTTGCTGCACATGCAAAAAGGCATTGCCTGCAATAAACTGACGACTTTTTCTTTAACTTCAGACTAAATAAAACAACACACAGCATTAAAAAAAACCCCAAAACATAAACATCCAGACTCCCAAACAATGCCCCAAGCAGAAACTGTTCCCAGAGCCCTTTGCTCACCACGCAGACCCCATAGTGGACATGGGCAGCAGTGACCAGGGCGGTGAACACGCCAAGAACCGCTTCCTCCGTCCAGCCCAGCAGGCCAGAGATGGCCGCGTACACCACCAGCGCCAGCGGGAACAGGAACCAGTGGAACAGCTCCGGCCGCGTGCTGCTCATCTGGCAGATGATCACCTTGCACTGTCGGAGCAAAAGGGGCCAGGTGAGAAGGGCTGAGCCAGCCCCGAGGGTCTAAGGAAAAGTGCTTCCATTTTCTCCGTGGGTTGCTTTGGGTGAGGGGGAAACATGGCTACAGTGCAAAACAGGGCTGGTTTCTGGTGAGAAGGCTGCTATAGGCACACAACTTTCTGCCTCGCTGGTCCTAGAGGACATTATTACAATTTAAAATGCACCCTTTTCTGAAGACGGGGCTTTGTTACACTCGATAAGCGGGAGCACATCTTCACAAAAGGGAGTTTGTTTGCCACCTTGTGTTTTCACAGAGGCTCATGAAGTTGTGATCCCAAATCAAATGTGCCACCACTTAATCACTGGGAGAGCGTGCTGGTATTTTAATCACACAGCCTAACAGAAATATCTTCTGGTTCATTGTATAGAAGGGAGGGAAGACAATATATGACATTTTCACATCCTGTTTTTCTTTTCTAGCACTCCTTTATGTACTAAAACACCAATTTCTTGGCTCGATCATGGCAGTGGGCTCCCTGGAGATGTAGCTGGGGGCCCAGAGAAAGGGATCCCACTCAGAATGGCAGAAAAAATGAATATATGGTGCGTGGTTTAACTGAAGGCAATTAGCTTAATTCTACTGAGTTCTGGAAACATAATGAGGCAAATTCACTTGAAATTGAGTATTTTAAAAGCAATTAAGCACACCAAAGTGTTTTGTCTGGTTTAGGCTCCTTAAGAAAAGTGTCTCATATGCACCATGCCTGTTACAGAAAAGAAAAGGAATTTAGGCACATCTGAAATATTTTATTGATTTAAGTTTCACTCAAAATTGAAATGTGGTTAAAAATAGATTTTATGTATCCTGAAATCAGTAGAAGAATGAAAAACTCATTCCCTCTGCAGTGCCTGAAATCTTATGACAGCAGCAGTAGGAATCTGACCATAGGAAAGAAATACTGGTTTTACTGCCCGTGCTGTGGAAGCTGAAGAATGCAAAAATAAACCATGAAAAAATAATTAACTTAGAATAATGGAAGAAGTAAGCCTTTGTACCTAATGTTAATATTTTCCCTTACATTCTCAGTATTGATTGTGAATTTTTTTAAATAACACTGGTTTTATGAGTCCTTTGGGAATCATTCCGGAGGGTATCAGAAATTGCTAAAGCAATCTATATGCTATAATTTTTCTGGCTACATAGTTGAACCTGTCCAGAGGTTGGATTTCACATTGTTTTAAACCATTATTATATATTTGGGCAACCAAATACGTGGTCAAAGGCATGAGAAGTTCCAGATACTGGAACTGGAATGGAAGGTAGAGAAACACAGTCTGCAGCTTGTAGTCTACAGAACAGGTAATGGAAACCCAGTGTGTCAGGCTATCACAGAGAAAAAAAGTATTGCCGTGACAAGCCTTCCTCTGATGCTGAAGGAAACATGTCTAAGGGACCAGAAGAGGTGAAAGGAAATGCAGGCTTGATTTTCAACTTTAGAATGTTACAAATTCCAACTAACACCCATACATTTTTAATGCTTGCTTTTAAAATGTTAAAAATTTCAGCTAACATGCATACATTTTTAATTCACACACGGGCCTCCAACACTGCAGTGTATGTTTTGGGAAAAAAGAAACAAAGCCTGAAGAATATGCGTTGCACTCAGTGTCTGATAAACTGCAGTCTGTAAAGAAACTTCTGGTTTGCCTTACTATTTTTTTTCTGCAAGCATCCTGTCACAATCACTCTTGGTTGGTTAAGATGCAGTTGTATTTCTCATTTTGGAATCTCCACTATTCTCTTAAGAAAAAGGGGTAGATTAGGTAATGAATAATGCATACAATAAAACTTACACATCTGAAAATAACTTCATTTTTGTGAGATTAAGTCCTTAAGCTGGAACTGCTTGTGACCCTCAGAAATGTACATTTATAGGATACATCTAACAAACATCACAGTTAAATTTTTTTTTCCCATTCCTGAATTCAGATTTCTAAAGGGGTTATGCTTTGTCTTTTAAAACCCCACATTTTTGAAGATCTCTCTCCTAGTGCAAGGCACTTCAAGACTTTCACTTTTTAAATTGGATTTAGCATGGCTCAGTGACAAGATTTTAGATGGTGTTGGAGACTATTTTCCTAGGATGACACTAGTCACTATCCTCTAAGGTATTTTAGCTTAAGTGGAAGAATGCCTTTCTGCTTGGCTGCTCTCCTGGCTTCCCCCAGAGGAGAAAGCCCTGGGTTACCTGCAGGGCTCAGCACCATTGTCTGGCTGTCCATGCTAGAACTGCACTGAGGTTTATCTTGTCTCCTGGGAATTAAAGGGGGGAAACTGGTCACCCTGAGGTGGTACGGGAGAAACTAATCTGTGAGCAGAGAGCCATCACGAGGCCCCTACAGCTCTTCACATCTTTCCCTAAAACACGCTGCCAGTGGTACAGCCTTATTCTAAATGGTGAAAGGAAAATGTAGGATCAGCCAAACTGCAGGATACAGGAGTGCATGTACCACACTAATGGTCACAAGAGCAAGGGAAAGCTACAGCCTCTCTACTCTTGCTAGTAAATCTGTGCCAGTGTTCACCTTTCTTTGACAAGTCCCCAGTTCTGCCTGTGTGTTGGGGAGTATCTGTTATATTTCTGGAAGTAAGGCATCCCTAATTTCATAAACCCTCAGATAGCAAACCAGAACCCTCACAGAAGTGTTACGCTGTGGCAGAGTAGGTATTTCAGTACTGTAAGTGTCCCGAGCCCAGACACGTGTTGTGGTGTGTTTTTATGAGACAGTGTAACACAGAGGTAGAAGAGCTGCGTGACTCTGCTGATTTTAGCTGCATTTTCTGCTCCCTTCTGCTTATTCACAGAAAAATAGAAAGCTATCTCTAAATAATACCACCACCTCACGTATACTTACAATAACATTTGAGAAAGCAACCCCAACCATCCATAAAAACAGTCTGGGTTGCTTTGCTAATATGTTGCTTGGAGATAAAACCACCCAGACTGTAAGAAGAACGAACAGCAACAGAGGTGACACAAGAGGTAGCAGTCCTTCATACAGAGAATCATTCTTCAGTGTTTTCTTTAAATGTGCTCTGGAAATAAATACAGTAGTTTTGTGGAGAAAGAAAGTTTATCCATTCTATTTCTACACAGTAACTTCAAACTCCAGACTAAACTCAGCCCAAGAATTCATCTTGCAATGCAACTACCTGTGCAAACGTGCTAGATATCAGACATTTTACAAGAAATTGTAGTATACCCAAGCAACATTTATTTCTGGGGGTAAATTATACTGGTTTATTCACATAGCTCCCGATCAGCTTCACTTGCTCACCATTATCTGGCAATGGACCACTAAACTCACACAAAGTGAGCTGCAGTACTCTCAAACATGCAGACATGCTGTGAATTCAAAATACATGGCTTTAGAGGATGAAGCTTCTAATATGAAACATAAAATTGTTTCAATCAATACTGCACATTTTCAGTAGCAGCAGAGTCAAGCACGTGGCTGGCAGGTACTGCTGTTGTTTAGGTCTAGAGGTGATGCTGCTTGACAATCCTGTACATTAGGATCTAGGTACTTTAGTCCAAGTACTGCCTAAAGGGGAGGCTTTTTGGCTAATTAGAGTACAGGAAAATTAATGATGCATTGTGTTTTCTTGGGTATTTTAAGCTGTCTTTTAAAGGTAATAAATGACTGCATTTTCCATCAGCTAGGGAAATTGTAACTCTAAGTTCACTGCCACTAAACCATTCCTTCATACCGCTAGTTCAGAAGAGCAGTTCTGTATTTGAAACGTACTGGGAAATGTCCTGTTTAAAGTCTTTGAACATATGTATTTATAGAAACAGCTAGACAAAAATCCAAGAAATATCTTTCTCATGCCAAAAAGGAATAACCTACTCCTAAAATAACAACTGAGAACAGGCATGAGGATGAAGAAAGAGAGGAGATTATTGGAAAACTCAAATCCCTCATCACCTAAGAGCTTGTGTGTGCATCCTTCAAGCAAACCTGACTGGTAGTTTAAAATTTTTGTGCTCTTCTCTTCAAAGGAATGATAAACCCACTGGAAAGCTCGAGAGGAACTATGCTGAATGATGACTTGAATAAGGAAAACAATAAACAAAAGTCCTGACAGGAAAGGAAGGAAACGAAAACCTCAATGTTCATTGGGGTAAATGCTGCTACTGCCAGTGGCTGACATGCACAAGGTGCTTGCCTCCTCCTCTCAGTGGTCCCTGAAGCAGAGTCCCTTGCACAGCTGGTTCCCAGCCCCCTGTCCCAGAGCCCAGCCTTTCTCCTCAGCCTTTCCTGCCCCACATCTCCTGACTCTCCACGCTTCCTGCCCCAACCTGGGGCTGTGCATGCTTTTGGTAACTACTCTGAGTACCGCCACACAAAAAGGGCTGTGTAGGAGAGATGCAATATTGTCTTACACTCTCTCCAAAATTTAAATGTTAATATTAGTTTCCACTAATTCCTGAAGACAGGCAGTGACAGTCCCTCCTCCAGGACACTTAGGACCTGAGAGACCTGAAGTGACAGATGAGTGAAATGAGCTAGCAAATACTACTAGAAGGCAGGCAGTAGTAATAGAAATAGGCCATTGGAGTATGAACTAACCGTGTATAAAATTCCTAGGTGCAGCAAGCCAGCTCTCAGATGTAATCACAGCTTGCCACCTGCCTGGCTTATATCTGATAGCAATTATCTGCAGACTTCATACAGAGGAGAGTTTTACAGATGGACCAGGAAGACAATTAAGTACTTCACAGAGTGCGGGATGGTCATCTACAGAATTCTACCCAGCACAGGCAGAAGTTACAAATCGCATTTGATTACAAATAAAATGCAGTGTTTTTTACTACAGAGCCTTTATCAGTTTACTGTGCAGGACTGCTGTGAGACTTCCTGGAGAACAGCAAGTGAAAGAAAAAGGAGAGAATTGTGATGATGGAAAAGAAACCAGTCAGGTTCTGAAAACTCACCAGAAAAACCTTTTAGTACAGTATCAGGACAGCATCTGGATGAAAGAAGCTAGGCTACTTCAAGCATTACATTTATTTGTAAATGAGGAAACCATTAAATATACAGATTAAATAAATGGGAGGTGATAGAACTTAATTAATGTTAATTAACTTACCTGTGAATGTTGTATAGTGTTTGTGGAAATGATAGAAATAAACTGAAGCCTGGAAGAGAAAAACATTAATATGTAATTTGACACTGATGACCTCAGAGTTTTCTCATATGATAACAGACCTAGTGTGCTATTCTAAAAATGACTCAGTATTCCTGTACTCTTTACAGGATATGAACTGAGTTTGGAGGCTTTAGGCAATAATAGAACTGTCCTTTTTTCTTTTACAAAAGCTACCTGCTAGAAATAGTTGCTGATACAGAATTTCTTGTGTAATGAGTGACAAGACCAGAAAGGTTTTCAAAAATTCTGATGTAGCTAATAGATAGGATCAATTATTTTTCATACAGGTTCTTCTGCTGGACCCAAGACAGTCCTACTTTTGATGAGCTACTGTTTATCTAGAAAAATCCAGGTCTAGCACCAAAAGCCTTCCAGTGGAATATAGAAAGACAATAAACTTCAAGCTGGGCTGTTCACATTACTGGGGAAATAAGTTTATAGTTCAAAATATTAAGGGTCAACTAACGATCTGTTTTGATAATACAATAGCTGAAATGAATTAATTTTCATTACATGTCCATCATTTGAACAAATGAGGGTTTTTTACTTCTTCTGTAACACAGCTGTGATGTTTCTGGAGCTCAGCTTTAACGCACGAAGCACAAGGGTTTCGCCTTTGCTAACGCTGTGTCTACCTGCACTGCTGCTGGTATTATCAACACAGCTGCCAGCAGCCCCAGAGCTGCCTGAAGACCCAGTTGTGCCCCCTCTAATACCCACACCCAGAATATGCTGGTCCTCCCAAGAGTCAAAGAAGATCTTCAGCAACAAGTGGAAGTTTTGAGATTTAAACAAAAAAAAGCCACAGTATGAGTCAGCCCTAACTAGGTAAAAATACATATCTGACCTCTTTAATCTATGTCATTCCCTGTAGAGCTCTTTGGTTTGTACTTTTTCCCCCACTTTCTGTGTATTAAGAACTTTTCCCTGGTGAATTTGCTGCTTGGAGATTGCTCTGGGTAGCACATTTCTGCACGGCTTTTTTATTATAGGGCATGAGACTTGGGTGTGGTGCACTAAATTAATACATAATTCCTATTTTATTATGGGCAAGAAAAGCACTCTGATGTGCTAAACCTTCTGGTTTTGCCCTAAAACTTCTCATTTAAGAAACACAGAGTGCTGCCCATACAGAAAAGTAGAAAACTCTCATGTCATTATTAGAAATATGGGCGGAAAAAATGAACAGAGGAAAGAGCTGATTTCAGATGAGTTTGTACTGGGGCTAACGTGACGTAGCAGTGCCTTGAGGAATGTCAGTGTTTACCCTTCAGTCCTCATCAAAGACATATCCAAGTGTTTAGAATGCCCTGGCCACAGTGGCAACTCAAGCGAAGGAAGACTAAAAAAGAAAGAATAGTGGAGATCAGGATTGTTGGAAAAGAGAAGAAGTAAAAAGGGATGCAATAGATAGTTTATCTCTCCAGTCTTTCTTGTTATCTGCTAAAGAGAAGGAAACAAAGAATTGGGAAAAAAAAGAAAAGCCAGTCCCTAAATAATTTCAGGTATTGCGTTTTTTTTCATGTTTACTTTTTGGGTTTGCTTTTTTAAAAAACTAAGATAAAGAGCTCTGCTTCTTTACCATGGCAGAAACTCCCTATCAAACAGCTGAAGGATGTGCAATTGAAGTAATATCCCAAGTATTTTGTCAATGTATTTCTAAAATTCACAGGCTTAGTGCCTTCAGAGTGATCTGTGTTTAATGTGTACTCCAGTTAGCTATGTTTTCTATTAGGCAGGGAGCGCTAGTTCAATAAAATCTTGAGTTACGTACAGCAGTTCCAACATCTGTATCACATTAGGGCAGACATGAGACAAAACACTGACTCTTGAGGTTAAATCTAAATTTCCTGCTGCAATCCTGAAGTTTGATTTGTTAGGAGAAAAGCAACTGAGAGGAACAGAAATAGAGACTAGAACTAGAAATAGATTTCAAAGAGCAACGGTTGCCAACAATTTGTTATTTTTATGAAGTGCCATTTTAGTTAGAAATAACACACTGACCACAAACAGTCCCCCAGCTAGCAAAAAGCCACCTTCCAAACGGGGCAGTTCCACCAGTTACTCCCCTGTATTTTTACACGGCTTTGCTTTTAGCACAGCGAGAGAGCTGAAGATGCAGCAGGGAAAGCAAAGGGTGTTCCCTGTTTCTTACGGGATTTTCGGAATTCCATCATTTCCTACAACATGTTGCTTTCCCATCTTTTTTTAGCTACGGAGGCCTGGCTTGGGGGCTGCTTTTGGTACTCATTAAGTCTGCTTTTTAATTGGCATTAAGGATCCCTTTGTGCCCAGGAGCTAAACTGCTGCATCCGCATTGCTGCCATTCCCTGCTGCTCTGAGGAACAAAAGGTGCAGCCTGGAAAGCAAACCCACTGCTGGCTCTCTGGCGCTCAGCCACCCAGGCACTGCCCAAGTGATGATCATGGAGCTTTTTTGTTGTTCTTAATGTCCTAAAAGTACATATTTTATTTTAAAATAATTTTTTAAATCCAATTTCAGCGCATTAGATGTTTTTAACGCATTAGAGAAAATAGAACTCCTCAAGTTCTTAGAAGTAGTACACTGTTCTTCCAATATTTTTTAGTTTCTTCTTTAGTATTTTCCCGTTCTTCAGCTGATTTAAAATCCGAGACCCAATTGTAAGAACACAGGCCTATATTAAAGGCAGAAATACCAAAGCACAGATGGGTGGCACAGATACACACAGGGAATTCTTGTGTCACACTAGGCTGAAAGCATCAAGCCCAAATCCTTGGGTTTAGATATAATCCTATCATCAGTCCTCTGTGTTGCACAATGTAGACTCCCTTTTCAGAGAAATAAACATTTTTAAAGCTCTTTATCTGGAATTATTTTGTCCATATTAAAAAATGCCAAACATAACCATAAACAAACAAACAAACAAATCCCAACGCATTCAGAAATTCAGGATTAAAGACATATCAGAAGTGAAGAAATGAAGGCATTATCTTGTTTTCCAAATATATATATAAAAGCACAGAGACACATACACAGACATGCATATAAATATGTGTGTACATATATACATGTATATATACACGTGTATAAAAGAGATCAAAAGGTAATTCCCATCAATCTTAATGACAACTTCAGATTTCATCTGGTGCTTTCAAATTCAATTCCAAACCAGTAAGATGTTGTGTGATATAGCTGAGTAAATTAATAATAATTTAAAAAGCTAGCACATGATGGATACCATGGTACATTGTCACCCATGTTATCTGGACTAACAGTAATATATTTTAATTATGTGAGGGCATTTTAAACTCTCCTGTAACTAAATTTAAAGACTACTGAAGCCCTGCAGGCAGTCAGGTTGTTTCCATGACACACTGCAGTTACTGTGGCTGTTGTACCTGAGTTAATTCAGGCATTTCTGCAAAATACAGACTTGGTCACTGCAGAGAAAGAGAGGGTACGGCCAGAAACAAACTGCTGACAGTACTGTCAGTTCCAGAAAATGCTATTTCAGTACCCAACAGCCCCATGCTGGTGCTCAGACAAAGCAAACAGCCTGATGCAGGTAGCCACGTTTCTGAAAACACAAAACCTCACAGACTGTAAACACCACCAAATAAAGAAGCGACTCCAAGACACCTAAACCACTAAACAAGTTATACTGCTTCAAAGGAAGGACAACCTTCTCTGTTTATCTTCTCCGCACCTTTGTTATCAAAAATCCCCTTTGTTGATTAGTTCCTGACAAATGAATCATCCTTAAGCTGTCCTAAGAAAAGCACTGACATTTTATTTGTTAAGAACTGACTTTCCTGATAGCTAAAACTTCAAAAATTAAAAAATGAGAGAGTGCGATACAGGGATGTAATTTTAGGTGAACACTGAACTGGAAATGCAAAGTACCATCCCTGCTGTGCTCCCCTGCAAAAAAATACTCCCCAGAGCATTCATCCCATTTGGGAGGCAGGGAAGAGGTCTGTACAGACCTTCTCCTGGGCATATTGCAGAAGCTGACCAACTCTCTAACAGCAGGCAGTTGTACTTGCAGTTCAGCTTACAAATTCAATACTACCACTCTCCTCTCTAGTTCTTCAATTGCCCACACCTCCACATGGCCTTCTTCAGTACACTGCTTGGGCTTTCCACCTCTAGATTAATAATTCAAAATAAACACTGTTTGCTGTAAAGAAATGGGATGTTATCATTTATCTTTCTTAGCCACCAGACAAGAAAAATTAGATTCAAAATATTCAGGCCTCAATATTAGCTTGGAAAAATATTTAAATACTTTTTCCACGGTGTTTTTTCCAAACTCCTTTCACATTTAGAGCAGCTAGACACATGAAAATATCTTAACACACTGAATGTTTAGCATACCGATCGGTGCCTGGAAGCAAGCTTCATCAGAAGGTGAACATTTTAGAAGCACTTGTTACTGTAACAGAAGCTTTTTATGGAACAGTGTAACCTTCTCAGGCATGTCTTGAGAAGACAACTCTTTTAATTGATTGTGCAAACACATAATTGCATATTGGGCTGCCCACTAACAATAAAATTATATTTTATTAGTGTGTAAAGTGGCAAATTTAAAACCACTTAGTAGTTGGTGGGGGCAGGGGGAACCTTAGAAAATGAATATATAATTTGCAGACTTAACCGAGCCTGTGAAGTGTGAAGACATTAGGGTGAAAAATACACCTAAAATCCCTAGTATGAAATTATTTTACAGGGATTAAGGGAACAGTGTAAACACAAGCACTGTCTTCATGCACAAAGTTGATGTATGTTTTGTATGCTTAGCGTCTAAGATATTCCTTGAGTATAAAGATTGTAGAGGGATGCATTTATCATGCTTGTTGAAAAGAGATGTGTTTATCATGCTTGTTGATTTTATACCTTATTTTCAGTGTCTAAGGAAGTACACACTGCATTTATCTTGAACTGAGCTGTAAGATAACAATTAGCATTCAGAGGGATTTAGTACAGACTGAAGAATTAATTTATGGATGTAGCTGCTTCTTTGATGCAGTTCTGTTCACACACCATTCTGTTTCTGGGCACAGCAAGAACTGAGCACCAGAGAAACAGTGCCTTTATTTGAAAAGCCCAGGCTGGCTTCCAGAAGGACTCTGCCAGGGAAGCTCCCTTGCTTGACCTTCTCCTGGGGCTCCCAGCACCCCTGAAATGACTCCTCACAGCTTAACACCACCAGACTCGTTCCCACCTGTAATCAGCATCCTGTGACACTGCTCTGCCTCCGGCCTTGAGCGCTCTGCTTTTCTGGGTTATTGTTCTGACTGGTTCAGAGGAGTTACTCCCAACATGAACTCAGTGGCTTTTTAAACGTATATCTCAAGTGACAGGTGAGTATTTCACACCCTTTACTTTAACGAAGCCTCCTACAATCTGTCACAACAATGCCTTAATAAATGTTGAATTGGTGACAGACATGTAGAAGCCAACTCATGTTAACCACACTTCTCAAATGGGACTGGTCAAAGCCTGTCGGAGCACTAATGTTTTGAAAACATATCATTTAATGTTTAATCATTCAGCAACTCATCACTAGGGCAGAACCATCAGCCACTTTACAATGGGAACTATAGGAAATCACTACAGAATGACTTATCATTCCGTAGGGGGCAATTCATAATTTGACCGTGGCCTCCTAAACATTTTCTGACACTGAAAAAGGGGTGAGGACTTGAGTGTCCTCCTTTGATACACAGGATGTAGCACAGTGTAAGTACAAGGCACTGTTTTAGATGGATAACGGTGCTTTCCCACTATGACGGAATTCAAATAATTGGCACGTTTTAAATGTTACAGCTTGGCCTCATTGTTAGTTTTTTGTTGCTATTAATTTATGTTTTTACTCCTCATTTTATATACTCAAGTAACTCAGAGAAGAGTGACCCTCGAGGAAAACACTCTGCAGAAGTCAGCATAGAACCCAAACCCATGCACATCATAGGAAAAAATTCTGCATGCTTTGGCCCCGTCTCTAAAACAAAGTTCAAGACTCAGATCTGTGACAGATCTTAATACTCAATTCACATTTCATGTTCAAACCTGCACTTTGAAAACTTGTCTCAGCTTTGCCACAGGCTTCAGTAGCCAGATCTGGGCACTGTTGACCACACATAGTGGACTCAAACACGACACCATGTCTGGATTACAGAACAGTCTGCCCCATGTGCCACACGCTGATGAAGTATAACATATCCACTCCATGCTTAAGTGATCCTTTTCCCACAAAGCTACTCTTGTGGTTGCAATTAATACTGAGAAGGAGCAGGAAACTTTCTGTGCATCCAGGAGTCCAGGAGTGCATGGGGTTTTTCCAACTTGCCTTCCTAAGGAATGAAGCCGATGTGCTAACACTGCTTGTTTGTACATCCCACCACAACTTCCAAGCCCTCAGTCAATTCTGAATAAATTTAATACACTGAAACGAATTTTCAGTAAGATGCATGTCTCCAGTGAGGAAAGGATTGTAGCCTGAACTCAAATTTTATTAGACATTATAAAATCTATCTCATACAGAGCAGGTATGAAAGTCCCAAACATGGGAAATGCTCCATGCAGAGCATGCACCTACAGGTCATTTAATAGCAACGTGAGACAGAAACCATCATCAATTAGTAATGCTGCTCCCTGAACTACAGATGCCTACCTGTCAGTGAAAATCTTCTTACAAAGTCTACAGCATCATTTATGGTACTAGAATTTATGTGCAGGACTGACTGCTTTAAAATGCTTATTGTAAATATTTTATATTGCTCTGATGACACAGTGACAGGGAATGTTAGGCACTTGGGATGCCCTGGAGGGGTGAAAATAAATGATAGCTCTCACCCAGTGCTGCCCTTTGAAGGGACCCTTGTTAGCCAAATAATGCTATGGGACAGTTGTGGTTAAATCCCAAGAGAGCTTTTGGAGTGTCATCCACAGGAGCCCTGATGAGTGCAGCAGTAATTAGCTCCAGATGAGCACACAGGCAGATAACTTTAAAAGGGTCTGTCTGCTCCCATGCTGGGAGAGAAAAGGCATTTCTGCCTAGCAGCCAGGTCAATATGCTCTGGAAACAGGAGAAGGACCTTCCTCGTTGGTTTGGTGTCCAGCAAGGTGTGTGTTTTGGAGCTGAAGGGTGGAATTGTATTCACTGCCAGTGAAAATTATGGGATCATGTTTGCTGGGTAGCTGACAAATTCCCATAAAATACTACGCCGAAGTTTCTCTGTTTCACAGGGTAGTCCTCTGAGGTCACTGCTCAGCAGCTCAAGACTTGGCTTTCCTACAGGTGTTCACAGTGTGCCAGACAGTTCCCAGGAACATACATAAAGCTCTTTCCTAAAACATCTAATCTAAACACCAGGATTGCTGTACTTTTATGTATATCTTTGTGTGTTCTGGCACCTGATAAAAACTCCATTATTTTCAACGAGTGTCACCTGGTGATACCACAGCTTCCTCTGAGGAGGTGCTTTCTCAGAGTTCATCCTTAGGTTATACATGGGCTATTTTTTTTCCCCAGAAAACTCCAGGAAAGACATCTGAAAAGCACTCTTGTGCATCTCGTTTGGATTCCTTCCCACCACAGAATGTACGGGCTAAGGCCCAGCTGCTCTCCGAGAAGCCACGGCTCAGCAGCTGAACTCCTGTTGTGTACAGAACAGAAAAAGCACCAAACAAACGCTAAGTGCTGATGGAGCAGCTACAGGTTCGTTGTTAGAAGGACCACAAGTGACTACTAAATGCCATCAGATGGTTAAGGACAGCCAGTTAGGGTTTAATGGCTCCTCTCAGGATCCTGGGAAACGAGCTCGTAAAAAGCATCAGAGGCCCACTTTGTTTTTAACTGGCCACAAAGGCATTTAACTGAGCAAGCCAGAGTGGGCTCTCTGATACAAATGGTTCTGGCTGAGCAAAACATACTTGCTGCAGTCTCTCTAAGGGAGAGAATAATTGAATATTCTTGGCTGCTTGGCCCTTGGTGTAGGTTAGACGGGTACTTTTTCTGCAGTCACAGTGGGGTCCTGCAATTTACCACAAGCTTCTAAAACCTTTACATATCCCTAGTCACCACACACAGGCTATCCAGTGATAACCACCTTAATCACTACTGCTGAGCTGAGATTCTAATGTGAAATGGCAGTGCTTTCCAGACCAGCATGACCCTTAGTGGAAGGATTCTACGTTTTTAATATTTAAATTCAGTGTCTGTTTCTAAGAGATTTACTAAGCACTGTGATGTTTCTGTAATATAAAGTCGACCATTTCTTGCATACTTTAAACCCATATTTAACTTCAACTAAGTTACAAAACTTGTCATTGTGGATAGTGTGGAGAAAAGGTTTTTGGAGAAAACTTCTGGCTCCTACTTAAGCCTACTCTGCTTGGGACAGTGATGGAAGAAATACTATTCTGTGCTCACAAATTCATTCATACAAGCATACCACAGAAGACAGAAGCAGTACTTCTTTCTAATGGTAATGGAACAGTCCATCAAACCTTGCTTTGCAGCTGGTTCTGGTAGAGTATGAAAAAGAATGTTCATGCCTGCAGATCTGATAACACTGAAATGCTTCCCTTCCATAAACGTTCCTACTGTGTTGAACAGTTTGAATTAAACCTTCACCCATGGCTTCCCAAGTGCAAGGGAAGCCACCAGAGTACTCCCTGAATGGGCTGTCATGTGCCTTAGTGACAGGAACCAAAGCACTGATGTGTGTGGCACAGAACCAGCATGTTCAGCGGGCTGGCCCCAGCTAGCACCTAACGCTGCCGTAACCTGCCCCTTCTGGGTGAGCCAGCATCCACCTCCCCTGGCCTTGCAGGGCTGCTTCAAGAGCACAGATCACTCCCTGTCTACAGCTGCACCTCTGCCAAAGATGAAAAATCCACTGACTATTGAAAAGGCAACCACTGTCTTTTCCCCCTTCCTTTCTTTCTTTTCCTCAGGGTGCCTAAATCAGGCCTGACTAGGAAAAGACTATAATCCTGGTCACACAGTGTTGGTTTTACACTCTGGGTAAAGCACAAAACCATGTCCTTGCACACGCTGCTCATTAGGAAGCACAGCCTGAACACAGGGTCCCTCCTAATCTGGGAATTCTGGGAAGTACTGCTGGGGCAGCAGGTGGTACCTGCTGACAAACTTGCCATAGGGAGAGGGTGGTGAGCGCACACATCAGTGCAGTGCATTCAAAGTCCCCCACTAAATGCTCAGGTGGCTCCTATCAAGTTGACATAGAGTGAGAACATATAACCAAGTCCTCCATTTGGCTCATGGGCAGAAGACATTTCTTGGGATGCAAGCCCAAAGAGTTTGTGTCAAACAGTATTTTGGTGCCCTCTTCTCACCACTTGTATGCTCATATAAAAATCCCCAAAATGTATATGCTAATTTCTTCACCTTCCAAGCAACACATCAAAGCCATTTTGCACACACAGATTTTCAGCTAAGACTTCTACGTTTTTAACTCATTAAAATGTAACTGCTCTTGTTCTCAGTCTTTATATAGCAGTCAAAAAACATTCAATGCTCATTTCAAACGACACTGACAGTATCAAATAATGAGCGAATAGGCTATTGCTGTGTATGAAAAATGAATCTCTTCTGTTTGCAAAGGAATTCTAAAGAGTTTAGAAATTACCTGGCTTTTATTCATATTTACAGCTGTGCATCTAAGGTTATTTAAATAATGTCTTCATTCCTTCTGTTCATAATGTTTTGGAACATAGTGTGCTCCAGGCCAAAACATTAAACTTAGAATACACATAAATGTAAGTGACATTTTACCTGAGTGACATGAAGAGCTCTTGAGACTTTGGGAGCCCAGCCAGCCAGCACACTGCACTGAGCACATGCAGATAAGGAGTATTTTCTACATTATTTGTGTGCAGTAATTCAGCGAGGAAAAAATTTGCCAAAATTATCTACTCTTCAAAAATTTTCCGGTATTAGCTCTTTTAATCATCTCTATTCATGTATTTTTGGACCAGCCAACACTTACAAAAGTAAAACAAACAAAAAAAAAAAAAAAANAAAAAAAAAGAAGGAAATGTAAAAAATTCCAAATCAAAATAATTAAAAACCAGTACACTTTTGCATAGATCTGGACACTTACCTATAAGCAAGATTACTAATACATCTGTAATATAATAACCAAACAGCAAAGGCTTCTGCCAGACCTCCACACCAACAGTACCGGTGAGCAGATATGCTGCTATTAATACCTATAGAAAAAAAAGATTACTTATTTTCAGTCCTTTTCTTCTAAAGGTACAGAATTTCACTTATCATCTCAATACAACTGCAAAAGTGAAAAAAAAAAAAAATCTGTTATTTACCTCCTGTCCCTACTTTACCTTCTGCTGCCATGCCAAAACAATTACTTCTAAGCAGTGAAGCAACTTGCAGGGTCACCAACAGAATTATTTTAAATATGGTAAGCAAACAGCTTCTCTGGTAATGTGTGCATCTGTTTGTATGTGGTGAGTATTACTGACTTACCTTTTCAAAACACCTAAAAGTTCTAAATCCACTCTTAATGCCAGGTCTCCCCACTGCACATGCACTTCCCTGGTTTTGGATACAGACTTCAGAATTAGCAATGTGGTTATTTTTGCAGGTTATTCCGCCCCTTGAAATGATCATATCAGAATAACTGAGAGGGGTGGAGAAAAACCCAAAGCTCACCAGAAATAATAATAAAAAATAATAAAAAAATTCTATTGAATGTGAAGAAATAAAAACAATGGGAAGAAGATGAAATCTTCCCTGATTTTTAATTTGTTTGACTGATAACACCATTACGGGACACAAAAAGAATCACATAGATATCATTAGAAGTGGAAGGACACATACACAAGATTCATGAGCACCCAGCTAGAGGCTGCCCTGCTCTTTCTCTAGCCTGTTTTGTTCTCAGCTGTTCAGTTTTGCCATAGGACCCATACGGGGCCTTATGTTTCATGCTACACTAGCTCTAAATTAAAACGACAATGTTAATTACAATGCCATTTAGAAAACTGCATATTCATCTATTTATTCCCAGGTAACACTCAGTAACCTTTATATTTTCCACTCAATGCAGCTTCTTCCCCTGGGATGAAAAATGCTTTCCAGCTTTACTTGTATTATAGATTTTACTATTTCTTATTTGGTTTTTTTAATACTCATTTTGTCTATGTTATGTGTTTTCTCCATTTTAACTTCAACAAACACATTTCTAGTCTTCTATTAAATTTTAACTCAAAGATACACTGAAAATCTCTTTGTTAATTAATGGGCTTTTTAAGATCATAGATCAAAAGCAGAATGCTGATGTTGCTTAAACTTCTATTACATGTAGACAATACTACATTTGATGTCACTTACTTCTCTGTATCTAAAATCAAGATTCTTGCCCTGTCAATATGTAGATCTTTAAGAGGTTTTGCTTGGATTTGGCATTGCAGAACTGCAAGCACTGATGTTTGAATTGCCTCTGCAAGAACCAGCAGCACAAGAGATCTGCAGCAGGGAAGAGCAGGCATTATTGAGTGTCATTATGTCTTGGGCCACTGAAGACAGTGAGTCAAATTTTGGTCTAAGTGAAGGACACTTATAATGGGTTTTGCAATCCACTACATCAGAGGTAAGATCTGGCTTCCTGAAGAAATTGTATTATATTACCCGTAAGATGTGACGGATGGGATCCTGACCCCAGCAAAGTTGATGGCAGAACTCCAACTGGCTTTGATGGAGCCTGAATTTACCCTCACACGTTGAATCCTGAACAGACATTTTTGGCAAGTGATAAAAGAGGGACTTCAGCATTAACCATTATTACAGTCAGTACTTTTGGCAGGGCAGTCATGAGCATCACTGTCAGATGTCAGCGCACGTCTAGGAACAGGAGTGTGGATGCAATGGGCTCTCACAGGGAATGCCCTGCCCTGGGATTTGGTGATACAAGACTCCCAGGTCGAGATTGCCTCTTACTTAACAGATGTAGCATTTGAAAAAAACCCACTCCTTGCCTTCAAAGTTTTAGTATATTGTTTTTTAAAGACTCATCACTTTGACTACACTGAAGCAGTCTCCTCCTTTAGAAAGCAGCTTTCTAAAGCAGTCTCTGGCTTTAGAAAGCAGACCTCCTTTAGAAAGCTGGAACAATAAGAAAATGGCCGTGTCCCTTGATCTAACCTGTACTAGCAAAAAATTGAAGATTGTCAAAATTATCAGCGAAACCTAAGTCTGTTAATCAGCTGTATAAACTGTTTTAAAGGCACTGCTGGTAAAAAAAGAAAAGCAAAGCAGTGTTCCTAAGTGCAACTGAATAATTCTACTTAAGAAAAGATGGCCAAGTTTTTTACTTATCTCTCTACCATCTACCAGCTTTAGTACTTTTCAGATATAAATGTAGTCTTTAGCAAGTAAAAGTAATTGCAGCCTTTTGTAAAATGAGAAGTCCAAATTAAATATCTGTATTTGGTTTGTGTGGCCAGTTTTTGGTAGCAGGGGGGCTACAAGGGTGGCTTCTGTGAGAAGCTGCCAGAAGCTTTCCCCATGTCCAGCAGACCCAATGCCAGACCGCTCCAGGATGGGCCCACCACTAGTCAAGGCTGTGCCAACCAGAAATGGTGGCAACTCCTCTGGGATAACATATTTAAAAAGGAAAAAAACTTATTGCACAGCTGTAATTGCTGCCAGAGAAGAAGGGAGTGAGACTATGTGAGAGGAACAGCCCTGCACACAACAAGGTCCATGGAAAGGTGCTCCAGAAGGTGGAGCTGAGGTTCCCCTGCAGCCCATGGTGCAGCCCATGGTGAGGCAGCTGTGTCCCTGCAGCCCATGGATGTCCAGGGGGATGCAAAAATCCCCCTGCAGCCCCTGGAGGAGCCCACACCAGAGCAGGTGGGTGCCTGAGAGGAAGCTGTGAACCTGTGGGAGACTCATGCTGGAGCAGGGTCCTGGCAGGGATCTGCAGACCCATGGAGAGAGGAGTCCAGGCCGGAGCAGATTTCCTGACAGGACTTGTGACCTTGCGGGGGACCCAAACTGGAGGAGGCTGTGCCTGAATGACTGCACCTATGGAAAGGTATCCCCATTGCAGCAGTTCATGAAGAACTGTCGCCTGTGGGATGGACTCACATAGAAGTTCACAGAGAACTGTCTCCCATGGGAGGGACCTCACACTGGAGCAGGGAAAGGATTCCTCTCCCTGAGCAGCAGCAGAAACAACCTGTGATGAACTGACCATAACCCCCATTCCCTGTCTCCCTGTGCCAATGGGGGAGTGGAGGTAGAGCCCAGAAAGAAGGGAGAGGTGGGGGAAAGGTGTTTTTAAGATTTGTTTTGCTTCTCATTATCCTGCTTTGATTTTGATTCATAATAAATCCAGTTAATATCCCCAAGTTGACTCTGTTTTGCCCATGATAGTAATTAGTGAGTGATCTCTCCCTGTCCTTCTCTCAGCTCAGGAGCCTTTCGTTATATTTTCTCCCCCCTGTCCAGTTGCAGAGGGGAGTGATAGAGCAGCTTTGGTGGGTGCCTGGCATCCAGCCCACCACAATAACACCAGTGAGAACTATACAGCAGGGTAACGTAGATGGATACAACCCTGGATTCCAACTCTCAGCAGCATCTGACCAGGAATGTTTTTGGCTTGCCAAGACCTTCTCTATGAGTATGAGGAATACTTACGCTGAGAAAAATGTGGAAACACAAGGTGTTAATTTGTAGGCTCTTTGATATGGTTGACAGCAGGACAGCTGGATTCTGAGCAGGGGCTCTCTATCTTGCCACTATTTTGTAAATAACAGCAACACAGTCACATTTGTTACTGTCTAAAATCAGAATAATTCTTTGATGTGGCATTGGGAAAATTCTATATATACATACGGCAGTATAACCCCTCAAAGTCTTCTACCTTCTAGCCTCTTACCTGTTCTCCAAAATATTGGATATTTTTAAATCAACATCTTTTTCATGTCTTTTTACTGCTTCAGGTATAAGTTTTGTGACCACAATATTTTAGATTAAGTGTGTACATACATTTTTTTTTCTTACCATTGATTTACCATTTCTGTTTTACACACAGGCACATTTAGTATGCCGTGTGATATTCTACATGGTGAAAAAAAAATCAAGTATTTTGTCATCTTTTAAAAAAATGTGGATATGCTTTTAAATTTTTATGATTACACAAAAACATGACATTTGTGTAATATTCAATTTCACTAGCATTTTGCTATAGCATTAACTCTGCCTGTGCTGAAATATTTTCCATTAACACAGTGCTCAAAATAAGCATCTAGAAAAAAAAAGTCATTTAAAATACAAGGCTACTTAATTCTTCTGAAAATAAATGTAACTCTTGCCTAAAAGAGTAAGAATGGTTTCCTACAAGCTATTTCAGTAGGAGTTAACTTTAATGTGATGTGCAATTTTTCCATTTTTTTTTTCCTCAGGTTTTGTGATGTGCAATTTTTCCATTTTTTTTTTCTCAGGTTTTTTTCTTTCAATAAATATTTGAAGGTTGCAAATCTTAGACTTTGAAAAATTTTACCTAAAAAGATAACTTTGCATTTAGGCATTACAGATAAATAGCTGAACATGTAGAAGATTAATTAATCAATAAAGATTCATGGGGAATCATAATCAAGTGGTTAAGAATGAAGCAGTCTGCTGCAGAAAAAGCCTGTGCACAGCAGGTTCTTCTGTTCAGATTTCACATGGATACACCGTGGGGTTTCCCTCAGATAACTGAGTATTGAGATCAGTTTCCAGTTGTGTCCAGAGGCAGCTTGAAGCACACACCACAGTCTGGCCAGCACTGCTTCCTCACTGCTATCAGTTCCCTGACTTCAACAATTCCATTGTGCTCCAACTTTGGAACTAAGTAATGATATTTTTTCTTCACAAGAAAGGCTATGCTTTCCACAGACACTTCAAATTAGAAAAGCTCTGAAAGCGAATATCCTTCCAACTGAAATTAAATTGTGAATCCTAATAACGTGAGCAAAAACCAACACATTTGCATCTTTATTTTGCTTTTTAATAGAAAAGGGTTTTTTGCCCCTCAGAAGAGGTAGAAATTTTTTCCAGATGTGATGAGCACTTGCATTGTTTGGGATTTCTCTGCCAGTTCCTGAAACACTGGCTGCCATGGTACATCCCTGGAAAAGGTCATATGAAACATATTTCAGCGTGAGTTTTGTAAAAAAAGCTTGTCAAAAGAAAACCTGGTATATGGCATCCATGAAAGAAACCTTCCCCAGCTCTGACTGAAAGGAAGGAGAAAAGGAAGTTCTACAATGTTTCAGTTGCTAGGGACATTGTGTACTTAATTTATTCAGAGTTCAAGGCAGGCAGAGAGTTCTCCCAGAGGCTCTGGGTGGTACTGTCCAAAGCCATCGGGCAGAAGCAGCTGGGAAAGCATCTCAGACTGAAACCCTAGGGCTCATGGTCCAGTACCCATCCCTTCAGGCATGACTCTATAGATAGGATTTCTGGTCATCCTCTCCTTGCAGGGGAAGGGCTGGGCCAGAGAGAGCTGCTGCTGCCTTCAGGATTTTGCTGCTTGTGCTTCTTCTGAGCTTGCCCTCGGCTGGGGAGAGGGAGAGGAAGGAGAGTGGAATTGTCTGGGTCACTGCAGCTCTCACACAGCTCTTCACTTTTAAATTTTTAATTAAGAATATAAAGGGTATCTCCCATTACACTTAAGGCAGCACCAATGGAGCAGAGGTATCATTACATCATATTAAGGAAAAATTAGTACTTTGTTCCCCTGCTATGAACTCAACTGCAGCGGCTTATGAAAAGCAACAGCAGGATTAGGTGAGTATTTCATTAGGGTAATATTAAATTCTTCAGAAAGAAAACAGATTTTTTTTTACAAACGAAACAAGAGGATGTCTGTGAAAATTAACATATGGCAAGAAGCCAGAAATTTTAAGTTCTCAGGAAAGCTTCGTCTTTTTTTCTCTCCAAGAAACTTAATTTGCAGAGACTAGCTTTCTTTGGTTGGTCTTGTGACAAAAATAAAAGTCTTCGTTTTCACAAGATGTATCCAAGAGAATTTCTCACAGATCATAGCAGAGGTTTATTTTTTAGCCTTTTCTTCAGACCGTGACTTTTGGGGTTTCCAGCAGGTGTGCTTACTCAAAAGTGTATGAAGACTGTCTAGATGCTATGGTACAGAGGCTCCTCTCCCTGCATCTTTTTATGCTACTCAGGAATCAGCACAGGAGAGATCCTTGTGCAGGAGGGAGGAGACACAGGAATAGCTTTCCCTGCTTCATTTGCTGCCACCTTGATTCTGGATCCACAAACCTAACAGTCCTCTGACCAAGCATCTCTCAGACACATTACAGCCATTTTTCAAGTTTACAAACCACAGCTTCCTGTAAATGGCTGTCTGCTGTAATCAAAGCTAATTGGAGTGCCAATTACAGCCCAGCTAGTGTAATTGGGTTACCAGTTCTGATGAGTCATCAAGTCACAGAAAAACGTGATGTGCATAAGTCCCACAGATCTCTCTGTCTATAACAAGGTATTTTTTCATGAGGAACAGCAGCTCTTTTTCTACCACAGCTAAGGCAGAGCCCGTGAGCAGGCTGTGTTTAGGGACAGCAGAGCTGACTCAGCAGCAGTGGCCTGGGAGCCACACGCCAGTGAAGTGCTCATTAAGGCCATCAGTCCTCTGCTTGCACACTTACTGTTTTTCTTGAGTTCTGTGGTGATAACAAAGCCCAAACTTTCTGGTGACCATCAAATTTAAAAGCAGAGGACTAGATCACCTGAGTGTCTGACATGCCAATGCAACAGCATCGAGTTGTAGGTGAAATTACTGAAGACAGATCAGAGAGGCACATTCCTGCAGCAATCCAGCTAGGAATGCCATGGAGGAAATACTGAACTAAACATTGTGAATCAGTCTGGAAGCAGCTAGTGAGTGCTTTCACTCTCTGCTTCTAAATGTGACTGTGGGAATGCCTGGCAGAGAAGCAGCAGGAAAAGAAAACATTACCTTTCTTACTCATCAGCAGCCATTTGCTATTTTCCCTAGTATTCTCCAAGTTACTGGAGATGATAGTGCACGTATCATATAAAATTTGCTGAATGGATTTACAAAACAAGAAAAAATTTTAGAGGAATTAAGATATTTTACTAGACTAGTTAGTAGAGCTGGAAAAAAATACATTATGTACTTTCTGGTGTGCATGTAATGTGTTTTGGACTAATGGAAAAATACTGCCTTGATCTACAAATCCTGCCTTCTCTTTGTTCATAGGCAATTAAAACTACAACAGCTATTTTTTTACAGATGGGAAAACTGACATACAGAGGTTTCAATAGTACAGTCTTCCACCACTGCTGCTGACTGTGCTAAACAGCATCAAAAAATCCTTACGTTTTCAAGCTTATCACTTTGACTGTAACCATGTCATCACAGAAGGTACTAGAAAGCAAGTGAGCAGGACAGCAGTTCAGCATCAGAGGGGAACAGGAAATAGCACTTGTTAGCACCTTGCATCCCAGTTAATCAAAGCCGTTTACAAACTTTACTGATATTCAGCCTTGCCAAAAATCTGTCAGGCAGGGAAATATTATTACCATTATTTCCCAGATGAGAAAACAGGGCCACAGGCACAGGTCACTAACAGGCACTGACAGAGTTAACAGTACTGCTAGTTGATACCCATTCCCAGATTTAACCACTTACTAGTGGTTACAGTTCGGATGCTGTAGCAATCCAGCAGAGCTTTCTAAACATTTACATGTACAGTGATCATCTGAGCAACAAGTGAAATAGGCTTGAACATGGCTATTCCTCTCCTGCTGGAAGAACTTCACGAAGAAGCCTCACACAGACATGGCTGAAACTTGCAGACCAGCTGGCTGCCTAATGTCTTAGTCCTGAGCCAACTTCTTCTCCCAAAACCTATTTTCTAGGGGACGACACAGATGCTCCACAGCTGGACCACCATCTCTGAGTTGTTCTCAAACCACTGGATTCTGATTATGTTTACAGCAATACATCTGCAGCCATTAATTCAAATATTGTATTTCCATTAAAACACATAGTTGAGTATTTGTCAAACTTCTTTTCAATTATTTGGCTGCACCTTTAATCTCATGCCTGCGACAGGAAGCTCAGAAGACTGACTGTGCTCTTCAGGCTGCAAGACCTTGGCTTTCTGAGACAGTGATAAGCCAGCCCACAGAAATCCCAGTGCTGGGCCCTTGGAAGTGCACTCAGCTTGTTAATACTGCTACTCATCTGTGCACGGAGGACACCATTCCCTGTGGTGCCCTGGGCATGTTTCTGAAGAGGTCCACCTCAAGATAGGGCTGCAAACCAGACAAGAACTCAGCTGGTGCTGACTGTGGGCTGATAAGTGATTCATGTTACTGAGTGTCTATGACTTTTTGACATCCATGATGACTGACTTTTTTTTCAAAGGTAGAACTCATTGACAACAGTTAATGCTCACTGCGTAGGTACAATGCTATTTCAATTACCACATTTGTTGTAAACCAGGGTAGAATTGAGAAGGTCTGGTAGTGTATAACTGGGTAATTACTGTTAATAGATACTACCTGGACTAATTCACGTCGTGCTTCACAACCCGGTATTGGGGGGAAAATTGCTTGTGGCTTCAGATAGCATAGTAATTTTTGTTAATACCACAAATCAAATGCAGCTAAGTGACATTCTCATGGGCACTGTCTGGCTGCTAGGCTTGCTGCAAGTCTTTTTTCTCCTGCACAGCAATGAATCTCTGATGCTGACAATTTGCTCAAGAGCAGCCCTTTATTGCAAATGCAGAAAATATTTCTGAATTGCTTTTGGGGTTTTGCAATTTCGCATATTTCAATATCTCAGCCAAATATATTTGCCTTGAGCTCCACTTTTCTATTGCTTTAATATTATGAAAACAATTACATAGTTAAAAAACCAAAACAGGGATGATAAATACTTACCACTTGGCTTATATCATATCCCCAAGGAAGAAAAAGAACTCCTGTGTTATATTTCTCCCAGTGTGAACACATGAAGTTAAACAAGACAATGCTTAAATATATATACATTGTATATACAGAAACTCCGGTCTTCCCATTGTCACGGGAACAGACAGAAAAAAAAGAAAGCACAAAAATGGAGGTAGCCCAGCTATCCAGCCCGTGGTCAAATAGTTCTCCCAGAGGAGTACTGGACTGAGTCCTTCGAGCATGTTTCCCATCTATGGAGTCTAGAAGGATTGGGAAAGGAAAAGAAACGAGGAATTAGAGCACAAAAAAAGGAGTAGCTTTCTTCACATGCACTTCACTACTGCCATATGTAACATACAGGAAAATTACACTGATGACAGCAAACTGAAGCACAACAGCCCCCTCAATGCCAACAGGTTAGAACTGCTTATAAAATAATTCTCCAGTTATCAAGTAATTTTTCTGTCCTTACCTCAGCTCTGAAACTAAATGCCACCTTCCTCATGAGTTTTAGAAAGACACTCATAATTACTTGCCTCCAGTGGTCTTGAAACACTTTTACATCAGTCCCTACAACTAGTTTCAAGCACTGAAAAGTGTCCATAGGGCTTCTTGCCCATCCTTTGGTGTTTTGGACGCTCTGAGCCTTCAGACCTCTGGTGGGGTAGAGTCACTAAGGCATTTAAGTTGCCTGATGCTCAATACCTCAATGACTAACAGTTACACGGCAGCTTCAAGGAGCAATTTTCACGACATTTATTTGTATTTGTGCCTACATGTATATTAAAGTGTTTTTCAGTTGAAATCTTGGTATACAAGAGTGTGCCCAGGTGGCCAAAAATGCCAGTGGCATTCCTGGCCTGTAACAGCAATAGCGTGGCCAGCAGGATCAGGGCAGTGATTGTCCCCCTGTACTCGGCACTGGTGAGGCCTCACCTCAAATCCTGTGTTCAGTTCTGGGCCCCTCACTACAAGAAAGACATTGAGGGGCTGGGACATGTCCAGAGAAGGGCAATGGAGCTGGGGAAGGGTCTGGAGCACAGATCTTATGAGGAGTGGTTGAGGGAGCTGGGGGTGTTTCTCCTGGAGAAAAGGAGGCTCAGGAGTGACCTTATCTCTCTCTACAACTATGTGAAAGGAGGTTTTAGCTAGATCGGGGTTAGTCTCTTCCCCCAGGTACAAGAAAAAATGGCCCCAGGTCACACCAGTGGAGGTTACATTGGACATTAGGAAAAATTTCTTCACCAAGTCAGCTGTCAAGCATTGGAACAGGCTGCTCAGGAAAGTGGTGGAGCCACCATCACTGGAGGTGTTTAAAAGATGTGCAGATGTGGCACCTGGGGACATGGCTTAGTGGTGGGCTTGGCATTGCTGGGTTAATGGTTGGATGTGATGACCCTAAAGGTCTTTTCTGACATGTACGATTACAGGATTCTAAGAACGCATTATAGTTAAGGTGCATTATGTGTTGATCACTTTTAGTATTGAGTGCTTGAAAAATGGTCCAACACTGCTCTGGACCTTACTCTCAGGGTGTAGTTGGACAATATGGTTTGAGTTGATCTGATAGTTCATTGCTGTCAAACAGGGAGACCTGCAGCCTGTTCAGCTGGTGGAAAGACAGCAAACATTACATTTTCTTCTGGGTCACTGTATTGGTGCTGTAAATGGTACAAAATGCAAGGGAAATGGCACAAGGGATGGATGGTGAATGCAGGGAGGAGAAAGGTAGTCTAGAAGCTGTAACCTTTCCTAGTTGTAAAGTCAAACCATACCCTTAGTCTCTTTTCTGAGACTGTGTGGGAGAAAAATAGAAATATTTTCCCCTTAAGCGTAAAGATGCAGGATGAACCTCTTAGGAAAAAGAACAAAGCCTGCAGATTACTTATTGTTGTCTTGAATTTCAAAATAAAATGGAGACATTTTTCTTTTTGCTATTACTTGGAAGGTGCTATAGCTAACAGTTATTAGCTATTGATGGCATTAATAACCCAAAACTGACTAGGAACACAACCCAGCAGAGTGAGACCAAAGGCACCACAGCTGCTGTAGATCATATGCTACTTACTTCTCCAGATTCTTTGGCAGTACTATGAGTTTTGTTTAATGTAAATATACTTCAGGGACCTAAACCAGGAAAACATGGGATTTCATTTTGTACAGATTTTAGACTATATCTCTATTGTAATACCTAAACAGCTGTGAGATATCCTCTGCTCAAATACAAATCTCTTGAGACAGTTCTCACAACTCTAAAACTTAAATATCTCATAGAGGATTTCAAACATAGCTTGCCTCCTTCTAGACACATTCTCTCTATATTAACATTTGCTTTGAATTTTCAGCATCTTTCTGAAATGTGCAGAAAGAAAACTGTATAAGCTTGAGGTTACTTGAATGGTGTTGCTATGAAAGCAGAAAATCTTCCGTTCATTAAACAGCATCTCTGAAACTTAACTAGCAAATAAGGATGTAAACAATCCTAAAGAGTTTATGGTGTTTTATATTCCAAGAACACCCATCCCAAATCAGGCAGAATTCAGTTACACAGGTGTTACTATTTAAAAATAAGAATGTTAGAAGATTTGTCTGTTTATAAATTTTATGTTGTCACACAAGTATATAGATACTAAAATATGTACCTCACAGTGAAATAGTGGTTTTCATTTTGCAAGAACTTTAGTTTTACTAAAAAGAGGCTTAAAATGTTGTCATAAAACACAGTACTTCTAATTAAAATGGTCATGGAGAAAAATCAGGAACTGTATGACACATACATAGAACCGGATTTTCAGAAATCCTTAACCACATTTCCCATGTAGTTTCATGAGCTTTTAAGATACTGAAAATATTTTCTGGTTTAGGTTTCAGCTTGAAATCTTTCATGCCAACAATGATGTGTGTTCAATATTGGACATACACCATCCCACACTTCCATTGCTTTAGAATTCTTATGATTTTGTCTCATAAAGGTTCATAAATATTCATTGTTATTAAAGCTTATATAACTTTTAAAGAGTGGAATTCAAAGCAACAGCAAAGCGCACTCCATTTCATTGAAAGGAAATGATACCAAACCACCTTAAAAAAGCAGGGAGGAAGAACAGCATGCTAGGGAATTTGGAGAGAGTAACTGTGTCATTAAAATAAGCTGAGAAAGATTACAGTTGCATATTTAGTTAGTTATTATGGCTCTTTGCAGTCTTCCAGAGGGAAAACTTTGGCCATGCAAAATTAAATCTGAGACTAAATATTTCATGAAGTGGCTTGGACAGCAGACATGAAAATCTACATATACATTCGTTTGTTATAGCTTTGACTGTCAACATCATATTCCTTGTCTTCCAAGTATTAGGAACTACAGGCCTCACTGGCAAATACCATCTGCATTAAAAACCTCAGAAGCTGAACTCCCCATGTGCCTTTTGGGGTGCCATACAGTAACAGTTCCAATATGTAATTCCAATTTATGAAACAATAGTCACTTCATTAAACTCCATACAGTGACATAAAAAATGGTTTTCACAAAAGAAACCACTGCTTCTGAGTACAGAGAGCTGCTAGAGAAATCTGACTAGTAGTCAGCCTCAAGGGATGGTTGTCCCATTATTTTTTATGCTACAAAGAAATTCTGGACAAAAAGATTTTGGCACAATCTCACCAATTGAATAGAAATGCCAAGGTATGTACAATGCAGAGGGAGACGTCTGCCCAAGGGGATACCCCAGGTCAATCAAGATGGCTCTACATGCATGGGTCTGATTCCAAAAGTGGTCAGCCCCTTTGCACACCACTGCAGCCTACACGTATAACACATCTGTACATAGCCTCAGGATCTCAAATACGGCACACAAAGGTATGGCTACACTGCAATGGCCTTACCAGAAACAGCTCCAAGGAGAGGGTACATTTAGAATCAAAGAACAGACTCATTAAGGTTGGGAAAGACCTCCAAGATCATTGAGTTCAACCTCTGACTGAACACCACCATGTCAACTAAATCATAATTCTAAGTGCCATGTCCAGTAGTTTCCTGAACACCTTCCAGGGATGATGACTCCACCACCTTCCTGGGCAGCCCGTTCCAAGGCTTATCCACTTTCAGATAAAAATTTCTTCCTGATATCAATCAGGAATGTCCCTTAGCACAGCTTGAGGTCATTTCCTCTTGTCCTGTTGATCGTGGTCTGGGAGAAGAGACCCTGCTTTGCTAAAACCTCCTTTTGGGTGGTTGTAGAGAGCAATGAAGTCCCCCCTGAGCCTCCTTTTCTCCAGACTAAACACCCCCAGATCCCTCAGCTGCTCCTCATCAGATGTGTGCTCCAGATCCTTCACCAGCTCTGTTGCTCTTCTCTGGACTTGCTCCAGCACCTCACTGTCCTTCTGGGAGTGAGAGGCCCAAAACTGAACATGGCGCTTGAGGTGAGGCCTCACCAGTGCTGGGTACAGGGGGACAATCACTGCTCTGGTCCTGCTGGCCATGCTACAGGCCAGGATGCCATTTGCCTTCTTGGTCATCT
>VWZT01012865.1:1790724-1819985 GCA_013397055.1 Pachycephala philippinensis | reverse complement strand
CACATCCAATAAAGGATGGAGATTTTCCTTGGCCCTCTTCTTGTTGTTAATGTATTTATAAAAACACTTTGTGTTATCTTTCACAGAGGTGGCCACATTGAGTTGTAGCTGAGCTTTCACCAATCTAATTTTCTCTCTACAAAACCTGATGACATCCTCATACTGTTCTTGAGTTGTCTGCTCCTATTTCCCAAGGTCATAAACCCTCTTTTTTTTGTCCCCAGGTTCCAGTGAAAGCTCCCTCTTCAGCCAGGCCAGCCTTCCTCCCTGATGGCTTATCTTTTAGCACATAGGAACAGCCTGCTTCTGTGCCTTTAAGATTTCCTTCTTTAAATATATCCAGTCTTCCTGGACCCCTGTTACACAAAACTGTGCAGTCCCTTTAAATATACTACCTCGAGTCTTCACAAAAAATAACTCTGTTGCACCATGTTGTGGAAAGACTAGTTTGGAATGAGAGAGCTTTGGAAGAGAAAGCAAAAAAGCCACGCTAACGTGGATCTCACTCCCAGGTCAGCATAATTTCAGGTCTATGTCTTCACACCACTGCTCAGCAAGGTGCAACGTACCTAAAAATACAGTCATGGCATGGTATAAAGCAGTAAAAACGGAATATGAAATTGAGGTGTTGGTGTTACGGGAGAAAAACAGCAAGAGGAAAGAAAAAAAGATTTCCATAAGAAGCTCAAGCCTGTCATCACATCTGCTATCACCATCTCTCCTGACACACACTTCAAGCACTGAAGCACCTAACAATTCCCTTTTTTTCTGCTTTGTCCTTTATTTTTCCTATCCTTGAAAGCACCCTCTGCTAATGCTGATGTCAGGGAGCTTCTCAGAATGCCATCATCAAGGAACAAAGATTTTTATGAAACCAAACAGCAGTGACTCTCCTATGAACACAGGCTGAGAGAGTTGGGGTTGTTCAGCATGGAGAAGAGAAAGCTACAAGACCTTAGAGCACCCTTCCAGTACCTAAATGGGACTCGCAAGAGAGCTGGAGAGGGACTTTTCCCAAGGGCATGTAAGGAATGGATTTAAACTGAAAGAAGGTAGGGTTAGATTAGGTATTAGCAAGAAAATCTTTACTGTGAGGATGGTGAGGCGCTGGATTGGGTTGCCTGGAGAAGCTGGGAATGTTCCACCCCTGGAAGTGTTTAAGGCCAGGCTGGATGGGGCTCTGAGCAACCTGATCTAGTGAAACGTGTCCCTGCCTGTGGCAGGGGGATTGGAACTAAACTGCTGCTATATAATGATTTGCATTGCTCCTCTAAAATAATTTGGACTTTCAGGATGGATAACAGTTATTGTAATAGAACCCCTAATATATTACTTAATATGCTATTTGAGGGATTTTTTAAGTCTTATGAATTTATTTATTTTTTGTGTTGTGGTTTGGGGCTTTTTTTGCCTTTTTTTTAATCTTAGAGAACCATTTTAGAAAGAGATCAGTAATTTATCCACAATGACTCTTTATCTCAGAATCAGCACTAGTGAATTTGAAGATAAAATTACATGAAAATGTCAGACGTGCAAATTATTTCACTGTACATTACCTAAAGCGTAAGCACAAAAGGTGGTAAAAGCACTGAACAGCCACACCCAGGTGGGAACAAGTCCAGGACTGGTACCTGAAAAAAATGGGGGGGTAGTGAATCAGTGTAACAGGGGTTAACATCAAAGAAATCCACCAAGACAGGCACATACATACAAATAGGCTGCCACTGATTAACCCCCTGCATCAAACGGATTGAAATGCTTGGGTCTGACCTTCAGGCATCGGTGAGCTTCATCAAAGAAGCACTGAGCAGGCTTGAATGTGTTTACACCGTAAAGGACAAAAGGTAATGGAGAGGTTTTTGGGTCCTGAAATTATGCTAGTATTGCACAAAACAATGATAGTAACTAGACAAAAATTTAGGTAGGTCATGGGAAGACTATCCATTGAAAAACTAGTTAATGTTCATGTAATATATAGAGGGGGGAAAAAAATTCAAGCATGATTATCAGCGCCAATCTCGGGTTTGTGTAACACTTTTACCACACAGATCTGAACAGGAAGTTTTTGTCCTTAGGGTAGCAGAAATATTAGCACCCTTTTTTTTCCCTTGAGAAAAAGGAAAAGATAATTGAATGGGATGGAGGCCAGGGTTCTGTTCTTGCTCTGCTGATAGCAGTGACCCAAGGTTATTGTTGCTCTTTTAAGGAAATCGATCCTTTTTCCAAAGAGTGTTCTATTTAACTTAAACATCACCCAATGCTACATCAACACTAAACAACTGTAAATGCAAAGTTCTCTCAGGTTTTTGTCATTTGGCACCAAACACAGGGAATTCCTGCATACAGAAGTGTGTCTTTGCATGAATGATGCCAGGAGATGCCAACACCTAAAGCAGTGCCCTGACCTTTCTCTCAGTGCCTCATCTCGCCATTCTGAAAGAAACTATGACAATTCCTGACTCCTAGCTGCAAATCTGCAAACTGTTCAAGGAAAACCAACGGTCCAGGAAATCAGGTCTTTTATTCCCGATCCTAGGTGTGGGATTAATATATGATACTCAAAAGGCTCTTTAGGTTGCATGGAAGTTTTCCTTTAATTGAGAAACGATGGGTACTGTTCTCATGTGGACTGAGGAAGAGCTTGCAAACTACTCACACAGGTCTCAGCTCTAACAGACTTAATCACCATTTCAAATGTCTTCAAGTTCCATGTATATCTACTGAGAATGTGTCAAGATTACATCATCCCATTAAAAAGATCTGTTCTGGGTGTTCTTTTATTACAGGACTCAGTAACTATCATCTGCATTGATAAAAAACCCCAAGTGTTTAAGAACGAGGCCACACAATTATATAACAAGCTGGTCCTTAAAACGTAATAATTTTTGAACCAAAACTGCTAACAAGTATCCCTGCCTCTAGAATTGCTATGATAAATGTACAAACAGTCCACACCAAAGGGTATCTCCTGAAGCTAACCACAGGCATAAAAAAATGAAAGGCAGCTAAACGTAATTGTTTCAGGAAATAAAAGTGTTTTCTTCACTAAATTGTCTAGTTTCAAGAAAATCAAAGCCTTTTATCTATATATATTTTACATATTAATCACCTGGAAGATTCTTACTACTTTCTGTGGGCTCCAACAGCTGGTCTGAGAAGCCCAAACCAAACATGCCCTACACTCAGGAGCAATCAGGCCCAAAAAACTTCTGACTTAGTCTACAATGAGGAGCAAACGTGGACTCAGACTTCAAAAGTCATAATTCGAAGAGACGTTTATTTAGAAACTAAGCTTCTGTCTAGAAGTAGTTTTGAATAGGGGGTGTGTATGTGTGGAGTAATGAAAGAGAAGTTAACTCTCTCAGGCATCAGTTTAGGTTTTAGGAAATGTGAAATCAATGAAAATGTTAGGAAGAATATTCAGGTGGATTTTGGCTGTGTATTTAAACCCTGGAATAAACTTTAAATAAAATGAGATCTTATCAGAGACTTCAAGCTTTATATGCTGAAATCCACTTTAGGAATAAAATTAAATAAGATTTTTTCAATAAAGTGATCTAAATTTATGATGCTATGTGTGAGGTAGATTCTTCTATATGCACATATAAGGAGCCTCATTAAGGGAATGAATGGAAGATTCGAGTGTCTCATACCTCCCTGTAACATTCAGAAGTATAAGCAGCTCATTAATTCTGAAAAATTACAACGTGAAGAAATTTACCTGAGGCAGTGTAGTCCCAGTCATAAAAAGATATTAGAAAATAATTAAATAAAATCATGACGAATCCAGAGAATGTTAACAGATTGGGAGCAATCCACAAAGGCACTATCTGTAAAAAAATGAAGGGAAAAAAATTCAGAAAAATTGTTTTTCGAATTGTACATCTTATTTTAATTAAATATTTTATATCAGGAAAGAAGCCTTTATGACATCAGCAATGCTCAGATTTGTGTATATTTCCCCATTTTCAAATTAAATTACAGTTTTAATTTCTGAAATTTATTTTCAAATGCAATCCTCTTGCCTGATTTTTGTGACTGCAGTAAGAATGACATTTTAAAACATTGTATTCCCTGTGTTGTACATTATCCTTATTTACCCAGCCAACAAGGAAAGCCTTTTGTGATCGGCTGTACCAGAACTGAAAGAAGACTGCAGCACCCCAGTGTGGTAATTCAGCATCCACGTGGCAGGTTTTTTAAGTATTCTGTTCCCACACTATAACAAGGAAAGTTCTTCTTTCAAAGTATGTGAGTAATTTCTTATTTAAAACATCAACAAAATCAGACCCTGAGTGCATCACACTTTTAGATTCAGAAGATCTCCCTGTTACAGGCATCTCCCTACTTCTCTAGATAGTAACTTCCTGACAGGGTCTGCCCATTTACTCAGCAATTATAAACACTCCATTAATTCATTTTACTTTGTAGGGTGCTGAAAAGGACTCTCTGCCTTCACCTAAATCTCTTTGTCCCAGTAACCATTCTCAGGCATTCATTCTCTGTGTCTTTAAGTTGCTCATTACACTGCAGCAGGAATCCCTTTTGACAACAATCTTCCCAAGTAACATGGTTTCTCCAGAATATTTTTTGAAATAGCATACACAGCTTTCTACATGATTTTTAGACAGAACACATTTGCAGAAATGCTAAGTATCGACCATTACCATCACTCAAACACATTATCAATATATTTAAAACATAAAAATAGTGGAGACTTAAATTATTTGGAGTGTCTAAGGACTCAAAATGTATATAAAGTACTAAAACACTATAAAATATTACAAGACAATACTAAAGAAAATCAAGTCAATTTCTGATACTAACAATAGTTTTGAAATTAAATGTTTTGCTAATAGCTCTGGATGAGCTAGCTGAACTAGTTAGCTAGATGAGTACATAATAATTTGTATACCTCTTTGCAATTCTTCTATCCTACTACTACCTGGAAAATTTACTTTTAAAATCTGAATGCTTGGACTGATTAACTATCCTGACTAGATTATCTTTTACAACTATAGTACAATTTATAATATTCAGGAGAAATTGTGCAACTGATGGTGTACAGACTAAGTGTACACTTCCAAAAATCAGATTAAAACTCCTGAACAATTTTCCACTATGTTTCTTAGATGTTCTCTGTAATAACATTGGGAAAACTATTATATCTGATAGTTGCTTTCCTTATCAGCAGGACTTTAACACTAATTTTAAAACACTGTATGTCAGCTCTCATAGTATTTAAAATACACCATGGAGTGCATATAGCTATAATTTAAAAAATGTAACATATCTATCATTCTGAGTGTTCAAAAGGGAAAATCTAAACTTCTAAAAAACGGGACAGCAACTGTCCCCTGAAGTTCCTTTTGGAGAGCATCTAAGGAGGAATCCTTCACTGCACAGTCTCCTTTTCTTACACTGAGTGCATGCTCAGCATGCAGCAACAGCCGCACGGCTCCCAGTTTTGCTACCTGAGGATGCAGAAGATGAATCTCCTCCTGGGAGATTGTGTCTATGACCTTACATGAAATAAGAAGCACAGACACTGAAAAAATTCTAGATTTGTCTCTTTTAATCTAAATCATAGATCAAAATAGTGCTTTAAGACACTATGGATGAAATGTTTACATGGATATACAGATGCTACCCTATGTATTGTTTTAAACTGACTGCCTTTTCCTGGACAACTCATAAGAATTGTTGACTATTAAATCAAGTGGGGCACCACAAACATCTGCTTTCTAATTAGGCTCATCATTCCAAACAGTCACAATGTCATTATTAAGTTATTACAGGAAATAATTTATGCTTACATGGTGCAAACATGAAGAAGTTATTTTAACCCACTTTCTTGCTAACAGTGTGTATTTTACGAAGGAAACCTTCAAAGGATGTTGTTATAGTTGCAATCCCTTTGGCTAACAGACACACCATGAAAACTTTCCTCAGGAAAACAGACTCTCCTGCAGTTAAACCCTTAAGCATGTTCTTTTGATCCTTACTGAACCTAATCTGTCTAGGTATTTGGAAAGTATTCCAGTTGCAAAATCCCTTTTGTTATATTTAATGCCCCTTATCCTTTTGGTTGGCATTAAACTACCACCACCCTATTTCATAATTAGAAAATCACAGGGTGTTCAAGATTAACTTCTTTCACACCTTGGAAAAATACAGCCTGAATTTATCAGTATGCTATCGAAGGATGAGCTGCAATCTTTATTATCTAATTAACAGACAGTAGAGGTCTAATACATCAACGTGCTACATGATTAATACAACTGGAGGTGCCATGCAGAGAACCACATCTGCTCTCTGACAAAACCCTTGTGTGCTTGAACCTTTTGAAAAACTCTTAGTTCCACAAAGTATTAACTGATTTCTGTTTCTCTGGGTCTACAGCCATTCATTCTAAAAGCCTTAATACAAACATCAAATGCTTTAATATAGCAACTAGTTGGATAATAAACGGTAAAGTACACATTTATATAAAGCTCTGCTCAAACTTCTCTAAGACACTTGAGACTACTAAAATTCTACTCTTGGCCAATTCTAGAGATAAAATCAAAGTTCATAAAGGTAACAGAGGGGAGTTTAATTGATTTGAGTGAAGCTGGCATACACCTGTGTACTCCAGTGGGATTTCTTCCTTTTCCTCTCATGATCCAGCATCCCCCCCACAGATAAATGAGCTGGGTTATGACAATATGTTTTCAGCTCATGAATTCACAGACCTTTAATGTCAAGCTGCTCTTAATTTCTTATAACATGGGAAATACACTTTACAATGAATGGTAATATCTTGTAACATATCTTTCAATGACTTCTGTGTTATGGACTACAGAGAAAATTGTGTTGCCATTAGGACATATGAAAGGCAAGACCCAAATCCCAAGCCATTGTTCTCACAGATTTTTTTTCTTTTTTTTTTTTTTTTTTTTTTTTTTGCTTCGTTATTTTTGGGTTTTTTTTTTTTTTGCTTGGCTCAGTGAATTTAAGGTTGCTTTTTTTTTTTAACTCTTCTAGAATCTGGTACAAATAGTCCAGGTGGAATTTCTATTTTCACCAGTTTGGAAACTAATAGATAATTGATTCATATCTGAAAATGGATGTATCAGGATGTCTAAACAGAGTGAAGGAACTTCTCCAAGTCATCAAGATGCACACTTGTACAGCCCAATTTTGAATGAACATACTAAATGCAAAAAATTCTTTAACAATTATCCCAATCTCCCTATTGCAACGTGCTGTTCAAGAACAAAACCATTACAGCAACTTGCATTCCTACTGATATTTTACAAACAGTTATATTGTGGCCAATAATTTTTGTGCTCTCGCCGTTCTCATTTTTATTTCTAGGAGCAATGTAGACTCTACTTCAATCTCAGTTACGTACTGCTTTTCCCTCTGCAGCTGTGCACTGCCAGCTCCTCTGCAGAACTCTGATTTTTCATGGCAGTATCTTTTAATGTTAGAATGATTACTTTTACAAAAGCTAAGATAAATATAATTTCCCTTCAAATCCTTGTGATGCATCACTGATAAGTATTCTGTAACCCTCTTGCACCAGAAGGCAAAGTAGAACATTCATTGCTGTATCTTCAGGATTCAAACCAAACCAAATGGCACAGTACAGACAGCACCCACTTCAGTCTTCGGTTCTGTACTCAGATTGTTGAAATAGGTTTTAGGTTCTTTGCTCTGGTTTGGGTTCTCCTCCAGCAAGAAGAGAACTAAATCATGCTCACCTAAAACTCCATGAGATTTTAAAAAATCTAAAGAGGTCACATTTTTTATAGGACCTATCACCCTAAGCTACACGGGGACATTCAATAATGTTGCTTTTCTTCTGGTAAAATGCTATAACCATTAGAAGAAATTATCTCCAAAGGAAGTTTTGCATTGACAACACTCCCCCTTCAATCTGATAGCAGATGATTACCCACCCATCTCCTAAACCAAAGGGCAAGTGCACAGCAAAGCTTCTACTCGTCTCCTGTGCCAGAGTGCTGGAGGGGCTTTTCTGCATCATTGTTTTCCTCAATATTATGATGGGAATAAAAACAAAGTCTCTGAATCAAATTACCGAATTCAGTGTCACATCTTTGAATTGCTTTTTTCTCATCCCATGTTCAGGTTCTTTTTTAATTCTTCAGTTGGGTCATATAAACACTTTCAATTAAATTACTTTGAGGTTATTAATTAGAGATTATGATTGTCCTGCCATATCAAGAATAAGCAACACCTGAATTATAGCACCCAAAGATGGCAGATCCAACAGCACTCTGACCATATACATCCTTTTTTGTTTGTACAAAGGTTTATTTTCAAGTCTGCTGCAATCTAAACACTTCCTATAATGAGGCAGACTCAGAAGTCATTGCTTCCTTGGAGATCAATAAAGTTCTTATTTATTTGAGGTACAGCTTTTTTTNTTTTTTTTTTTTTGCCAACAACAGCATAACTAACTGTGAGTGGTTTATTTTTAAAAACTGCAGATTGTAATGCATTCAAGAGATGGCATCTTCCAATCGTTATGGTGATCATGGTAACCACTCTCATTTTCAGCTTCTTAGAGGAACGCCTGGCTCCCTCAAGCAAGTCCCCTTGGGAGAAAATGAGACAGCGCTTGCATAAAATCATATGCACAGCACAGAGAGAAAGCCATGCTGTTGTTAGGCAGCATATGCTGCACAAAAATAATCTGTACTAAGTAAAACCATCCATGTCTGCAAAGCTGTTTAATGAAAGATGTAATAATGAAAGATGTAAAAAAGAAATGGATGCTTTTTCTACAGCAATCAGAAAAAAAGAAACAAGCCTTTCCTTTCTAAAAAAAAGAGTAATCTCAGAAAAACATACCTTAAACAAAGCTATATATCCTGCAACATTAGTTTTCTTTTATCAGATATCTTCATTTCAGCTTTGTTAATCAATATGTATTTTTAAATGAAAATACATGCTGAATTTAATACAAATTCTTACATTAACATGTTAAGTTTTTATTAAATAAAATTCTTACCTTAATAATTTTATTCCAGATGGGCTGCATAATATACACAGATAAAGGATTTGTATCCACAGCACTGTACTGTGAGGAAAAAACAAGCATGTTAAACAAAGCACTGAACAATGGCTATTTTTCCAGCACTACATTTCCTTTAGCATCTAAGAGCACTCAGTGAGACTGGTGTAAATTTATTTTATTCTGAATCATACAGGTTTTATTTAATTTAAAATCACTGGCCTGGTTTACAATTACCTTGTTAGCAACTCTATGTATTAACACAAAGGTTTAGGCTTGTGAAATGGCAAACAGCTCTGCAGTCACATTTTACTTTTAAATTCTTATTAATTTTACAACCCTTTAAGATTCTGCATTCCTACCATATTTTGGATTTAACACCTTTATTTGCACTACCAGTAATGCACAGTCTGAGCACCAGTTCCTGGCTAGTATGTAGGACAGATAGTAAATATGGAATGTGCTTGTAGGTGGAATATTATCTTGCAGAGATACACAGCTTTTGTCATAGTAACACAGTTGCATTTGCACTATGCTAATTCATGTAAGGCAATGTTATTATAAAAATGAGCTCTAAAATAGCACAGTTCATTACCACAATAAAATTTCTCTATTGGATAGACTTAAAATATATGTAAATATATGTGTTTTATAAATTCCAGTGAGTACATATCTGTATCTTTTGCAAGCAAAATATTTCAGAAATCCAAGGCCACCCTCAATTGCTGTTGTCTGCTTTTCCCTCAGAGGACAGTATCAAGTTTTATCCTGCCTTGAGACTTCAGAACACAGAATAATCTGAGGAAGAACAATCTTAACTGTTAATACCACTCAAAACCATGTACTTGAGCCCTGGCAGGTAGGCATTGGAAGAGGTTATCCATCATTGGGGTGGTACACGTAATTATTTCAGAAATTCTTGGACTTTGAAAGTGTATATATGGCTTAACATTGTTAGGATGATGCATATGACTCACAAAGATTCAGATATATCTATATATAGCACTGTCCAAACATTGTGTGCAGAAAATGGGAATAAGATAGGGATGTGTTAGACCACAGTTTGACAAAGCTGTTCACTTGCAGAAGAGCTGATGACAAGGAGTCTTTCCTTTCACACAACTTCAGCTAATAGTTTATTGTCTCTCCATATATACAGTTAATTTATTGACCTCTCTTGGCCAACTACTCTTTGGAGGAGACTGCACTCTGGAAGTACCTGTTCCAAGTCATTAATTATTAAAGCAACATAGGCACTTGTCTTAAACTCAGGTACCTACACGTGAAATGCTTAGGAACTCTTCCATACATTTCCTTTTTCTATCTGAATAGAAAGGATATGTTTTAATTACCTTCTGGACAAAACAAAGCATTCACATAGTAATTTTGTGTGTTCAAGTTTAAATCACAGATCATAAACATAGCATCTCATAAAATTATTATAACAGAGCTATATACTGTAAATACATACAGACAAACATAAAAAAAATCACCTAGCAGCAACTGGTCAGACCACGCTGCCTAAATTTCCAAAGGGAATAAAATGTACAGTTTAATGAAGTGTATATCACTGGTTTTTATTTTTCTAAGAATACTGGAAGTATTAGTATTCACAGTAGTATGTCATTTTTCTCTGCTACTGCCACCCACGTTACTTAAAACCCGATGCAATTTTATCATCAGCAGATTTTCCACCAGAATATATACTAGAATTCTTAAATACATTACCTCAGAAAAAAATGAGTTTGCAGGTAAAACTAAAGTTTTCATTATTCTGTATGTATTCACAGGTCCAGATGCTGCATCTATCTTTCAAACATTGATTATTACAATTGTTTGATCCTTTGATAGCCCGTCTTGGATGTGAATTACCAAAACGTGTGGGCTTTGCTTACGTTTATGCCAAAATTAACAGTAACACCAAGCCATACAATACCTATGCCAATAGACCAGTCAGCTAGTACTTAATTCACATGGGAACTATGGAAATCCTCTGAAAATGAAGAAAATTCAAAGTATCCATTAGCACTTTTGAGGTTCCAGGTAATTGGGAGTCTGCCCAAAGTTTCACTGTGGCTCCTGCCCATTTTCCCATTTTCTCCCAGCTGGTGTTCAAAGACTGTGTGAGATACGGGACAATTTGCTGACCAGCAAATTCAATGAACTCAGCCATACCTGGATAAGAATGTGTAAAGGTCTAAATAAGTGAGTTCCACCCTTGCTTCTACTTTGGCATTCTCTTTCTTCCCTCACCCCCAAGTCAAAGTCATGAATAGAAGCAGAAAATGCTAGTTAAACAACAACAGTATGATGAGGCTTTCCACCCAAAATATTCACTGGCTGTTCAGAACTATTGCTTTCTCTTAGAAGGAAAAAAAGGAAAATCGGTCTCATTTCTTTGAAATTGTTTTCTTATAGAGAAAATATAAGAGACTATACAGGTATTACGTAATTTTTATGCTTTTAAAAATGGAAAATATGAGAGATTATGTAGTTTTCCAACATATCTCTACATAATAGACACAAACATGAGACACAGTCAGCTTTTTATTTGCCTGACAGTTTCCAGAGTCAAGCATCAAAAATCAAAACAGACCTTATTGGGGGGGGAAGTAGAATTACAGCCAGCTTTTGTCACCTAAAGACATTTCAAGACCCACCACACTTCATCCTGTTGATTCCTATGTCTGTGGCTGAGCTGTGGTCCTCTGGGTGGGGAAGGAACATTCAGCAGATGTGCAGAAGAATGGAAATTTGCTCTTCCCTCGACAATAATTTGTTTTAGCTAGACCGAAGAAAACACCCATGGAAAAATAGTTTTCAGTCACGGCAAAAAATAAAACTTGACAAATAAAGTCTGCTATACAGTTTAATGCTCTGCTTTGTTCTGCTCCCAAGAAGCTACTAACCTCAAGGCCATGAAATCCTCAGGAGTTTAATGTTCATGGCTGCTCAGAAAAGCAAAGTACTGAGTAACATGCTCACATTATGATCAATGAACATGAATGCAAGAGTCCACTGAACCTGACGTAAAAAAAAGCACTGCCATTTGCTATTGTGTAATTCTGTCATTTTCAGGGCACTTACACTAAAAGACAGAAGTGGAGAGGATAAGCCCGTTGGAGGTTTTTAAGTGCAAGGCTCATACAAGTACTAAGCACTTCCCTGCAAACACTTTCTGCCCTGGAAAAGGGATTGATTGTCCTTATACAAAGAAGAAGGGCTTGGAATAATCAGAAAGCTTCTCTCAATTATTTTTAAAAGAAGTTGTTACAGTTGGGAGGGAATGGCAGTAGTGAGGGAATAGGAAAAATGGCACTGACTCCATCTTACTCCCAAATTTAAAAATGCTTCTTCTGGTTTTATTTAATAGCTGATATCTCCTTGAAAGCCATCTGCTTTCTCTCTCAGTGTTAATGGCTTCTAGCAGAGCTAGAAAGGAGAATACAGACACCGGACACGTGCGCACATACGTGGTGACTCTGCAGAACACGTGAGATGCGCTTTTACTTTGTGTTCTTGCATCTTAATTTCCATCCAGGGGATCCAGCACAGCATCAAGTTTGTGCTGGTTACCTGTGTTAAAGGGGAAAGGTGACAAGATTAAGGAGGATGGGGAGGAAAAGGGATACACAGTTAAGAAAAGCGACAGAAAAACGAGAGAAAGAAAAATGAGCAAAAGCAAAGGTTTGGCTACACAGAAGAAAGACATCGGTTCTGCAGTGACAGAGCAGAGCCAAACATCGAGGAGCAAAAGCACTCACAGTGATCAAGGTCTGCTCTGCTAAATACAAGACAAATGGTACCTCTGGCTCACATCCACACAGCTTAGAAATACTTCCCATTATTGCAAACTGGTCACATCCACACGGCACGGCATCTGCTGGAGGGGTGTTGGGCCTCATCATCTGGCCCCACACACCCAACACATCATTAGCATTCAGTATGTTTAAGTTCAAAGTATCTGAAACAATCTGGAGACTACACTGTAACCCAGCAATACGGCATTTTCAGAGCATGAAAGTGAGCCCTGTCTGCTGTGCATTTTCAAAACCCCAAATGCCCATGTTGGAAGAGTGCTGAAGGATGGTGAAACGAGAAAAATTATGTGTACTGCCTCCAGAACGGACTACTTCCAAACCAAAGCCTAGCTATTGCCTTGGAGAGACTTTAGAGAAAATAAACAAACAAACAAACAAAACCCAAACAGGGAGTAAACTAACCATTAATGAGAGCAGACACTGGATCTTCACTGGACTCCCTGGCCCTCTCCAGCTTTGCACTGTGGAGGCATCACAGGAATAAAATTTTGGAATGACTACAATTAAGAGAAAAACATAAAGCATGTCTACATAAACTTCAAAGTCAGGAGAGAAAGCAAGCTGCAAGAAATGTAGTTGCATAACTGCATTATATAGTTATTTCAACTCCAGCTGCTCTTTATACTAATAGACTATTCCTTTCCTGTACTTTTATCATCTTGTCCCAGGCAGCACCATATTGTGCCATTCAGTCATTTACATTCACCACACCTGTGTTTTGTAAATGACAGACAAGGGGATGGGAGGCATGACAATGGACTCTCTTTTGCACAGGATGAGGTTTTCTTGTGGTTTTGGAAGCTGCAAAATGACCCTCCCAATTCAGGGCATGAACCAGTCACTATTAAAGAGAGCTCAGTGGGAAATCACCCTTCTGGGCAATGTCTTATGCAACATGAAATTGGCCTCTGTGATACATTACAAGTCAGGAACCACACAAAAATTAAAGAAAATACTGAAATACTGGCACATCTGGTAACAATTTTCCATCAATCTTTCCAATTCCTAGAATACATTAAACATGTGGAGTTTAATTCTACTTTATATGTATTTTTACAGGTTTGTAGTTGTTATGGGACACAGTCTAGGATTTTAACAAAAGTGTCACAAAGGAAAGAAAGAAAAGCATGCTATAAACAACAGAGCTCCACAACACTGTGGATGCCAAATATGTTCAGCAGCTTAAGTGCTGATGTATTCCGAGACACAGTCCTGTTATTTCTAATAATAGAATTGCTTTACATTATAACATCGTCTAGTTAATTATTCATAAATAATGGCCTGGACTTTCTATGTCCTACTGCTTAAAAAGTTTGGACTATCCTGCACCTCCCCCCACCCATATCTTTTTTTTTTTTTTTTTTTTTTAATTAGGTCACCAATATCTAAGTCCAGGACTTATAAGCCTGTACTAGGGCTGGATGCAGCTGCACTGTGAAGGAAGAGGCTGCCCAAGTTGGGCTCCTGAGCTCTTCTCTCCCCTCTCACTTTGCCCCCTTCAGTTCCATTAGCCTGTGCACCCTACAGCTAGGAAATATAGCTGGATTTTCCTTCCACCTGATACTATTCCTCATAAATACTCAAATGTCATGGTTTGTGCAATTCAACAATCCTGGATGGTATTACTAAGTCATCAGGAAGGTGTTATTACACAAACTGCTGTCCTGGGGATGTTTTGTTGCAAAGGTATATTTATCATTCACCTCCTCATTTTCAGGAATCCTCACAGACACATTGAGTCACACACCACATCCTTTCCCTTAATGAAGTATGTATGGACCCATGTTCATGAGGTCATGGGCACATAGAGCTGTGGGTCAGGACAGGCTGGTCTTAGGGACTCATGCCTGCCAGTGGCACATCCCCTTGCTTGCAGAGCAGTGTCATTGCCTTAGGATCACAGAACCGTGGGTTTGGATCATAGGATCATTCAGGTCAGGGAATGGGGACATCACCAAGTCTCCTTCTCAATATAGGCTCAGCCAGGAGCTCAAAACCAAGTGCTTTGTCCAGACCAGGGAGAGGGGGACAGTCAGTGGGACTGGAAGTCAGCAATCATTTTTCAACTAATAGTAGTTATATTAAGGATGCTGCCTAATTTGTCTTCAGGAAAAGGCTTTGTTTAGTGGGACACGTTCAAGAACTTAACAACAAAGCCAAAATGTTTAAAAGAACATAGAAACATGATCAAATATTGAGCAAGGGATAATAGAAGACAGCTGCATGTGTGCTGCTGTAAAGGGACAAAGGTAGAGGCTGGCCCAGATTGGTAAAAATATAAATCCTTGCTAAAACCAAAACCCGCACACTCTCAAGGAACTGAACAACTGATCCTTAACTTGCTATTCAAAGAAGCTCTAACATAGCAAGAAAGTTGATTTCTACACGGTTTTTTGTGCAGACTGGTCTTCTACACTTGGTAAAAGGAAATAACAGCAGGATTTTGTGCTACACCTATTTCTGTGCATGTACAAACACGTATGTACCGTTTAAAGATCAAACAGTAGATCAAGTACCTATTCAGCTGGAGCTCTGACAGAGTGTGTACCTAAATCCCTGGGGAACCCAAAGAAACCACTCCAGGCCCAAAAGGGAAGACAGGTTAAAAGTGTGTTGTAGTTTTCACAGGAGATGCTAAACAGGGGTTCTGTAGCACATACACTAAACCCTTGTGTTATCTAACATCCTGATGCACAAGAGAGGGAATACTTCACAGAAAGATTCCTCCCTCTATGAAACAACCCTTAGAAGAAGGGTTGCCCTAGATTTATAGCAAAAAAATCCACATCCAAGTCACAGATACATCTTTGCAATTAGTCTTCTATTAAAACACAGATGAATAAACAAAAATACACATGTATACATGTGATGCCTTAGGATTTAATTTTTATATTTTTCAGATCCTGTACTGCTTTAGTGTGTAACTCTAAAACTCCATATAGCCTGTTAGCTACTGTTCTCACATTCTGGTTAGACATAACAAATCCTCTCTAGGCCTGAGACTCAAGGACACCTTACTGTCTCAGGCCTCGAAACACGTAAACGAAGCCTCTGAAAAGGTGGAACAAACTTGGGGTAATGACATCGTTACCTGAAATTGTAATTGCAGAATTAGCCCTGATATTCAAATGGACCAAACTTATAAAAGTGTGAAAAACCCATGACCCGTCATCCATTTTGGGTGTGGCCCTAGGGCTCTGTACCCACAGTGTACCTTATTGAAGGCCCTTCAATAAATACCCACTTTTATTCTCTTAATTTTGTCTAGCTTCTGTTTTTAGGTAGCCCCACCAAGGCACCACATGCATATTCTACACATAAAAATCCAATAAGCATTTCAGAATACTAGCATCTCTCGATAAAGCAATAAAATGAAACTATGCAGTTGGTATCTGCACTTTTATGAGATTCAACAAGGCATACAATTCTTTATATTGAGCGTATTTGTCCCAAAAGTGATCTACTGAACCTTTGTAAATTCATGGGTGTAATATTGCACTCAAAACCATGTACAATTTCCCATCATTGGGAAGAAAGTCCTGCGGCAAGTAATATCAAATGCAGCATCTCTGTGATGTGATTTCATTAAGTTGTTGGTTCATTAGCATGTGATACATAGAAGGAAGATAATGATTACAGAACTCTTGAAATGCTACATTAGGTCAGCTACAATTACAACAGGATGAGGAAAAAGAGGTAATGTGTGCATGAAGACTGTCTTTCAGAATTATATATTCAGTTGGACCGCAGCTCTTCAACATGAGACACATGAATGCAGTGACAGATAATGTAAGAGTAATGAATTGTTTGGTTTATTTCACATACTCTTCAACAACATTTAATTACAACTCCAGTCTTCCAATCCATCAAAGTTACATGAAGAAGACTGCAAGATTTTATTTGTAGAACAGTGGGCTGTTGACTCACGGTTTTATTGAAGCCGGACAACATTAGTTTTCATTGCCTCAAATATTCAAGGACTTTATTAAACTGCAGTGGTTTGAAAAATCTAACTACAGCAGACACAACTGATAACTGCTTTCAGATAATATTTGGAATGAAATATTAGTGAAAAAATCCAAAAATGCTATGTGGGAAAACACTATATAATAAAGACATAACAAAAGTACTCAACATACATAACATTGTCCACGTGCAATGAGTATTATTGCATGAGCATTATTGAATGTCTCCTAAGAAGTTCCAGATAAGCATGCAAATGAAAGTCTCCTATCCTAAATTTTCAAAATCATTTAAACTCCTTGTGTTTCCAGAGTCGAAAGCAAAACTACTGTACAATTAAGGTGACCAGAACTCATGATTTTCCTAAATCTCATAATTACACTAGTAGCCTTGGAAAAGCATAGACTTCATAGAAATCCAGTCTTGTTTCTGGGTGGATCCTGAACTTCCAGACACTAATTCACTAGATTATACTCAACACACTTTGCTCTTCTAGTATAAGTCAGTATAAGAGAAAGTCAGACCTTGAAACATGATCATCATACATCTGATCTTGTTTCTCTAACCCTCCAAAATGAGGGCTGGGGTGTAACTTGAGAGATCTTCTAGTCCAGTGCGTTCACCTAATGCAGGATCATGCTCAGTATACATTAAGGATGCAGATCAAGTTTCCATGAGGTAATGACCCCATTGCTTGCAAGAAAGAACCATGTCAGCACACTAGAAGAAAATACATTACCCAAAATTTTCTTAAAAAGGTGTCAGCAACAGTTTATTAATACTCAACACTAGGTTGTTGATCTTGCCTCAGAGAAATCAAGCCATTTCTTAAGACTGATAAAATGATTGCTCAATCCCCTTTAGTACCTGTTCCAGCAGGCCTTATCAACACAAGACTGACATAGCAGAAGCCTTAAATTTTTCTTTGTGCAGCCAGAATGCATGTATTGTTTTTCTTTAAAAGGGCATTCATGAAGACCAACTGGCTGCTAGGCTCTTACTCCCACTTTACTCAGACTGTTTCACACAGCTCATCTTTTCTAAGCCTCTAGTATTCATAATGTCATTCTGAGGACTGTAAACTGTGGGCCAAAGCAGGCAGGACACATTATTCCAGCTACTGATACCTGATCAGTACATCAGCTACAGGAGTAAATGTAACTCTTTGAGGTATTTATGGCACTTACAACTTAAGAACTTTTTCCTCTTTATTATAATAGCCACAATGCTGTGGACATTCTGATGCTCTAGTATATTTCCTGCATTCTGTTGTCTCTTCTTTTATGTTCTAAATGTTGATTTTCTTTCCACTAAGTGCTGTACCTTGTTTACTGAATTTCTTCATATTGATTTCTGGCCATTATATCCCCTTTCCAAGTATATTTTAAATCATAAGCCTATTCTTCAAAATGCTTTAGTATAGTGAAAATTTTACAATATTCTCCCTTCTGTTACTTAAAGTAGTGAACAGCAATGGAGTTGGGACAGAGAGACAGCTCTGTAGGTAGAATCCCATCTGATAGAACCTCCTACTTTGGCAGAGAACTTTAAATGTTGCTATTCTCTTTAAAGATGCTTCCATTCTCTTTAAAGAAATATTTTAAACTCTTTAAAATGTTTCCATTTTACAATTATTTCATCTTAGTTACCTCTACCTACTGTGCTTATGAGAACACGGGACAGTAGGAGATGCCTCACTGAAATGAAACCACTTATAAATCATTTACTCTCCCCTCCTCACCACACCCCTTATCCACACAGAGTTACCCACTAAAAAAATGGCTTAAAGGATAGGAACAGGGTGGACAAAACAAGATTAAAATGTGGAACCTTAGATGCTAATTTTTAATGTTGTATCTGATTTTTTATATCATCTTTTCCAAGGCCTATTGTTTGAGTCAAGCCTCTCTAGTTTGTTCTTAGATCTCTTTTATTCTGAAACAGGATAAAGCATCAAAGTTTTCTGGCCTGAAAAACCTCTGTGCACAGGTACTGTAAAAAAAGGTGACTCAAGGCAAATATGCAAGGGAAATCCTAAGAATGAAGTGATGAGAAGAGGCAATGGCAACATGAGCTCACCACTGACATTATTGAATTCTGGAAAGAAGGATAAAAATAAAGAACCAAATCCTGTTTTTATCTGTACTCATCACCTGGTTGTTGCAGAACAGCTTGTCTCCAATAGAAACACAAGCAGGCAGAAAAAAGGTTGCAGTGTAGTTCCACGGGTGCTCTTCTAGAACTGCAAAATGCTGATAAAATTTAAACATACGAATGACATGATCCAAACCCTACAATTTCACTTGGTTGTAGGTTTTCAGCTGTGTTGCTCCATGTCCTGGGGAATAGCACACAAACCAGAGATGAGAATCTTCTGCAATACAGTTGCAGCAAATCACCTGAGCATGCAACTGTCCTGAAATCAGCACCTGCCCCACAGGCAAGAAGATGGCAGAAATATCACAGCAGCAATACTCAGGGTTGTGTCTGAACTGTCTCATCGTCACATCTCCACCTGTTCTCAGCATGCCTTTAAGCAGAAAAAGGAAAACTGAATATCTAAAACTTCATTAACATGCAGAATCAATGGCAATAGATTTGTAAAGTGAAATAGTTAGCCCTGAGGATCCAATGTCCATGCTACAAGGATTTCAGAAGGTATCACATTAAACTGGTTCCATTGTAATACTATGGACTGGATGTATTGAGTGTACTTGTGTGTTTGTTCCCAGTACAGCTGGTTTAGGTTCATCCTAAGGGAATGCATTTTTGTGCTTTGAGGTCACTCTGTGATGTAAGCCAAAGCTTGGTAATTGGAGAAAACTTGCTTCAAAAGCCTAATATACATGGACCTAACATGCTAAAGGGTGCTGAAATCTTTGCATTCATTAGAGGTTTGCCATTCCCTTTGCAAAGAACTGTGCTGGTTTTGTTGCCAAGGCCCTCCTCCAACTGCAAATAGGAGACAGACAGTGCCTGAGACATACAATTGGAGCATTCATGGCAGAGAAATGAATTCAGCTGTGTGAAAATCTTGAAAATTGAACAGCAATTTTTTCAAGCCAAATTTACCTCTACAAAAGGAGTTGATTACACAAATTATTTTTTTAAGCTGCGTTACAGTCAGAAGATAAATTGTACAAAGTATGGAGTATATTAAGCTACTGATACTACTGCAAGTACAATGCTGCAGTGTGACATACAACACAGAGGTGGATGCCACTAAACCTAAAGCTTTTTATGCACGCTTCAAGTCCGGATGCAATACACGGTTTTAGCTCAATATTGAATGTATGCTCACAAATACTTTCAGAGATTACCTGGTTCTTCACAGGGCCAACTCATGTATCCCTCCACAGTACCCCAGAGCTGGGATCACCAGGAAACACGGTACAGAAATAGCCAGGAGGTTGTAAGAAGAAGTAACCCATGCGTGCTGGGCACAGTGATCAGAGTTCAGTGCCTGTTGAGTAGGCAGCAAAGGAAGCAGCAACCTCCTCTGAGGGGCTGGGAAGCTGGAGGAGCAGGATGCAGTAAGGCCCTAGGCTGAAGGGGAGGAGATGGCAGCCGGAGGGCAAGAGGAGGTTGAAGAGCATGTCTCAGGCCTGGGAGGTGGTGAGAACAAAGCTTTGGTGGTGGCAGCCGCCCCAGGTATGGGAGGGTGAGGGACAAGAGATTGTGGTAGTGATTAGTGTCTCCTTGCTGCACCCCTTTTGTATTTCTGGAGTACTTTAATCCATTGTGAGCAGCATTTAGGAACAGGCAGAGCTGCCATCACCTGCCAGCTCTTCCTGCAACCTGGAGCACCAGGAAAATGGTGCAGATACCTGACCAGCCCAGCAGCACCAACCTCATGTAACTGTACTTCTCTGTGTGTAACCTGTGCCATTGGGATTTATTCATTTCCAAGATATCCCAGTCCCAAGTCACCTCAGATAACAGAAAACTATTTGATTTCATCTTTCTAAAGCCTGCACTTACCAGCATTTTTTTCAGAACACAGACGAACAGATACTTCTCCAGTGCATTAGCTGATTCTTATAGTTAAGAAAATTACCCTACGTAGTTTCTTTGCAATGCTTTCAAGAAACAAATATATTAAAATAAAATTATTTGATATGTGCTTCCGTCTCTTGGTAGTCTTTTCCCCTGTAAATCATAAGTTTGGCACAACAATTACAAGTTTTTAAAAGAATGTTGTTTTGATTCTTCCTCACCTCCACTTGTTTGAAACTATTTTCATTAAAGTGATAAGAAAGAATGTAATACAAGCCTTCCCTGTATTTGTACTATGAACGCAAATAATTTAGGAAAGTTACTTAAATAACAACGTCCGTTTATGCTAAAAATAGCTTTTTATTTTTCCTCCTCCTGATCTCAGGCAAGACTGCGGCTTCACGATTCAAGCACAGACCTGTGCAGCTCACACCCAGTGGCCAGAAGCAGCTTGCAGAATGTTTTATCCCACTCACACTGGAGACACACAAACAGGTTGGTACATTTTAACGAGCTGCTGTGCAAAACAAGTTCCTAGTAAGCAACCTGGAGAACGCTCTCGAAGCCACAGTTCCTCCACCTTCATTCCTGATGCGGTGAACAGGCAGAGCTGCTTGCCCAGGGAAGGGAAGGGCTTGATAGGAACCAGGAAAAGCTGAGCGCCCTGGCTGGAGCCCAGCCTGGGAAGGCACATGGTAAGAGTAAGAAGGCAAGAATCTTGGGGAGCGTGGTGTAGGGGCTGCTCTGGGAAACTGAATGTGAAATAAAAGGTTAGGTGTTGTGCTGGTAGAAGCTGGCCTGCCCCCCATGCTGTTCACAGGGAAGGGGGTGAGGGTGTATGAACAGGGAGGCATGGCCAATCTCAGACACCTGCACCTCAACTACTGCAAACCTGGATGATCCCCTGTACTGCATTCCCTGTAACTCCTAAGTCTGTGACATAACACTGGTAAATCCAAATATCTAATGATTCACACATTTATTTGAATTCTGCATGCCAGCTTTTTGCAAACACGAGGTTTAGTTCAAATTATTTAAAGTAAGTTTTTATTTTTTTCTCCCTGGCTTTTTTATTTATTTCTCAATGCCAAAGCATTCCGCAGGCTTTGCAGAGAGCCAGACAAACAGCATCAATGCGTGCTTTCTTACGGAAACACTGGATATCTCCAAAACCACGCTGCTCTAAAACGGGCAGACATTTTACAGACGCTGATACTCACTCAAAACCCAGTTCATTCTGTCTCCACCGAGACCTGCCGCCCCGCGAACACGCAGTTCCCGCCCGGGGCACGCACTCGATCAGAGCCGAGCCCCGGCCAGGTGCGGGCGGGCACAGGTGGAGGTGCGGGACATCCCCCTAAGGGCACAGGTGGAGCCCTGCGGACCCTCCAGCGGGGGAGGGATGGCCCGGCCGGCGGGGGCCGCACGCACAGCGGGGCTGGGCTGGGATCCAGCCGCCCGGAGCGGAGCGCTCCGGAGCCCAGAGAGGCGACACGGGGAGCACCGTCCGCCGCTCTCCCTCCCGGCCCCGGGGCTGCCCTTACCTTGTAGTGTCGGAAGCCGTGCAGCTGCCGGCCGCTCACATACCGCCACCGCCACATCGCCGCCCTGCGCCGGCAGCGAGGCACGGAGGGATGGCAGGGATGGCAGGACGGATGAGGGAGGCGGCGGGGCCGGGGGCGGGCGGAGGGCGGCTCCCCGGCCGCGCCCCGCGGGCTGGACCTGCCCCCGGCTCCGGGCATCCGCGCCGGGGGTGCCCGCGGGGCCCGGTCCCGGGCGGCTCCCGTGGGAGCAGGCGTTCCCCCGCGGCGCCAGGACCATCCCGGGGCCCGCCTGCCAACAGCGTGTCTTACACACCCGCAATGACCTCACGGTGCTCGGCTGGGCACCGCCGAGGCACGTCGCAGAACCACCTCCAGACTGTTTTTCTGGCTGCGGGTCTGTTAAAGATGCCGTATTTACAGCGTGCGCCAAGATGTGCCCGGGAAGTCGCTGTACAAAACAAGGCTGAGTAACAAACACGAAACATGCCAAGTAACACTACACAAAATAATGTTAAGTAACGTGTTTCAGAAACAGGTGACACTGAGGATTAAGGTTTATATTTGCATGCCAGCAATAATCTGGGTCTTGCTTCTCTTTATTACACCTGCACCGGAGCCTGCCACATCACATCAGTCAGCAGTGCTCTCTGCGCCTCCTGATTTCTAGGGAAGCGAGGCACTGGTAAAGGCAAAAAAAAACCCCAAAAACCCTAGAAAACATCAGGAGTAATGTTTCGGCTGCAAACTTACTTAAGCATATGGCATGACACCTTGTGTTACCTTTGGTGTACAATACTGGGAGAGAGACTTGAAATCATACGCATCAGGGTCTGAGATTTTATGGACCAAATGGAATCTATCCAGAAAGCAAATCAATTAAAATCCATTACTTGCACCCCACGAGGCATCTTATATATTGTGAGAGTCAGTGTTATTTTACAAACTGTGCAGTTTGATAGGAATTATATACAAGTTATGATCGTTAAGTGCAAACTGTATACAATGGTTCTTGTTCTGCATTATTAATTACACATTAATCAATTGAGATGTTCTTACACCTGCATTCTGCTTACAGCAGCAGCAGCTAAACTTCTGCTCTTGAAAACAACCCAGAACTTTAACTTAGCTTCAGGTTACTGAGTTAAAAGCTTGATACCAGTTAGGAAAGCTAAAGTGTTTGGAGCTTATGTTTTTTCATGAGACAACTCCAATTTTAATTAGTGTTCATACCCTGGATTTTGATTTGGGATCCCCTTCATTGTTATTATTGTGGTTTTAAGTTGTGTTATGCTATTGGATTAATTTACAAGAGTGGATAAGAAAATATTTATGACCTCTACTGTATTCGGTGTAATTCTTTTACGCAAGTAATGCTATTGGATTAATTTACAAGAATAGATAAGAAAATATTTATTACTGTATTCGGTGCAATTCTTTTATGCAAGTAAGTTACTAAAACTGGCCAAACCATTTTATAGTTATCACTTTCACTTCTTAACTCTAACCTTAGAAGCTTCAAATATGAAAGCAGAAAATTGTCTGAAAAACTATTAGGAGTGTGATGGATAACAGTTGAAAAGGTGCTTGTTTTTCTGAAAGGTAGAAGGCAAGCAAAACAAAGCATTTTTTTCTCTTTTCAGGCCTCTATGTCAAAAATATAGATACAGAAAATATATAGATACAACAGACAGAAAATACAAATTTTATTTCCTATTCTCTGAACGCTATTTTGGTGATAAAAGAAACACTTAAAAAAACCCCCTCAGAAATACTCCACTAAACAGGGAATGTCAAAGACTGCTTACATGTAAAAATGCAATTGCTTGAACTCGTACTTCAGCATGTTCCGTGTCTGCTAATGAGCACATCAAAGGAGGTGGCATAAGTTATACTAAAGAGCAGGAAACAGGCTGGTGAATGAGTACAGAACATCACAGAGCAAGCTATGACACAAGTAACACAGGGTTTGAGAACACTGTGGAAATTATACTGATGTGCTAACTGTTGATTTAAGGAACTTCCTTGATTTAGGCATCATGATTCATATGAATGGTTGGCCCTTAAGACCACACACAGAGACTAGCCAAGCCCAGGTGTAATCCAAGCTCAAGTCATGTGCTTTACTGCTACACCTGACGTTCTCACTGTCTCCATGCATACCCATATATATGTTTAGTGCTTATTCTATGGCTATATTTTTCAATCTGAGGTGATTCAAAGTTCTTTTCTGGACAATTGTTTGAGCTGTGATCCAAGCTGTCCGTCCTACATGCAGGACTGTGGGAAGAGCAGTGAAAGCAGCCTGAATGCTGCAGCATATTCCCTTGATTCATGTCTGGAAGAATAATGAGTTGCAGCCTGTGTAAGGAGGAGCTCTAACTGGCACGTGAGTATTACTACCTGAACAAACTTCATTTCATGAGCTTGAGTGTGGATGAGACGAGCATCAAGACAAAAGGCCAGATCAGAGCACAGTTAACTTCCACTATAGAAAAAGCTCGAGTCTTTTTACAGCTGTGGCTGGAACATTTGCAACAGGTCAGACTTTATTAAGAGAATGGTCCAAACATGGCTTTCTGCAGCTTGGGGGAAATAATTCAAGGTCAGACTTGAATTCAGTGAAATCAGCAATGGAATTCCCAGGTCTTCATTGCTGTTTATTAATTACATGTAGTACCGAGAAGAAAACAATTATTTATTATTTTGAGAGAGTGGACATATTGTACCACTGGTATATGCAAGGAAAAGTTAAAAGGATAGCTGTTCAACAGATTCAAACAGTATTTTTTTGAAAAACAGAAACCAAACATGAATACAAATTGTATTCCTTGTCCACCAGAATGGTAGGCAAATAGATGAGGGCTCAGGATGACCCAGAATAAATATATATGTACACATATATATAAGCATAAAAAGTAAATAATAAATAAATAACCCAATAAATCCTTGGGTTTCATTTTTCTCTCTCCGTCATAAGTTATATCAATAAAATAATAATGATGGAGCTTCTTGGATAGGGAAGACTGCCCAGTATGGCAACTTTGCCTTTAATAATTTATTGTGTCTTGTTTATTCCCCACCTTAAAGCTGCGTGCCATGCAATAGCCTTTATCTAGAAGGCGTCTAATAGCACAATCCTGCCTACTTCAAGTGAAAAAAAGCAGAGAGAAATCATGTAGAGTGCAAGCCCAAAATGATTAGCTGCCAAAGCAGTAGAAGGGAGTAATGTATTACCCTACCCGCTTTTTAACACACTGTTCTCCCTTGGGCAAGGCATTTTACAGGAACAGTGTTTGTAAAGTTTTCAACACAAGGGTACACCATAGTCATGGTAAAACCAGTTAGGCTACAGTATTAATACTAGACCTAAAAGAGGAAATTCAATATCCAGAGTCACTAAAATTTATAGAGCGCAGTGTCATCGGCCCCTCAGTAATTTTAAAATCTTGTTGAATTAAATTAAGAGTAAATACTTTCATGGGAGTAAACTGGTCTAATGATTGAAGTTTAAAATATGCCCCTTTTTTCCAGCTCTGAATATGCGCCTGCATTTTTTCTCACCGGCTAGAGCCAAAAGAGAGTACTTTTATGATAGATGTTCTGTTTCAGCTTGGAAAATATTATTTTATTTGCACTTATCTCATTAAACTACAGAGACATCTTATAAAAAGCAGGCAAATATGTTTCCCAAATGTTACTGTCTGTCAGAAAGTTATGTACTCATATTCCTTTTATAGCAATGACACAGAGAAGTAGCAGGAGAAGATAAAAATGTCAGCCATTGCAAGGTGCCATAGGGAGCCCTTGGAGCTGGGATGCTGAGATGACCTGGCTTAGGCTCAGTGTGCAGCCACTCTGTGCCAGTCGGCAGCCAGGACACTCCAGAGCCTGGAGCCCTTCACGTCTTTAGGACCCAGGGGCAAGGGCTGGTAAAGAGATGCTTCCTGGGTATGTTGATTCATTTAAAACCTATTTTTGCTTTTGATTCTTAAATGATCAGCTATTAATTTTTAATTTGTGTGAATGTAAGAACTTGACTCTTTGATTCACTGCAATCTGGCATCCCCTGAGGGGTTTTGTGGGGTGTTTTTTCCCATTTCTTCCACAGCTTACAGCTTGCCTCAGCATAGCAATGCGCTCTACTGTGAAATGGTACAATTTAATTTAAAGTGGAACTGACACTGTAGCTTAAGGATTAAAAAGACTGAATTGTTTCATGTTGTTTCCTAAAAAAAACCTTAGAAAGCCTGGAATGATCAAACTGCAACACAGCCTGCAGATGAAAATGTTAGTTTGGATGCAGACTGGGATCTGTCTTGGATTTAGCCTAGGCCTTTGGATCACCTCTTGCCTGACAAACCCGTAAAAATCTATCTGACCTGAAAGACAGACTCTAAAATATTTGATGGGTTTTTCCTCATCTACTTCATCCCTGTTTAGGGGCTGGGATGCTTGTGACTTTTAAAACTTTACTGAGGAAATGACTCAAACCAAAACCTTTTCTCTAAGTTTGAATTTGACATTGTCTGTACCAGACTTTGTACACTGGAAAGCTTTTAAAGATTTAACTTAATGCTCTGTAAGAGGAAATGAATCCATAAACCCATATTAGAATGAAGGACGGGCACATTCAATCAATATAAACAAGTGCTCCAAACCTCAGTAACTTAAGATTCCTTATCTTTTGACTCATTTGTGTAAAATACATTTTGTTTCTTTGAAAGAGTTCTTTCTACATGTGGATTAAGGAACATTGGTGCAATCAACAGCACCACCAACAAATAAATGCCCCTTTTTCTGGATTTCACTAAAGAAATCAATTTTTATTGCTAACAGAAATTTCATATTTTTCATGTAACAAAAATACAAAAAGTACACAATTTCTTAATGTTCCCTGAGCAGCAGTAGATTTGATCTTGAGTGCAAATACAGTCAATCAGTATATCAGATAAAACAGGAGACTTGAACTATTATTTAAGCCTGTGAAAACACAGATCTGCTTGCATATGTAGTTGAAAAACCAGTTCTTTGAAAGTTACATAACCAATTGTGTTAATTATTCCTTCCAAAATATAATGCACAGAAATTTTTAATGGACTTGAAGAATAATGTACTGGTATTATGAAATCTAAGTTTTTGTCAAGAAGCTTGGCTTTTACTATTCTTTCTTCACATTTTTTCAAATAATGAAACAGAAACATTATTTTTAAGAAGTTGCAGCTCTTTTAATTCCTAATATATATGGTGGTTTTCTCACACGCTTCCTCTACTTCCATGTCACTTCAGTTCTTGTTTGTGAAGAACATGAAAACAAATAAAAGAAATCCATTGACTGGGTCACCTTCTTGGGATTCTACAGAAGTAAGTTCCTCCCAGGTGTGAGCGCCTTGGAATCCTTGCAAAGAGTTTATGAACAGAAAAAAATATACTCACTAAAGCAGACCAGATGTCTGTGGTCCATTTCTCTGTGGTTTAGCTCTAACACAAGATTATTTAGCTGAGTAGTGCAATAACACACTTTTTCAAAGAAAACGACCTTGAGGATATATAATAGAATTAATTTGTCAGTCTGGTAATTTCAGAAGAAATACTTCACATTTTTGGAAGGATGAGAACCCAGTGCTTTTAGTTCTGTTTTGAACATAAAAATCAAAGGCAGTATGGGGTTTGGATGATGTTTCTGGCTCTTCTGTTTGCAAAATCCACTTTAATTAGCGGCAGTTTTATAAAGAGAACCCCAGACGGGTATTTGCCATAGGGTGCTTTGGAAAAAATACAAACTCTGAACTATAGACAGGTACATGTAATTAGGGTTCAACAATAAAAATGCAGTCATGCAGTACCTTCTATCAAAATGTAAGTACTTTATCTAATTAAGCTACAAGATACAACTACCTCATTTTACAAAGACTATTATTATCTGTGTTTGACAGCAGCAGACAGCCAAGGCGACCTTCTCAAGATCATACAATAAGCAATATAAAAATAACGTATCTGTCCCTTTTCTGACAATGTTTCCACTTGCACCAGTAAAACATTTGCAAAGGTGATCAGCCTTTTTTCCTTGTTAACCGCAATGTATCATTTTACAAAAGTCCATGCAAAGCAGTTTCAATTCCAAGTCTACGTCTTGGCGCTGACCCTTTTTGCCAGTAAATTTATCGGCTTACTTTTTGTTTAGGAAGCTAAAAAACCTTATTTTAATTGCGTAACAGCAAACCTATTTTTCATTAAGTGCCTTGTGTTTAGACATTACTTGTTTAGGCATCTGTGCTTTATTTCCTTGTGGTGTTAAACATTCTTTTGAGATTTACTGCTGGGTGAACCTGGGTATCACGAAGGATGCATGAGTGACCTTGGCTATCATGACAGATGCAGAGGCGAGATCCAGGTTGAAAAACTTCTCCTCAGACAGGGAGAGAGCTCAGACGAAGCTCAGACGTCGCTCTCACACCATCCCCTCAGGAATCAGCGCTGCCGAGCCAGCCCCTGCCCTGGGCAGAGAACAGACGGCCCCTCGCTCGCGGCACCCCCAGCTCCGCCTGGGGCCTGGGGGCAGCTCGGCGGGGAAGGCAGCAGGGACGCGGTGCCAGCAGTGGCGTTTCCCGCCGGGAAATCCCCGATGGCTCCGGAGGTGCCACCGCACACCACGGGCCCCGGGCAGCGACACCCGGCACGGACCGCCTCCCGCGCCCCGGGACTGCCGGCCCCGCCCCCCCGCGCGCGCACCGCGCCCCCTNCCCGCCACGTGACCGGGGACGCGGCGCCGCGCCGGGGGCGATGCCCGGCAGGAAGGTACCGGCGGCGGAGGGACGGGAGGAGAAGGGGCCCGGCCGCCCGGGGGACGCCGCCCCCCAGGACCGAGCCGTGGCGCTCCCTGGGCTCTTCGCGGCGGCCGGGCCGGGCGCCCCC
>VWZT01012865.1:1699009-1790651 GCA_013397055.1 Pachycephala philippinensis | reverse complement strand
GGCAGCGGCGGCAGAGCAGCAGCAGCAGCCGCCGCCGCGCTGTCCCCTCGCTGCCCTTTCATATCCGGCTCCAAGGCGATACTTGTGTTGGGGAGCCGCCACGCTGGAACGCGGGGCGGGAACACGGGCCCTGCCCCGCGTTCCTGGTGTGCGCGGTTGCGCAACACCGACAGTGAAATCCGTCGTGGCACGGCTGCACCGAGGGGAGAGGGGAGCTCGGCCTTGTTAGTGGCAGTCGGGGAAAAGTGCAGGGAGAGTAAAACTTGAGAGGAAAAGAGAATTGTGGGAATTGGCCAGGATTGGTACTGTTTTGAGCAGCTTCGCTTCCCTGTCTGGGAGTGGAGGGAGGAGAAGCGCCCTGTGCTGGTTTTCGGTCCCTTTCCTTTGGTAATTTGCTCGGTGCATTGGATGTTCCCCGCAGAGTGGCAATTAGGATGTGCTGGCTCTGATTAGCCGTGCTTAGGCTAATACCGAGACACTGCTGAAAGTGGGACTGCAAATGTTGTTTTATATATAGAGTTGACAAATGACAGATCTGGTTTCTAAAGAATTTTGTCTATACTGGTGTGAACGTTCAACTGCTTTTTAAATATAAGCACATTTAAAGTAGATTTTAATGGAAGAAAATGTCAACAGCAAGCTTAAAAATAACCTACTATGCTTCACATAAATTACCTTGTAATATTGACACGATACATGTTTTCTTCCCAAAGGTTTTAAGTTCTTGACTAGTGAAAAAATGCACGTTTAACTGAAACAAGATTAAACCAAGTCTTGTTGCAATGTGATGACAGCTTGTGATAATAGTAGTTCCTTTTGCTGACAAAGATAATGTTCCTTGTTACTTTATGAATGAAAACTTGTACTGGTCAAAGGAAAATACAGCAGTCCTCCCCACTTGCAGACAATTAATTAAACTGATTAAAAACCCATGGCAACCTGAGACATAACAAAAATGTATAATACTGTTATTGTATCCTAAACATTTTGGATAATTTTGTGTAAGCTTTTCTAAAATACTTCTGCTTTAACTGCTTTGATAGATTGCAGATTTCTCTCTAACTGCTTGGCACTAGTTGTTAATACAAAGTATACTTCAATAGTATTCTTATTCCATGAGAGGTTTTTTTCAATGTAAGCCTATAATAGTTTATACTCCTGCTTAAAAAAGGATGCATAGACTAAAAATCCTGACATTCAAATGGTAATCTTATATATGTCAGTGTAAGTCAATGAGAATAGTCTTTTGTTTAGTCTAGTAAAAATAATGAGCACAAAGAAAGGTTTTGAAAGAGGGTTTTAAAAATTTTGGTCTCACACATCAATAGCAATGGGCAAAGTATTTTGAGATTTTAATTTGGTTTTAATGTTTCTGTACCACGTGCATACTGAGAGTGGAAGGAGGTGTCGTATGGCACGTTATCATTGCTGTCATTGACTGTGATCATACAGTATAGGTTTTTTTAATGACTGGTTACAACTTGATGAGGACCTTTCTAGGGACCATGCGTGTTCTTGCAAATGATCTTTGGAAAATATGCATACTGATTTTTGTAGGAGTAGAAAAATAATCTTGGCTGGAAAAAATACAACTATGGGTTTAAAGCCTGCAATCTTTATTTAAATCCCTATTTGAGTGTTCACAGTGCTGTTTTGTTGTTAAATTAAAGCTTTACTTTCTGTCTAGGCACTAAAACCAGTAATTACACTTTCAAAAGCTCAGTATCATGAACACTGAGTTTTGCTGAAAATGGGATGCCTGTTGTCAAATTCAGTTTTGTAGTATCTTAAAATTGGGCTTTAGAAGGCCAAGACAAGTTTAAAGTGATTTTAGTTTATGAGTACTTTTATGTGAAGTCTATGAGAACACAAGTGAAAGATGAGGATGGCTCTTGGTTGGCTTTTGATATTTGCATACTTTTATGTGATTGTTCCCTTCAATTTTTCTTTTTAAACACAAAAATTCTGGCAGCTAGAGCTGTGATTTTTCAATACTGTTTTGTTCTACTCTGTTCAGGAAGAATACAACAGCTGTATTTGAATACTTTTGAGTGCTCTTTAACTGATGTCACTAACTTTTGGATTTGCAAGCCAATAGCAGGAGGAGTTCATGTAGTGAAACATTTTATTACTAGTTTTGTCCTTCAGCTTATGTTGCTTTTTGTGTTAGAGAAGGTGATGTGTCAAAGAAATGCCACTTGCATATGAGGTAAATAATATATTGGGTCATGTGTTACTGGGGGTTCTTCCTGTGGTTTTTGGAACAGCCCTGATAAAGTGGGATTGTCTGGAGTGTAAAGGGCTTGTAGGGAGTAGTCTTTGAGCATGTGGACCCAGTGACTTCATATAGGGTGTTTCTGGGTAACAAGTCCTGGCATAAGTAACCACACAGATTGGTTGAGTGGAGGTGTTCTAGGTAGGAACATCTATTTAAAAATCAAATCCAACACCCCGGCCCCATACTTGCAGTAGTCTGTTGTGTAATCACTATGCATATTCACTTGTTTTTTCAGAGTGTGCCTCCCTTTTCCTCATACCTGCACCCTGGTAGGCTGACTTACCTTTATCTCACTGGAAATAACTAAAGGAGTAATGGGGTAAGGGTTGCTTGCCATGCCTTTTATGAGGAGGGCTTGATCCTAATTCCACTAATGCCAACAGGAGTAACTCAATTTCTTTTTTCACTCATTTAGAATGAACTGCTCCAGAGACAAAATGCAATGCTTTTGTGAACAGAGGTCAAGGCAATTTCTATATGAAGTAGCCATCCTAGCCTTCCCTTTTTTAACTCAAAATTCCAGAGGTCATATTTTGGCTTCTGATACCCAATTTACAAGGTTCTTTGTCTGATTCTGTTTTGTAATAAGTCTTGATTTTGTGATGTACGCCAGGTCTACATGCTCTAGCTCTTTTGAGCCTGATTTGGTGATTTTTTAAAAATTCCAGTAGCTTGTTTCTAGACACTTCATAAATTCCTTTAATAAATTACACAAGTTATTTTTTGTGTGCCCCATTTTTATTTCAGATTAAAAGAAAAAGATGATTAACCTTGTGACTCAAGATTAAAAGAACTCACAGTTGTTGCTGCATTTCTTTGGGAACAGCACAGCCTTACGATTAGCTTCATTATAAATATTTATTCCTGAGAAGTTTCTTAAAATGTTTGTTTCTCTGCTGCCTTGAAGCAGGATGGAGCAGAAGCAAAGAGCCTTTAAAACTTGCTATTTCTGCATGCCAGCAGATGTATTCCTGTGGCAGAAGTCCTTGGACACCACACTCTGTGCCAAGGTGGCTTTGCAGGGGAAGGGTGACAGTGCTGTCCCCAACATTGGCACTGTCCCACCATGTCTGAAGGCAAAGAGCCAAACAGAGTCCCTGCAGGCTGCTCTCAGCTCCCTTGCACCTGCTCCCAGGCCCTCTCTGTAGCTGTGGATTGAAGATGTAGGTCCAGTTTCTTGAATTCACATCAGATATTTACATGGAGAGATTTAAATTGACAGGGAGTTTGGGGTGGGGTAATTGTCTTTAGGGTTTCTTTTATTTTTTTCAGTTTTTTAAGGTGATCTAGGATGTGGGAAATGGTGGCAAGGTATTTGTATTAAAAGCACAGAACTCAAAACCACTGCTGTCAATATTAACAATTGTAAGTCCTTCTGTTTTGCTTCCTTCCAAGTGGTGTCTGCCAGAAATTTGCAGTAGCTGAGGAATATCTCATGTAAAGGATGTATTTCTTTACGTTCTTGGTTCGGGACTTCGGGGACTGTTTTCAGGTTTTCTCAGTGATTGTAGTGGCTACAAATTTCTGTGTGGTGGTAGCAGAAACTGTCAGATGTTCTTGAATCTGGGGAACAGGATGCATGGTGAAACAAAGCTAATTAACCAGAACTGTCAGCAGTACTGATGGTTCTTCAGGTTGTAATTAAGTTGACGTGTTATCAAGCAGCAGCTGGAGTGGTCCCAGTGATCCTTGTATCCTTTCTGCTGCTGCTGCACCAGCTGTAGATAACAAGTGCTTCTTCCCAAAGAAGTTTTCTGACAGTTTGGTTCATCATTGCTGTGTCTGCACAGCATCTGACGAGTGCCAAGTGCTCGAAAAGAAGAAGAGGAAGAGGGGACTCCAGTTGTTTCTGGTTTGTCATGGAACCACCTGACCTGAGACAGCTCTGTAGTGCTGCTCTGACAACCTGAGCAGCCTTGCCTTTATTCAGGATAAGGAAGTACAGGATTAAATAAAACTGTTCTGCTGTTAAGTCATTAATTATGAAAAGTCTTTCTGCCTGTCACAGCTGTGACTGTCTAGTACTCTGAATTTCAGTTGTTTAAAAGTCACTTCCAGTGCAACTTCACATTGCACTCTAAACAGAAGTGTAGCCATCTAAGCATAAACCCAGCTATTTGTTCTACTCAGCGTGCTTTTTTAACCTTGTCGCCTGTAAGCATATCCTTTCTGTTTGCACCCTAATCCTTCTTACTTAGGGAGAGGGAGCTAATGTGTAGGCTTTATCCTGCTGATTTTTATATGGTGTTCCCTTCCCAAATCTTGACAGTTGTGCAGCAGCGGCCGTGTCTCAGCTGCCACGTTCTGCCGTTCAGCCCCTGCCTCTTGTGTCGCACTCTTTCTTTGCTCTGTTGATGTTGCCCAGCACAGAGAAACTGAGGTTTGCTGTCTGTCAGGAAATGTCACTATTTTAAGAATAACATGATGAGAGACTTAATAGAGAGTAACTCCCTAGTTCTCTGTTTATTAAGCTTCCTAACAATAGAAGTATATTACAAAGCCTATTTCATGCAACACTTTGTGCATGCAATTAGGTACATTTCTTTTTCACTTATTTGCAACCATTTCTGCTTTTAACTGACCATCAAAAGTGGTGTGCTGTAAACCTGCTTGCAAGCTGTGGTGCTGCTGTTGGCACAGACATGTATTCCTCAAAACTGAAGTGTCCCATTCAAGAAATAAGCTTAGATGAACTGTATTTGATACTGTAAGTCTCCATCTGCAAAAGGTATCTCGCAAAATCTTCTAGAAGCTACAAAACCAGGCAAATAAGCAAGACTACCAGCACTGACTAAGGTTAAAAACCATCAGAAGCACTTGCCAAGAGGATAGCCCAATGTAGAGGTTCCTGTCCAAGCACTCTGGAAATCGAGGCTTGGGCCAGCATCTTCACTGGAAGGGAAGCAGTGTTTAAATTCTCTTTGTGTCCTAATGTTAACATGCTTTTTTGCTAAACTGCTGTAGTTGCCTTACTTGACATCGTGTCCTTTCTAAAGCGCTGTTGATTCCAGATTTAATACCACATCAGAGTCAAGGTTGTACGTTTCATTTCTCTGCGGGAGTAGTTACGGGGACAGTGACTTGGGTGATAATGAGTAGTTGCTTTGAGGTGAAAATACCCCCGGCAGTTTTAGAAGATGCTCTTAGCAGGGTCAGTTACCATCAGTGGAAAGCAAAGCGAGTTTGTTTTGCTCAGTCTTCTTAACACGCACAGCAGGACTGTGTGACTGGAGGGGTGAAGATGCTGCTCACTGTACTGGGAACTGCTTGTTTCATTCTCAAGAGCACTGAAAAAAACCTATGGAAAACAAGTATGCACTGCCATTTACAAAATAGACAAAAAGTTCCAAATGCTTGTGCTCTCAGGTACGTGGTGTGATTCTTGGGGCTGTGCAGGGCCAGGAGTTGAGCTTCTGTGGTGCTTCCGGGTCCCTTCCAAGTCGGGATAGTCTATGATTCTACTTTTTGGGGGTTTTTTTGTGCGTATGTTTGACACGTATGTTACAGTCCTGATTGACCAGCCTGGTGGAAAATGTGTGTGCTGATTACCTTAACTTTGGAGTAATAATCATTTATAGGTAGGAACTGCAGTTGCTTGAGAGAAAGTATATCAGAAGAAGACAGAAATATTCAGACAGATGATACAGTCAGCGTTTTCTAAGATAAGCTTCAGTAGCATAGTAGGATAAGATGTTTATCATATTCAAGTTTAATTTCTGTGTGTAAACTGGTGTTGAATTTGAAAGACAGCTTTGGATGTGATAACAGGCAATTCTCTCATCTTCAGCTATTTTCAGATGTTACAATCTCTTGCATGAAATTAGCACTGGATGCTAATCAGCATCCTGTTTCGTGACTTATCTAATAATCCAAATGACTTCCGGCATCCCATGTCAGGGGAAGGCAACATTTTTGGTGGGGAAATGGTTATGAAAATAAGTGTAATTCTTACAGCTGAAAGAGTCTGGGGTGGTTTTTTTTTGGTTGGTTGGTTATTTTTTAATGGTGAACAGTATAGTGATACGTAATTTGACCTCCTGCATAAACTAAATGAAATCAGATGAAATGCGACTTTGAAGGCATTATTTAGTTAAAGTGTATTTTACTGAGCTGTTCCTGTGTAACAATATTTTCAGCTTCACTGAGCAGCTATGAGGTACTACGAGATGTAACTTAGACCAACAGAAGGTGTACTTACCAAAAATTTAATCAACCCCTGACATTGGTGGTGATGTTATTATTTAGTGCTGCATAAAAGATGCTTGCAAATGTTTGAACCTTTTTTCCCGAGCTCATTAAAAATTGGAATTTGTTTGTAAACATTCAGAAAATACTAGGGGCAATCCAGAGTAAGTAAATTTAACTTGAAATTGATTATGTCTACACAGTGTTTTTAATGGGTTTGTTTTTCCCTTCTCTAGCGGAAGAGACTTTGGAATGCAGAATGCCCACCATTCCCAGATGAGACACCCCTACGTGTGAAAAAATCAGATGTCAGGACATCAGTGTCTGCTACTTCGATTTCCAATGCGTGGCTTAGGTGTGGGGATGGTTTTCAGAGCACTTCAGTGCTGGAGGTAAAATGCTGCCTCAGTGGTGTAGCAAAGAGATGCAAACTGACAGTGAATTTCCATGCTTGACTGAATAATAAGATGTTGCCCTTTTTTTGGTATTGTTCCCAAACTAACAGCATATTGTTGCAACTGTCAAAATGGACAAAAAATGGAAAGCACAGTTACATAAGGACATTGTCTTAACTTGTTAGTGTAACTTGCTGAGCATATGTTAATGTGTTGTTCTAGATAGCACTTATCACTTAGAAAATTTCATAATACACTGAAGGATGCAAAAGTAATTTGACATTTGGGATGGAGTGCTACATTTCCTAAAAAATATGGAACAAACATACTCTAGTTTGCTAGTTGAAGATTTTTTGCTAGACCTAAATAATGTTTTTGCAATAGTGAATTAAGTGTAGAAAATCCTGCTCGATCATGAACAGAGATGTTCAGCCAGCTCTGAATGAGAAGTGTTTTGTTCTGATCCAAGTTGCTTTTCTGTTTCTTCTTCTGGTACTGAGCAGTCACAGTATTGCATATCTTGTGGGATATAGTAAAATCAGAGACAGGGCATCCAAGTACTTCTTTCTGTAACCTTTCAATAGGGCACATGCTTTATCAAGCATGTTGTTACTGCCCACTTTTGACATTTTAGTGCTGAAAATACTGGCTCTTGTTCTCAAGGTCACATGTGATTTCTGTCATAGTCACAGAAAGTTTGTGTTTTCCAAATGTATGAAAACTCAGATTTTATGTTACTGTTTTCATGCTTTAATACCTCATTATATTACAGTCTTGTAAAAGATCTAAAAATTAATATGAAATTGTTCTGCTGAGCTTTGGTGGATGAATAACAACAGCTTTGAATATATCGATACATGTTACAATTATTTTTAATGTCTTAGTGATTAAATATCTTTGTCTCTTTTTAATGTAGTCCCAGAGGCCTTCTAAGAAATCCAGGATTAAGAAGCGTCTTGGACCACTGTTAACATCTGCTGAAAGTGCGTCTAGTATGTTTTGATTATTTCATGTTAATGTTGTCAGATTATTGTTACTTTGTTTTGTTGTATATTAGGGTAGAAGTTGGCTCAAAATACTGGTTGCTTTCTTCTTCTGTTACTGTAATTAGAAGCTAATTTTGATGAGACACACAGTCTCTTGCTTTTGTGGTTGGGCTCTTCTGTTCACCCAGAGTGCCAGAAATTTATTCTGCCAAGCTGCAGGCACTCAGATACTGCTTTTGAACAGGTGAAAGAAGCATCACTAATGCTGTATATGGTGTGTATTATAACAAGGATGGGATATTTAAATCCTTAACATTTTTATTAGGAGGGAATGAAAAATAGCCCTTAGCTGTATAGATTGAAGGTGAAATTATTCTGTATTTTTCTAGACAGACAAGCAGGCATGAGAGAACACATATTTTGTAAATATGAGCAATAGATAGAAAAACAGAATTTTGTCAGCCTCCTGCTTTTACAGTCTTCTGTATGCCCCCAAGTTGCTTAATATTGTCATAAAAAAAAAAGAACCCTAGGCAGAATAAAGAGGAGGAAGACTTACTGACTCTTCCTAGTTCTTTCCCCTTTTTGGAGCCCGGAGGAAAGGAAAGAAAGAGGGGGTGGTGTTCTTCAGTCTGTATTTCTGCTTGTTTCAGCAGCTGTGCTGCTTCTGCTGGATGTAAGTAGGTGACCTACTGGGCGGGTTTTTTTACCTTTTGGGGTTCTAGCTTTTCTAGATTTCTAAGAACCTCTCTGTGTTGCAGGAGGAGATGTGGTTGTGTTTCTCTCTTCTGGGCCCATCTGCCTAATTCCAAGTCCCCAGTTTACTTACCAATCCCTTTTACTTATAAAGATTTAATAGTGGTATGAAGTAGAAAGTTCCGCGTTCCTATGATTCCTTGTTCTGTATGCTCCATGCCAAGCCTGAATCCTTTTCTCCTTGCTTTTGTTATTAAAAATACCAGAAAGGTATTTTGAATTAAAATGTCTTACTTCAAAAACACAACAGCTTTTCTTTGTAACACCTGAGAAGTTCGGTTTTTTTTTTCCTCTCAGGAGAAAACTGGAGAGTAATCTCTACTGATGGAATACTTTTATTCCTTCGTTATTCGTTGCATAAAGTCAGAGAGCTCCCAAACCCAGAATTCTAAGGACAGTCTTTCTTTAAACCAGTTAGCATTTCAAAAGGGTACATGTGGGGGAGTGGAGGAGTGTTAGGACTGTGTGTAGGGGGACTAAATGTCAGACAGTCATGATTTGTCCTCACTCTGCTGAACGACGCAGTGGTGGCCTCATTGTATAAAATGAAGTGTTAGCATTTATCCTGGGGGACTAAACTGAAAATAATGCATGCATGCTTAAGAAACACGTGTGAGTTAATGCTTCAGTATTAATCTCTGATGCCTAGTAACAGGCTTGATAATTTTGCCCATTAAAAAGTAATGGAGTTTAATTTTTAATACTTTTAAATTCAGCAAAATTGCATTTCTGTAACAGTATAACACTTTGCAATACTTTTTCATAGGAGCTGCTGCTGCTGAAAGCTCTAAGGAAGCTGAGGACATAATATGGACCTCTAGTGGCAGTGATTTTTCAGATGGTGAAAATAAAACGTTGATTCCAAGGTTGCACAGCAAAAAAAGTGACACTTCCAAAACAGAGGAATCGCCTGGCAGACATGATTTATTGTTAGAGGACAGAAGTAGTGAAGGTAAGTTGAAATGCATGATTTAACAAGAAACCTTCTGTCAATTTCAGGTGGTGTAATGAAAATATTCTTGAGGTCGTTCTGACAAAATTACATGATCTGTTCCTGTTTTGGTTAACTCAGAGGTTTTTGGGGTTTTTTTTCATAAATTTCATCTGGGTATAGAGTAAGCTCTTAGTAAAAATTATATACAAAAGCTTTAAACCTTGGAGTAAAGGAGCACAGTTGTCTTCATCTACTGACTAGATATGGCAGACTTTGCAGCTGCAGATAGCATCATCTTCTGTGGCGTGCATTTTCATTTTGAAACACAGTATTCCTTGCTTCCCGTTAGCTGCACTGTGTGAACAGCCATGAGTTTAGTTCTTAGAACTTCCTTTCTAATTCATGGAGCAGGAAATGACAGAGGGGAGAGAAATTGATTTGAAAATGCAGCTGAAGACAGAAAAAGCTTTGCTTGTGTGCTCTGTTATATAAGTGTTAATTAGGATAATGTATAAGTTGCATTAGAACTTGTTAGGAAGTCTTTTCAATTTAAAAAATAAGTTGGGTCAACTTTGTAATACTTCAGCTGGATCTGAAATATTACAGCTAGACTGGATCCTGCATGTCTGGCAAAGCATTCAAACACTGCTGTGAGCTGAGCAAATGGATTGACTGATGACTTTTTGTTTCACGTGTGACACTGGTTAAGTATGCTCATTAGGGTTAAAACAAAAATGCAAAATCTTCCTCCCTTCATCCATATTTTTACCTTCTGTATAACACTGTCACTGACATATCTGATGGTTATCTTTTGTAATTCCTAGTAATTTTCTTCTTTTTCAAAGGGAAGGACTGTTCATTTTCTAAACTGCAATCTGTTGCTGACCAGGAATTTTTCTAACCTACCATTAATATCATTCACTTGTCCCCTGCAAGTATATCCTGCAGGTTTTAATCTTTCTCTTTTTTTTTTTTTTTAAGAGACAATACACAGACTTTTTTTTAATCTTGTAAGGTAGCAAAACTTGGTTTGGTTTCTCTGTGTAATTGAAGAAACCCTGATGTGCTATGTATCTGCTTGAAGGTTACTGAAGAAATCCAATAATTGTCATGTTTTTCTTCTAAACCCAAAAATATCTTGAAAGCAGTGGGGAATAGAAGAACTGTAATTTCCATATTTTTTGAAGTAACCATCATGTACACTACTTTTAGCCTTGTACATAGTGTGCCTCTGTGTGTGTGTATAGGTACAGTTGTAGGTGTGGCGACAGTAGGTGAAAAGGTATTTTTAAAAGAGATGTTCCCTTTCATGTGAAGTTCACTTTAAGAGGCACAGTGTCAGTACTTCAGTGTGACAAGATAAAACGGATTACCTTGTATTTTATCAAGGAATTTATACCATTGTCACAAGTTGCATGCAACTTGTCACACAGCTTCAAGAGAAACCTCTTTGTGCTACCTGGTTGCTGATGTCTGTGTTTAAAATTTCTGATGAAGCTTCCTCGTAGTCAGAAGCAGAAATGCATTCGTGTGTGTAAAAGGAGGCAACGCTATAGCAGTGTGTTTGTTTATTTGTCTGGGTGACTTCAGTTTGGAAGTTCAATGTACAAACAAGTGATTTAGATTGTAGTAGCACTGCCAAGTACAGAAGGTACTGCCACAGATGCCTGGAGCATTGTGCAGGTGCCTCCTTTCTCTGTTGCCTCTCCCCTATATGTGACTATTCCAGTGTCAGAAGTATGACATTTACAAAGCAAAAAAAGCAACCCCCCCAGAAAGCTTTCATCCCTTCTTCTTCAAACATGCTCATTTGTACAAAACGCATTGAAATTATCTCTCCCAGTACCTTGTGGCATTTGGACCTAAAGGGTAGTGAGGGTGCTACTGCAGCTCAGGTTTCCATGGCCTTCAGTAGATCCTTGGAGTTACAAATGGACTTTTGGAGTTGCATTAAATATCACGTGATCGTGAGGATGATGGAAGAAAAGTTCTGCATTTCTGTCTGCATGTCTTTGTTTATTGCAGTTGCATTGTGGGTTTGTTTGGGGCTTTTTTATTTGTTGTTTTTTTAGCTCCATCTTTTCTTATGCCTGTTTCTATTAATTTGTCCCCAGCAATTCTCTTTGTATGTATGTAATTTTTATCTTTCTTCACATGACATTTTCTCCTAGTAGGATTTAGCTTTTATGAGACACAAAATACTTAAACATAAAGATCAGTTGAACATAGGTAAAAAATAACATTGCCATTCTTCCCTCAAGTTCAGGATAGCTGTAGTATTACTCTCACTTCATGCTTATAATAGATGGTGATTAAGAAAAACTCTTTTTACCACTATTATATTTTAGATGAATTGGAGCTCATCGACTCGGAGAAGGATACTGATTCCACCGATAAGTGTGATGGGTCAGAAAAAGAGGACAGCTCAGTAGAGATATCAGACTCGGACTCTTGCACAAATACTAATTCTCTGCCTGTCGAAGAGGAGAATGATGAGCTTTGTAAGGTGAGAAACTGTTCCAAGTTTAAGAAAAAAAGCTGCTGCTGTAATTACAGAATGTATTCATATTTGTTTGCATTTGAATTGGGGGAATTTGAGGATTTTGCTTACCTTATCTTTTCAGAAGGAATTCTGTACACAAGAATTTCAAGGCATTTTCTTTGACTGCCTCAAAACCAAGCAGTGCCCCTCACACAGAGCTTGGTAGTGTGGTCACTGAATCACAGGATGACTGAAGTGGGAAGGCACCTCTGGAGAATGCCTAGTCAAACCCCTCTGCTCACAGCAGGGCAGCTGAAGCTGGCTGTTCAGGGCTGTGTCTGGTTCAGTTTTGAGTATCTCCAAGAGCAGAGACTCCGTCTCTTCTCTGGGAAACATGTGCCAGTGCTTGGTCACCCTTGTTCTTATATGAAAATTGAATTTCTTGTGTTTCAATGTGTGCGCAAAAAGTCATCAGGTTGGTGGGTTTCTCACCAGAGATGTGATTATCCGGACTCTCTACAGTCCCTGGCTGCCTGTGACAAGTTGGTGCCCAAATTTCCTGTCGTGTGGTGGGTGTGAGACCATATCCTATTCCTCTTTAGTACTTTGAGACTGTGACTATCTAAAAATCCAGGTATTGGGAATAGAGCATGATGAGGTAAAGGACTACATGCAGGACTCCCTTTTGAGCAATGAGGATTGCAGAGCTCCAGAAAGGGAATGCAGTAAGAACTGAATCTTACGGCTAAGATGTAGTAGCTACTTTTCTTTACTGCAGAAAACATAAGTTTATTTCGAAAGAAGGCATTCTGTGTCAACTATAGGTCTTTATTTAGTATCTTAGAGGGAAATGACCTGTGTGAAAAGACTTGAGGTGTGACCGTACCCTAGGCCAAAGTAACATTTGAAATGGGCTGCCCAGGGTCACTGTCCCTGGAGGTGGTCAAGCAAAGGCTGGACGTGGCACCTAGTGCTGTGGTCTGGTTGACATGGTGGTGTTTGTTCAAAGGTTGGACTCGGTGATCTCAGAGGTCTTTTCCAACCTGAATGACGCTGTAACTCTGTGATTTACCCTCTCTCTGGTGCTGGGGGCTGGTGCCGCACCAGCGAGCCCCGCGCCGGCAGCGCTCCCGGAATGTGGCGGAGAGGCCGCAGCCGGGGCGGGCAGAGCGGAGGGGCCGGGCTGTGACCCCCCCAGAGGAGCCCAGCCCGGGGCAAGGGGCAGCGCTCGCCTGGCAGCCGGGAAACACCGGCTGGAGGAGGTGTGGGTGTCGGAGCGGCGGGAGCAGCCGGGATCCATGCTGGAACAGCCCGGCAGAGGGCACCGCAGGCCCGGGAACCTCGGCCGGCCGGGGCCACGGGGAAGGCAGATAGCGAAGCGGATGAAAGCCTTATTAAAACTCGTTTACGTATCAGTTCTGTATTGAAATGCTCGCGAGTGAGTGCGGATGGAGTGTGATAGAATGTCCTGCTCGCACAGGAGGGAGAGCAGCCTCCACTTTCCCAGGAATCAGCCCCATCGCAGGGTCCTGCTGCCTTGCTGGGGCCAGAGGACGGGACGGGGCTCTGTCTGTGGCCCCTCACCACGAGAAGGACATTGAGGTGCTGGAGCGAGTCCAGAGAAGGGCAGTGGAGCTGGGGAAGGGTCTGGAGCACAAGTCTTATGATGAGGGGCTGAGGGTGTTTATCCTGGAGAAAGCGGGGACCTCATCACTATCTAGGACTGCCTGTGAAAGGAGACTGTAGCCGTATGGGCTTGGTCTCTTCTCCCAGGCGACAAGCAAGGGAACAAAAAAAATTAGCCACAAGCTGTGCCAGGGGAGGCTCAAGCTGGGCATCAGGAAGAATTTATTCACAGAAAGAGTGATCAGACATTGGAATGGGCTGCCCAGGAAGGTGGTGGAGTCACCATCCCTGAAGGTGTTTAAGGAAAAACTGGATGTGGCACCTAGTGCAATGATGTAGCTGAACATGGTAGTGTTTTGTCATAGGTTGGACTTGATGATCTTCAAGGTCTTTTCCAACCTAATTGATTCTGTGAAACAGCAGGTCTGGCTGTGGCAACACGTGTGACCTGGCTCTCGTCAGGCTCCTGTGGGTGTCAGTCCCACTCTAGTGTCTGTAGCTCAGAATTCAGCAAGTGTTTTCAGGTTTTGAAGAATTTACTTTATATAGCTCAAGTCCCAGGCTGCAGCATCAGAAGAGACTACACGGTCTGCATAAAGCTGTGAAAACAGAATTGAGATTTATGCGAGTGGTAAAAGTTGTCCTGTTTTTATTACACCAGTATGACTTATCCCAGTGCACATGGAAAGTTGGATAAATGATACAAGACACGTTCATATTAGTAAATGAAGCTCGTGAGAGGGTTTTTTGGGATGCAACCATACTGTAATAAAAAGTTTTTAAATCTAACTAGAATAGTTACGCTAGTACAAAAGATGCGGGTACATTGGGAATCTGAGGTTGTCTCTACAGATTTCCCCTTCCCCCATCCCAGCTGGAGTGCCACACTGTGGGAATTTTGCTGGGTGGTCACCCTCACCAGAAAACTTTCTTCTGGGAATTCAGTGGATGCGGGAGGGTAGATCCCTGGTGATTGCTCTGCCTGGTACAGTCTTTGTTTTGCTTTACTTGGGTTATGCTATTTTCCAAGGAAAAAACTGCTAGAAAAAAACTGCAGGCAAGCTGAGAGGTTTCCAAGAGAGAATAGAAAAGCACTATTCACTATAGGAGGTCATTTGCTGTATGGGTATTCTTTAAAAAGGCCTGTTAATTTTGTGGCGTAGTTCATGGTGAGGGAAGGGGAAAAAAAGCCAAATGTTGATATATCATCATTTTTGTGGTATTTACTAAATATCTAGAATCTAATGGAGTGTGTGGATAATCAAAAGACCATGAAATTTATTTTACCCCACTTCAAAATATGCCAAATACCAAGAGGTTCTGGAGGTTTAGGATTACTGCCAAAATATCTTTATGGTAGTATTTGCTCTTGGTAGAAATGTATTAGGTTTCTACTGGGAAATCTCAGAAGATTAGTAACTATGGCTTCCCCCCCTTATATACTAATATATCTAATTTAAAAATTACTTCTATTCGGTGATAATTAACTGCATAGAGAAGCTTCACGTATTGTTTTGGTTGGAAGATAAGACTCTTGCTTATCTGTAGGCTGTGAAGCTGCAGTCACGATTCAGTTTATGTTCCAAGTCCCTGTGCTGTGTCTTTCCTATCAGCTATCCACTTCTGATGTGTAAAGCTGCTTGATAGAGGATAATGAGGAAGGCAAGTTGAAGCTGGCCTTGTGGTGAGCAGCTAATTTTTGTCTTCAGAATTTTTGAAGAAAGGATGTGCAAGATTTGGCAGGGCCATGCTTTACTTTCCTTTGGCTGTTTTTAGGGGATGAGAGAGTTGTTTTATGTTTGCTTTCATTTGACCTATAAGTGGTTGAATTTTTGCTTAGGATGATGCAGGACGAAGATCTGACAAGGTGATCCCAGATGGTTCTTTTCTTACAGTTCCTTGACTTCCAGTTGCCAGTGGCAGGTACCTAGGACAACTTTTTTTCTTGGTGAATGTGGTACTAAAATAAAGATTAACCATTAATTTTAGTTTTTCAGCATACATGTTTTCCAGAAGAGCACTGTGTAATCACTTCGAAATTGAAAAACTCCATATTTTTATGCATTGGTAGTGACCACTTTTTGCCAGACTTGTGTAGAAACTTTTTGTCTCATGAGCTGAAGTTCCATGTTTTGTAAGAACTGCTTATCTATGAATTATTTTTAACTTATAAATATTTAAATGCTAGAAATTAAATGAAACCATGTGTTCCTATAGGTAAATCCCTCTCTCCTTCCATACTGCCTCTGAAACTGGGAACTTTCTCTGGTCCTGTGCACTGAGTGGCATCATCTTCCCCACTTGAACCATTCCTCAAAACACTTAATCCCTTAAAATAGGCCAGCACTTTTATGGAGTATGTGATTTTGGTATCTTACAAGAGTATGATCTTTTCTTTGTGTCCTGTATGTTAAATTCACTTTACCAGTTTTTGATGGATAGCCAGATTTGCTTGGTTTACATGTGGAACAAGTGAGGTTTATCCCAGAACGGTGTGAGGAATTAGTCTTACATATTTGCTATGTAGCATGAATAAAGTTTAACTGGTTACAGCAGATCCTCCTTATTGCACAGCACACTAGTAAGTGCAGTAGATGCTTGTCTGCTGATCTTAACTTCTGGTTGGGTGAAAATTCATCAAAAAGTCACGTGGTTAAGAGCTTCTTCCCTTTAAATCTTAGAACCATTGAATGGTTTGTGTTGGAAGGAAAATTAAAGATCATCTAGTTCCAAACCCCTGTCATGGGCAGGGACACCTTTCACTAGACCAGGTTGCTTAGAGCTCCATCCAGCCTGGCCTTGAACACTTCCAGACGTGGTACACCCACAGCTTCTCTAGGCAACTTGTTCCAGTGTCTCACCACCCACACAGTAAAGATTTTCTCCCTAATATCTAATCTAAGGGTGCCCTCATTCAGTTTGAGGCCATTCCCCTTTGTCCTATTGCTACAAGACCTTGTAAGAAATCCCTCTCAGGCTTTCTCACAGGCACCTGGTCTGGTAGGGACTGGAATACACCGAGAGTGGTAATATCCCCAAACTATTTACCTGAATGAAGATAGACAACTGAAAAAGAGATTTGCTGTATGTTATGTGTTTTAAAACTCTTTAATAAATCCCTACCACATTTTCAGCTCTCTATTGTGCTGCAGTCTCTGTGCCCTGACAGTGGGTGATCTGATGTGATACTGAATATTGTGCAAAAATTATTTTAATGTTGTGCAAAAGGTTTATTTTTGGAGTTTTCCCTCGGTGAAGAACACATTATTTTGGAAATCCTTCCTGCATGGATATATGTAGGTCTGTGTCTTTTACCTGAGGCCTTCTGATCTTTCAAATTAAGGTTCATTCAGTTGCTTAGTTCATGGATTTATTGCTGTCTTAACTTGGCTTTTAAAAAAAACCTCAAAACAAATTCTGTCCTTCTGTGGCATTACATTGAGGGAGATTCAACATACTTCATGAAATTCTGAAGAGGTCACTTAAAAGATGAGCAGGCCAAGATTTGCTGTTGTTTCTGGACTTGCTTTTGTGTCCTGGCTTTCTTGATCCATTATAATGGTAATTATAACTAACATTGGCTTGGTAATTAGAATTGAGTCTAGAAGTATTGTTGTGTAACAGAATTTAAAACAGGTTATCTCAAGGTAGGGAATCATTATTATTGCAGATGGAATTTGTGTCATCCTGTCAGGCTGATGACTTAACACGGATAAAGGGTGATGATATGACCATGTTATTGCAAGCATTTCTGTCAGTTCATTACTGAAGGAGGTGTATTAGAATATATACAAAATACCCACAAACTTACAATTATTTCTAAATGTGTACTTTATGGAATAGTTCAGATTGGAAACAACTTCAGGATTTCTCCAGTTCAACCTGCACAAGACAGTCTCAGCTGCAAGGTCAGACAAGGTTGCTTAGGGCTTTATCTAGCTGGATCCTGGGAAACTTGAAGGATGAAGACAGCATAACCGGTCTGGGCAGCATCCTTCTCCCTTCCCTGTCTCTCTCCTCCTTGTCTTTCCAAAAACAGGAACCTTACTTTTCTCGGTAGAACTGGTCTCTTCTAGCAGGGTTCTTCAGCTGGGCCTTTTAGGCAAGACCTACAGATCAGCAGATTGCAAGTCAGTAGTGGTACAGAAAAAGACACCTTTTGCATTCATACCTGCAAGGTGGAAGGATTTATACCTGAATTACCAGACAAAACTGGACCTGTGCACCAGCTCCTTTCTGCTGCATCCCATCAGCAGGAATGTCTCTGCATCTTCTGATACAGGAATCAAGCCTTGAAGCTTTTTTCCTTAGTCACAGACAGTATTCCCCTCTCAACTTTCTGTTTCCATGATTTGGTCAGATTATCAGAAGAGGAAACAGGATGTTTCTGGGTGCGCTGTAGCTATTTGTATTATAACTAGCTTTTTTTTCAGTCTGTAGTAAACGATGACCCCATTAAGTTTAAAACAGGACTGCCGACACTATTTCAGCTAATACCTAACTGGCTCAGATATTCCTTGCTTTGGTGGTTTAAATTATCTTGGGAATATTTTTCTTTATAATTCTGGGACACAGGGGTTCAAATGCTGGTGTGGCTGAATTGGCTCATTATCCTCCTCAAGAAGGACACAGTCGTGTGACCGTCTTGATACACGTTATGTGTATTTTTGGTGCTGTAAAAATGCCTGAAGTCCGTGATGCCCCTTTTGGAGGAAGCATCTTTGATCACTGTTTTCATACTTACAGGTGCTTTTGTAGGTGATCCACAGTGTCACTGAGGTCGCTGTGCTTCTTTGTGCCTAGTTTGTGAAATTCCTGGATGACTTCTTAACGAAGTTTAGTGGAGACTTGTGTACCAGATTCTGGATGTATGAAATCTGATGGATCACAGCACCTATGACAGTGACATAAACAGACTTTAGACCTTGCTGCCGTGAGCTGTCATTCCCAGAGTGTATTTTTATGTTCTTTGAAGCACCAGGCTGTTTGTGAATGCTAATCCAACCCCTCTGCTTTGTTTAACTTAAGGCTTCAGCTGAGCCCCGTATTCTTTCTTACACAGCTCTGGAGAGCAACAACTTTAAGCGCAGCTGACAGTATTGCTATCTTTGTATCCATGTATTGAATGCCCCTCTCTTTGTGGTCTTCCCACATCCTCCCCAAGTCTGCCTGGTGTTTTAAACAAGATTCAAGAGGCCTGTGTTAGCTTTCCTGCAGCTGCATGCCACACAAGGCATCTGCATTTCCTCAGGTCTGGCACCTCTCTGGAGCATGGCTCTCGACAGCACCACAGAGGATCTTCAGGAGTAACAGGGAAAAGCAAAGCAGTTTGTTTGCCCTGTCAGGGCCTTGAGCTCCATCTAAAGAGATGAAACAAAGAAAGAGGGTCTTGTCTGTCTCCTGTTGGTAGCTTGCCTGGTGCTGCAGCAGAAGATGCTACAGGGACGAGCAGAGCATGCACTGCTGGGAGTGCAGTACTCTCCTTTGAAAAGAAAGAGAGGATAAAGCCAGAGCAATTGACATTAATAGAAGTTAAAGTCTTTTGTCTTGCTGGTTTCCTCACCGCTGATGAGGCTTTCTGTTGTTTGCTATTATGGATAATTTGCTAATAGTTTTGCTCTCTGCAAAGAGTTGTGAGTGCAGTGAGAAAGCTACTGAGTTTTGGTTTGTCTGGCTTTGTCTTCCGAACTGTCTCAGGAGTCTTCAGGATAAATTAGAGGAGGGATTGATTTGAATTTGTTGGAAAATTCTTTTTGAAGGAAATGATTGAAGAGAACTTTAGTGGGATACATAAGACCAGTCTTAATAATTTCTCTTTCTTATAAACGTGCTCTCCAAATACTGAAGTTCTGGAAGGAGACCTGAACAGAGTAGATTGGCTAATGGCTTGAATTCTCTAAAAGCCTTTGGTTCCATCTTTCTTGTGGGTTGTCACTGTGCTTTAGAAATAATGTTATGATCTTTTAGTAGCTGGTTCTGTCACGCATTTTGTCAGTTCATGGTGTCAGGAGAGGGACTGAATATATTGGGGAAAGTAAAAGTCTCTTTTACTGCCAAAGATGTTTGTTGCACCCAGTTGTGGAAAAAAAAAAGCATTGCATGTCATTTTAAGGTTCCTAGTGCAGTTGCAGCTTCCATCTTTTCCCAAGTTAATCTTACTGGTGTTGAGGTTTGTGGCAGCAGTATAAGAAAGGCATGCATATGTCTACCTTAAAAAAAATGCATGTGTAATACTGCCTATAAAATGGCTTTAAAGTGAAAATAAGACACCTAAATATCCAAGGTCATCCAATTCCTGGTAGAAAAAGTAAAGCATGAGGTGTACCAAAATCATCCAACTATCTGTGTATTTAGGCTTCATCTTCTAATGAGTTTCTTGTCAGTATTCACCGAAATAGAAAAGTTCCTTTTGTAGTAAGGGTTAGTGTGTAGCAGCTCTTTGTAGAATCTACAGAATTGTGAAGATCTAGAAGTAAATTTAGACTATCTTAGAAAACACAGGAAGACCAAAGTTTAGAAAGTATTCTAAACTAACCTCAGGGTTATTAAAAACCGCTGAGGTTTTTCCAGTGTGTTTCTCTTTAATGAATGAAGCTCCTGTGTATCTCTCTTTAATGGATGAAGCTCCTTCCATATCTATATATGGAAGAAGGCAGTTATGTGGGGTTTTGTTTTGTGGTTGATTTGGGGTTTTTTTTTAAGCCATGGCACTGTATCTTTAGCTTGTAAAGAATGCAGTTTGATGGTAAGGCATGGGGAACATGACTTTTGTTCCTGGCTCCCATTACAGTGTGGAAGTGTGTTGATAGATAAGAGAGGAAAAAAGGGGGACAGAACAAATGGAATAAAACTGAGAATATGTATAATAAAACTCAAGAATTTTGGAGGTATGAAATGTTGTTGGGCAAGGGGTTGACTTTCTTGGGGACAATAAGAAGGGACTGGGCTGGTGTGAAGATGTAATGCCTCTCATATCCAGTTTGTCAGGGTCTGTGTCATGTTCTGTGATAAACAGTTTCTATACAAACGTCTGAATCATCTGTAGATGACAATTCAGATTTACAGTTCTTTCGTTATCAGGACACTCATGTTCCAGACTAACAACCCTGGTGACTGATTAACCCTTTCTGTGGAGGTGGTCTCTAACTCCTATAATATGTTAAAGTATGTTAAAGAGGATTTTTCCTGCTCTGTAGGAATCTGTTAGCACACTCTTGTGTTTAGGCCAGCTGCAGACAATCCTGCTCCATCCCTTTTTATCCCCTTTATGATAACACTATTTGCCTTCAGACGAGGGCAACAGCCTTGATTATCTGATGGTTTTATCTTTGTCCTCGATCTCTCTGGAAATATGCAATGAAATCGTTACTTCATATGATATCTTTCCCACTATTCACAACTTCAGCCGAGCTTTGTTATTCCAACTTCCTGGACACATGGAGAAGCTGTTGCACATGGCTGTTGATTCACTGCTCAGTCCCAGCACAGTGGCATTCTTTTTGACTCAGTCCCAGTCGTTCTCCTCCCACTCTGTCTCCTCAGCACAGTCACTATTTCATTCACTTGTCCCCATTCACCTTCACCTGGCCATTGCTTGGTGTCAGTTCACTGGTTCTGTCTTGCCTAATACAACATTTTAGTCCTGTGCCACCAAGTACTCTCATCTGGTTGCAACTCTTTAGAAACACTGATTGCAGCAAACTTGTTGCTGTTTTGCAGACACCTTGACACCTTCCTGTGCATGGGAAAGGGAACATTGAAGCAAAGTGAGAAAACCAGACTAGAACTGTCTGCTTGTGAAGGCAAACACGATGGGCAGAGCAGCTTCATCCTGACCTAAATAGTCATGTATGAGAAGGGTTGAGGTTTGTTCTGGGTTTTAAATACTCTGAAAGGCTGCTGAAAACACCACAACTTTAAGAATCCCTTAAGTTTGCACACAAACTGTACTTGTGGATAGTAATTTTGGTCTTCCCATTCACAAGAAAAAAGGTGCAGTGGAACTCGAAAAGCTTCAGAGCAAGTTGACATGAGCAAAATGTTCTAGAGAACAGAAATCTTCAACCTCATAAAGAGATTGCTGTGGAGAGGCCATGAAAGAAACCCGTGCCTCATAAGGAGATAAGAAGTAAGCCAAATGACTGGATACTGTACAGTGCTAGGAGGCATCAAGTGAAACTAGCAGGTTGATTCAACATTAAAATGGAGTTGATTCATCCCACCATGTGAGCTGCTGAACTTGTCACAGGATGATATGGATGCTGAAGGATTACATGGGTTGAAGTCTAACTGGACAAACTCAAGGAAGACAAGACAAATCTGTTAAGAATTAAATACAAAGATCTTGCCTCTAGTTGTAGCCACAAACTGGAATCGCAGAAGACTGTTCTGTGGCAACACTGCTGCATGCTTGTCCTGTTTTAAACTCTTCCCTAAACATCTGACATTAATATAGTTGGAGACAAAAGTAAGGGGGTAGAATGATCCTGGGTAGACTCCCCTACAGCTATTCCCATGTTTGTGTGCTGTGGGCTTTTCAGCATGTATGAATTTTGTCCTTTTTAGCATCACCACCCTCCGTGCTTCCTCTGCAGAGCAATTGAGAAGTCACATACCAAAAGACAATGTTGCAAATCAGTCTCCACTTGGTCAGTGCAGTGGACACCCTTTGTAGCTGTAGTTCTCTACCACCTGCTGCTCTGCGTGGCTTCTGCAGGGTGTTCTTTCACGTAGTCTAGTTTGTGCTTACCTCATGTTTTTAATAAAGCTTTCTGTACAGACATAAGGAAGGAGAGGAGCTTTTGAGACAGCATAGATTTTGTAGAGGGTGATGGCTCTAGCCAGACTTGTCTAGAGAAGAATTTAGCTTCCCTGGAGTGAGCTTCACAGACTAAGTTTCTTTAATTTCCGTTATTGGGTGAGGGAGCAGTGCAAAGGTAAGTCTGGGCTTTTTTGTTTATGTGTTTTTTAATTGAAATCTTTAATTTTTATGACTAATTAGAAAAGCACTATGTTGGGTTTTTTAAAACATAAATATTTGTTGAAGTACATTGAAGCATCATGAAAGTAAAAAAAAATGATTGGTGTTGCCAAGTTGCGAATCTGGTATGTTCGAGTAATAATGTGATTTGTCTAGGATATGAAGCACTTAGTATCTTTTAGAAGGGGAGAACAGTATAATTACTTGTATAAAAAGAATAAATAAATAAATAACCCAATCTAATAATGCATTATTTGTTTAAAGGCAGAATTAGAAAAAATTATTTATTTGTGACAGTTGCAGATAAAGCATTATGTTGCCTTTGGGCCTGTTCTTTGCAGACCTGTACAGAGAAAAGAATTAACAATATTATGGACCGTAATGTAACAGTTTTACATAGCTGCTTGTAAAACCAGATTATATAGCTGTATGGCAGGACACTTTACAGCAGCTTTGACTTACTTATTCCTTCTTTACGAAACTCAACAGATTCATCCTTATAATGTGAGACATTTATGGTGTGTTGGAAGGACATAAGAGTTTTTGTATGGTGTTTGCTTACTGGTTTGGAAAGGAAGGGCCAAAGCAGCTCTTCGGACTAAGAAACTGTCATCAGCCTCAGTCTGTAGTAATTGCAGGAGGAGGAGAAGAGAAAGAGATATTTTCTCTTAAATGGTTTATGGGTGGAATGTTGGATTAAAAAATATCAGGTTAAGTAGACTTTTTGAAAAGTACAAATTTAGGAGGAGGAAAATAAAACAGGACATAATTGGTGCTCTCATGGCTAAAAAGCAATGAGCCAGACCATAGATAAGACCCTCAGTTTAAACAACAACAAAACCAATGTTTTTACATGAAACAAGTCTGAAACAAATGCCAGGAGGGTGATTATTCCCCTCTACTTTGTAACCTTTATATGCACTTGAGTCTAGTTTTCCTATGCAAACAGTAGAGCTAGGTTTGTTCCTTACATTGACTCGTGGCTTACATTGCGTACAATTTAAAGATTCTGTGATGCTTTTCTCATCTGTAAAAGCATTTCATTGTTAAAAACTTAGTACTTACCACAGCAGTTATGAAGAAAAAAAGTAGTTAAGTAGGCATCAGAACAGGGCAGAGAATTTTTTTTTTTTCTTTTTGCACATCTTTACATTTTAGATAAATGCTTCCCATACATACTGATGGCTTCTCAAATCTAATGAACTCAGAGGAAAAAATCTGTGGCAAAATCTCTCGTTTGGTTTCTTCAATGTTAAAAAAAAAAAAAGAAAAAACCTGAATGTATCAATCTTGTTGATAATGAAGATGCTGAGTTGATTCATCACTTTAATAAGTCTAAGTGAAAAATATTGCACATATCTCCTTGGTGAATCATCCTTGTGGATGCTGAGTTTAAATACTTAAGTTATCATAGCTCATTTTGTTCAGAGGTAAGTGGAAGAAATCATAAATTGGGAAATAATGGAAAGTAAATAGTGGAAATATAATGGAAAGGAAAACCAGAACATGATTTTATATAGGATTGGAAGGCAACATAACTTCTATGCCACACTTCTGTGGTACAACTTACTTTTTGAAGACAAAAATGACAGTAAGATTTGAGGGGGAGGAGTTGCACTGTGTTATTATAAAGTACTCAACATCATTTTTTGTTGTGTGTATAACTTTGCAGCTACTTTGAGCATTTCTGTACTATTAATGCAGAAGTTGCTTGTGACTTCAAAAATTTGGTTGTGAAGATGCAAAACTTTTTACATCCTCTGCATGAGAATTTCAGGGTTTTCAAATACTGTTCAGCTGTTAATTGCTATCAATTAATTTGTAAGGATTTTGGAAACTGGTGGTGGAAGTTTTCTCTCTGCCATGCATGCTCCAGATGCTCTGAACAGTCAGAAGCAATAAAGTAGACAATCATCATTCGCCTTTGACACAGTCATGATCCTTGTCGTCATCATAGAGCCAAAAAAGTAAGACTGCTGGTGATATAGTGTGTGGTGGTTTATTTTCACATTTTGAACAGGGAGGGGTGATTTAAGAGACCACTGAATGCTAATTTCTGTTGCTTTGTAACCATGCATTTCAAATGGAAGAACAGCAAATGGATTTAATTTTTATGAGACTTGCAGCCAGTAATTGTAAAAATTCTCCATCTGCTTATTAGCAGCACTATGCTCTGTTTTTGAAAAGAAAGATGCTTGTGTTTTCCTGATCTGGAATGAGCTGGAATGAATTGATGAATGAAGTGTTCTGAAGGACATCCCCAAGTGTTGGTAGTATTGTAAGGTTGAACTGCAAGAAAAATATCTTTTGGCGTATTTTTTTTGATCAGCACTGTGACTTATTTTTTAAAATGCACTTCGTTGCTTAGGCTCATTATCTGCCACAAATTCATTGATAGAGGTTGCCACCTCTTTTTGTACGTTTTTGTACAGTTCTCAGCATAACAGTTATTAACTTCTCTGAGACTTCTTTAAACGTTGCAGCAATAATAAACCACAATGACTAAATAAGAAATCTATGTACCTGGTGACCCATCTGTGGTCCCTTCCAGTGACTTTCTTTGCTGACATTAAAAACATTAATGTTTTTAATTAAAAACATTTTAATTAATTTTTTAAATTAAAAACATTAAGTAAAATGTAAGAAATTCTACATTATTACCAGAATTCTGCAGAGTTTGGTTTAAAAGTGATTGGACTTTTTTTCTGGAGAAAAATCTAATTACCAAGTAAGTCAAATGATGCTCCCCTGGGAAGTTCTGGAGTTGCTAGTCACCTCACTCCTGAGGAGTATATCGGGGAAGAAGCAGAAGCATTCACTTGCTTTGTGCTTCTTTGCTTTTTGCACCTCACATGGGCCACTGTCCCAGATAGGATGCCGAGTTCAACAAGTCTCTGGCCTGACTTGTTCTTGCTGTTCTCACTTGGTTTCCTTCATCTCCACAATTTTTTAATTGCTGCTTTATTGTGTGTTTAAGTCCTCAGCTTCCAGAGCCTTGTTAACATGTTATCTTATGTGGCACTATGCCAGCATTGATGGGATTAAAGCAAAAGGAAGCCCTGGTTTGTTGCTTGCATGTAAAATGAACAGCAAATCTGATCGGTTATTTCTGTTTAGCGAAACTGAAACTTTGTACCTGGTGCCTTAGTCTCTCTGGCAGCGTTAGTCCCACTCTCTGCAGTTTCCAGCAAGAATAGTGTTTTAATTTCTGCCACGTGAAACTGGGCTAATTGCATGCTCAGAAATCTAAACAAACAATGCTGGAAAAAGTTAGAAAGGAATTCTTTTGTTTGCTTTTATGAGCTTAACTATGTAGTGTTGCAAAGAGAGGAAACTGTACTGTGGAAAATCGATACTTGCTAAAACTGTGAAAGACCACACAGAGGACAAACTGAGGCAAACTAGTCCATAATGAAACAAAGCATAAGATTAAAGTGAAGAAGGTGGATATACGGATATAAAGAAATTAACAAGGAGTAAGGATGAAATTAAGATCGAAGACACCAATTTGGTATTTTATTTAAGTAAGATCTGAGTACAGATCTGTTTTAAATTGTGAAACTGTAGAATCCAGAAGTCTGATGGGTTATATCACGTTTCTGTGGTTAAAATGTGGTCACTGCTACAGGTGTGTATGTTTGTTTTTAGAAAAATACCTCAACCTGCACTAGCTTTTGAAAAAGAAAACACACACATACACACATCAACCCTAAGCTGTAATTGGTAAAAATAAAAACAAGCAGCTAGAAATATGTTGCCAAATGTGGCTGGCAAGGAACATCACCTCCTTTCCTGCAAACAGTAATAACTTCTATTTAAGAAATTGAAAGGTCTTGAGTTTTGTATGCATAGTCATGTAGGCGCAATTTGTTTGCCTCTGTCTGCATTTATTGTAACCACAGATCACGTAAATCCTGTTGTGTTGCCCTGTAGGTAGCTTGACAGTTTTTCCTTTCACTCATTTTCTGTGCATTTCATCTAGTAATAAGGCATTTCCAGACCAAAGTGTTGTGAGGACTGACAGATCGGGTGTTTTAAAACAGCAACAGAAATAAAATGCTTCCACTTTAAATATTGCAGAAGCTGAAATGCAACACTAACCTAATTGTGGCATTATCCTGGGTTTACTCACCTATGGATTTGATTGTATCTGTCATGTGCTACCGCACTTCCTGCTGCTCTGAAGTCATGTTTTTGTGTTGCTTCTGCACTTAACGAGTCACTCTTGTTATGGATATGTCCTAGATTCTTTTCTCTGACCCTCCAAATGGGTATTTTAGCTATGTTTAAAAACGGGTGAGGAGAAAGTAGGCAAACGTGTTAGATTGTCAGGTTCTGCAACATTACAGACAGTAAGTGCTCTTCACTTTATTAGCCAATGACCCAACTCTCAAATTAGTAACTTGGCATGTTAACGGAACTACACAATATTTCTGTGTTTTTTCGGTATCTGAATCTTGCTTACACTTGTTTTTAAGGAGGATGATCCATCTGATACAGTCTTCCTTCATTTAAAATGACAGTGTTGTATTTAGGAAAATACAAGTATCCCTCTTGCCTGCATTTTTTTCCTACCTGGCGGGTATGTAACTAGCTGTAGTTGTGTGCTGTTGTGGTTGCTTTCATATGTACATAGTTGAACATGGTTAGAGATGGCTCAGGATTCAGCTGTGCTTTGAAAATGGGATTTTACAATTAAACTTACTTGTGGATAGGTGGGGTTTTCTTTTGTATGTTAAATAAAAACATAACGTGCTTCAGTTGAAAGCAAATTCAAACAGTATGTACCAAAGTCAGGGAATGTGATCCTCTGATTTTGGTCCTGGTGCTGCTAATTGCATCCAATCACTTGAGATTCCCTAGACTGCAAATGAAAATATGACAGGACTTCATGTTCCAGAGAGATTAGGTGGTTTAGGAGAGAGAGAGGGGCAGTGGAGCACGGGCCTTGCTGGCTTTTGTGGTCAGCTACAAAACATGAGGACTTGTTGCTTTATCTCTTCATTGTAAGAGACCACAGCTAATTTTTTTTTTCATATCCCGTTCATAGGTTTGAAGGATGTAAGAACAAACGATTTTATTGAATACACACTTTAATAACACAATAAAAAATTAATCTCACCCTTTTTGAGCGAACAGTCCTGTTCCTTTGCTTAGAGGCTGTAAACCACACTGGGTGTTAGGAAGACAAGTAGCCTGCGTGATTGCGGTAAGTGTGTCACATCCTGCCCTCAACTTTGCCCTCCTTGGAGGCTCTGGCAGTCTCTCTGTGGTTTGCCCACTAGCCAGCTGGGAGTGGCTCGAGAAAACTTCTCCAACCTGTGGATCTGGTTCTCGAGCAAACTTTCAGACTTAACAGTATCTTGGTGCTCCTTGCCAAACCCAATTAGGAGAGAGGCGAGGGTACTGGGGCAGGCTTTCAAAGTTTCACGGAAGACTCATCTGTAATTTTGTGACAAATTTAATTGTGTGTATTCAAAGCATGTAGTATGAGGATTGCTGCGGGGCCTTTTCCTCCTTGACAACCCAGTCAACTCCTTTGTAAACATGAGACTACCAAAGAGCTTCCCTCTTCTGTGAAAATCTTCCCCCCATCTCTGTTGCAGGAGTGGTGTTTCTGGCTGTGTTTGGAGGGGAATGGGCAGGCAGCTGCTTTGACATTAGAAGTGTACAGTGTGAATGCCAGCACATCTTTGTTAAATAAATATGAACTGCTCCTTCCATAGGGATTCTTAAAGATAACTATCAAGTCAAGGCATGTCACTGGAAATTTGCGTGTGTTATGAATTCCCTGTCATTTTTGTCATCAGCAATCTTTGTATTTCTTACTTGAATGCTTTTTCTTCCTTTAACTTGCGAAACTCTAAATTCACTTTCTCTGCTACATGTGCCTTCTTGGATCTGGAGTCTGACCATAGAAAGATGAGATTAGAAATTGAGTCCACTGTTTTTGATTTTGCTCTGTGAAAATTTTCACTTATACGTGGTAGTGTCGAAAGACTGTAGATTGTTTTTAGGGAGCTTTTAAATTACTTACTCTTCGAGTAGTTCCATTCTCTGCTTTGTCCTGATTAGCATTTGTGGTTTTTTTCACGTGTGGATGTGCTGTTGATATATCACACCATTTTCTTTTGCCTTTCTGTGGAAGAACTGTATTTTTTTAATCTCTCTAGGATGGTTTTTTTTTTTAATTTTAGGATGCAGTTATTCAGAAAATGGCATTTTGAGCATCAGAAAATTATATGTGCAAAACATAAACACTTGAGTTCTTTCTCAGTTTTTTTTCACCCTTGGGGAATAAAGCAGAATTCTTTTCCCTACTGTTACGGTATTGAAGCTAATACTGTTTTAATTTGAAAGACATAAGCAGAGTTCTGGGTGGAAGGAAAGGTGTTTTGAGACAGTTTTCTGTGATACTAAACAGGGACTCCAAAAAGTGCCTAATTGCTTCCTATGCAAGTTTTACTGTCTCTTTGGTTAGCAGATGGTTTATTTTTATAGTTGCAAGTGTGTAATAGTCAAGGTGAATAATAAGCAGTGCAACTTTCACATACAACATGGGCTCAGGATGTTAGAAGGACTGGCCAGAGATGTGGATCGTCTGCTAGATGCGTGTGTTCTTAGAGAATCTATAACTAGACAAAAATGTTGTCGTCTCTCAGCTGATGGATGAAGGGTGGTGGAGCACTGGATAAGATATTAACTGATGCAGATTTTCAGGTTTGCACTGAAATGGTGGAAGCAGCAGTGGACTGTCCAGGTAGGGTAGAATTTTTTTCTTACCATGTCGTATATGTTCCTTTAGTGGTATGGACTGAGTGCTGGGCTGAGGATGTGTGTGTGGAAGGTAATGAGGATGAAACTGGATCCATGTTCCTGTTGTGACTGATGGCCTGGCTGTAAAGCATTACTGGAGGCTTGTGCCATCAGGATGCTGGTGTGTTTGCTGGTGGCAGGTACAGGCCCTGAAGAGGTGGCTGTGGAGAGTGTCCTCAGCAGGTGTGGGTGAACTGGTTTTGATCCTGCACTTACAGATGTCAAATGTCTTGATCAGTCACTGAAGAGGAGAATAGGGCATCAGTGAGATAAGAGGTGACAGGCGAGAAGGAAAAGGACTTGAGGCCTGGCTTTGGAGAGAAAGAGGGGTAGTCTGGGAGGGAGGAAATGCAGAAAAGGGAAGTAATAGCAATATGGTGTGTGGAGGAAGCACATAGAGTTCATGGTTCCTTAAGTTTATTTTACCTGTCCTGCTTCTACTTGTGTGCTTGTCATCTTGTGACAAGGTGTTAGCACAATCCATTGGTGAGTGGCATAACTGTGTCACCGATGATCCCCTGTAGGCTTGGGGTGCCTGCTGTGCTGCCCCTGGGTGAGGGCTGGGCGAAGGGTGAGTCAGGGGCAGCCCTGGCAACGCAGCCGCTGTGTGCCCTCGCTGCCTGGCTGAGTGCTGCACTGGAATTTTCCAGGTAGGGCACAGATAGAGGTGAGAGGGAGAGCGCGTGGGACGGGATTTGGACAGGGAAGGGCTCGTCCTGGGGAGAGCTACCCGTATGCCGAGCCTCTGGTACGTGAGGGAACACCAGTAATAAATAAAGTAATAAACAAAAGGGAAAATGCAGCAGATAGATTTAAAAACATCTAATGCTGCCTTTGCATTTTATTACCTTTTCATTACCATTTTCCTTTATTAATTTGAAACATGCAGTGACTTTTTTTTTCTCTCCCTCTCCAGCGTGGATTTCAACACATACTTGTGCGGGTGCCAAGAACACTGTGTTCTGTTAAGTCACGGGGTGACGTCGGGCGCTGGCCGCCCGCCAACCTGGGTCAAGTTCATTCAAATAAGTTTCAGCGGCGGCCCTTGCTGCCCCAGCCCCGACAGTCCTGCCTTTGCATGGTAGATGGCTCTCTTGCGTTAGTTTTCTGGAGAGCTTGGGATTTCAAGGCTTTAAATTTTACAGGCTTTTGGATTTTCCTTAATGTCTGCAGAGGGATTAACAACAACAACAAAAAAAAAATAGCCTGACCTCGCATGAATCTGTGAAGAGAGAAAAGGAGATGGCCATGGGTTTACTGAGCAGAACAAGGTCTGCAAGTTAGAGCATGTGTTTCTCTGCCCACTGATTTTTATTATTTAGTTTTTTTTTCCTCCTGTCCTTGGATGGCTTTTAATCATGAGGTAAAGACTTTGTGTCTTTAAAGCAGGAGCTACTCCTGAGTTTCCAGTGACAATCCTGCTCATGACAGAAAAAGATGAAATGGCACAAAGTATGTAAAAGCAGCGATGGCTGTGCTAGATTAATCACTTCCCTTTCCTACAGGATTTTATGTTTTGCTGTCTTGGTTCTAAAACTTTGGACTGCTCTTAAAAATGCATGAAGCAAAGGAATCTCTTGGTTGGGGTGAGCTTCCCATACAGAGGATTATCCCATGTCATGGTGTTAAAAAATGAGACCAGTTTTCTTGGTCCCTCTATTCCAGCTTCCCTTTCAGGGGACTGTTTTGTTGCTACTTTGCATAGCAGCATACTTTTCCTTCCTGTAACCCTACCAGAAATCACACTAGATCCCCTCCCCTTCACTTCCAGTAACTGCTCTGTGAGCAATAATTTTGGAACTACTGGCAAAATAAGAGTCTTTGACAAGCTTCTAACATCCTTACAACAGGACAGCATTTGTAACACCAGAGACATCACTAACTGATCTCTAAGACAGCTGTTGGTATTTTAGTGTCTAATGAGAAACCCATTCTTCCTGTTTGCTTCTGGGATATATATTTTTAATTAAGAATGAGATCTCTGGGAAAACTTGGTGTTTCCAGAGACAGCTGATTGGTTTTCAAGAGAATAGAGAAGTGAATTTGCAGTTCATGATTTAGATCTGTTTTCACCGTCTCTCGTTTGGACAGATTAGCCATTTTATTTTCATTCTTTTTAGCTGTGCACCAAGTTTCTAGGTCTTGGCTCACTTTATATTTGGCTTTTAAGGGAGAGAAACATAGTAGTGTCAGGTTCCCATGATTCAACACCCACTCCTGAGTTACCTGTTGGTGCTTGCTGGCTTATCTTCTCTGTGTGGGAGAGTGGAGGATGATCAGATTTGTGTTCATCACTAGGTGTCACTCACTTGCAATTACTTAAAGTACATTTCAGGGCAAAATTAAAAGAAACAAGAAACTCTCTTGCTTCTACCTCACCCAGTTTGGGTGTGTGTGGGGGAAGAAAATTGTGTGAAATCTGGAAAAGAATATTTTCTCATCCTTCTTTCCTGTAAAACTATTGTATGTGGTGTTTTGGAATTTTATTGCTTTAAGTGTGTCTTAGTCTGTTGGGTTTTTTCTTGTATAGTTCTGTTGATGCAAGATGTTTTCTTGTATATTTTCAATTATCTTTTCTGCTCTCTTATCAAGTGTGTAAAAACTTGAAGAATAGCAGATAGCATGTTAAAGATACGGAAATCTAGCTCAAGGGAGGTGCAGTGATGTAACTACAGGATCATTTGAGAGAACACTTGGAAAAAAAATGAGATGACAGGACTCAAAATTGTTCCTGGAACTTGACCGCTGAGCTATGTTGGGCAAAGGATGCTGATTAAAAACTGAGCACATATAAAGATGATTTATCTTTGTGTTATTTAACAAATTATGTGGAATGTGATGCCTCAGCTGGGTCCTGGTCAGCCTTCTCTCTCATCAAATGATTAGTGTGGGGAATGTATGTTCAGTTGTTGAAATAATAGAATATTTCAGAATTCTAACACCAGTGCTGAAAAAATGAAAGTGAGGGAGAGTTCAGTTGTTGAAATACAGAATATTTCAGAATTCTAACACCAGTGCTGAAAAAATGAAAGTGAGGGAGAGGAGGAAGGTTACACAGTGAGACTCAATAGATTTGTTCAGCGCACACCAAATGCTCTAAGTATTTCATTCCAGAGGAAGATTTCTCAGAGAGTGTACAAGTGTCCATGTCGATAGCTGGGAACTTTATTGGCAAGGATGACAAATTTCTTTTCCTGTATCTCTCACCCTTCCCCTGTATTTTTCCCTTGAAATGGGACGTGTGTTTTATCCAGTCTGGTTCTGTCATTTGTTTTGGGGCCTGGGACTGCTGTGGATCAGAATGTTGCATAGATGGTGCCTGCCCTCCTTCGTGTCCAGGGGAACTAGGTCTGTCTCCGTGGGAAACTGAATCTCATGGAGAATCTCGAGGCAGTGGTCACTAGGCAAGATTCTCTAAATCACTTCAGTGGTGTTAAAAGTGGACTTGGAGTGTCAGTGAAAAAAAAAAGGTGAAAAACTAAAACTTGCCTATTGTGCATTTCTTTTTCACCCTCCCTCCTGTGTAACCAGAAGCATTAGTTTAAAAAGGTATAACTGTATACAGAAATTACCTCTCCCCACCCTGTCTTATACTAGAATAGTAGAGGCTATTTGAGATCACCTACTTCTCTGTGAAAAGTGACCTAAGCCGAGGAAACCCCTTCTAGACAAAAGTCATTATTCCTGCAGAGCTGCAATGATGATTTGCCGAAAGTAACAATAATAGAGCAAATCTGCTGTGTGGCTATCCAGAGAAGTTACGTGCTAACTGTATAAACACATAAATCTCTTAAACTCTGTGTCAGACCCTGTGTTTGCAATGTCTTTGCTCATATTTAGGCCCTAAAACCAGCATGAATTTCTTATGACAGCTGAGAAGAAAACACGCAGCCTCCACTGATACCTGCACAGATATGACAGAACTCTTAATCATAAGATTTAGTTTCCCTTTGCGAAGATTATAGGTTGAGATTCATCTCCTTGTTCTATCTTGGATTACTAAGTGTTTGTGGCTGTGTGTCACTGTATTTATCTAGTCCACATGCTGTATTTGAATTTAACTGAGAGTGTGTTTGAATGAATAAAGTAGCATAATTTCCTTCCCTTCCCCTGAAGGAGAGGTGGGTTTCTTTTAAAGTATGGCAGCTATTATGACTAACTATATAATTACACCTTTAATCAGACTAAACTATTTTAGATACACAGTAGCCCCATTTGGCCCCTCAGTGTTGAACTGAAAACCCTCTAAAGATGCGTAGTATGGCCCATAGTCATCATCATCACCTTTAATCACTCAGCATATTAAAGCCACTGTGCAGGAGTGTACATGGCTATGTGATTTACTTTTGGGGGTGGTGGTGAGGACAGGAAAGAGACACATGATACTGAAAATTCATTTTTCTGATTCTGAGTCTGCGAGGATGCTATTGTGTATCTCTTCTTACTGCCTCTGATCATTTTGCCAGCATTCAATGGATTTCTTATACTGTTGTATTGTGTTTGAAGGTGAATGTGGCTCTGATGACGTGGGGAGAAGTTTTTAGTCTGTCTGGGCTGCTGAAGCTACTGATGGGTGTGGAAAGCAAGTGTTTCAATGCACAGTTCAGAGGCACGGCCTTCAGAAAGCCTCTCTTTGTCTGAACGATGAGCGAGGTGTCCTTGTCCTCACAGCTCTTCAAAGACACAGCAGGGCTTCGTGCAAGCTAAATGCAGGTCTCTAATTTCTGGCATGTTGGGATTCATCCTTAAAATAAAAAAATGTACTGCCACAACTAACATATCGGTTTTTTAGTTCACACGCTCCACCTCTGGTGTTAATTCTGTGACTTTAATAAAGCCTAACGAGTGCTATTTCCTGCAGACCTTAATTATACTAGCAGCTATTTTTAAAAGTAATCTTTTGCTCTAGTTGAAATACGGTTGCTTCCAATATTTGCTTCTGTTGTGTTTCATGTTTTGCCTGATATGGTTTTGTTTGTTTGTTTGTTTTTTGGGGTTTTTTTTACGTAAAGAGGAAGAATAGAGGAGGAAAGGGAGGGGCAGATGCCACATGATGAGGGGACACCACCAGAAAGGCAGTTCTGTCAAATGCAGCCAGATGTGTGGATTGTACAAGGTGGCACACATGATTTATTTTTGTTATCATCTCTGAAACTAGCACAAGCTAGTTTCAGGCTAAAATGTTAAACATTGTTGGGAGAAGGCTTGAAAATGGCTGAGAATACTATTTAAGAAGGTTAAAAAGAGCTTAGGGTTGTGCTGTAGCAACTGACCTCACATGGAAAGGCCCAGAGTTCAGAAGTGAGCAGACCTGTGGCTCCAAGACACACGCATGCACCCGGCAGAGTTCTCAGTCTTAATTATGCACCGTCTATTTTACTTCACTGTGAGTGCAAAATTCTGAGCATCATGTTTGCAAAAGGGATCATGACAAGGCTAGAGTCTGTTGCCTGTTACTGCATGTTTTCTCACAGCTTACTGGATATACACGAATATTGCATAGGGATGTTGGTACAACACATAATAAGATAAGGGCAACAAATTAAAGCAAACGGGAGAAATGGAAAAGCCTTTGTAAAAATGTGCAGACAACTCATTCAGCACAACTGTTGATGGCTTGGCCTTGAGCTCAGTTGGTGGAGCTGCTGCTGCCTGGCTGCCAAGATAATGTGTATGATGTAATTGTGCCAAGGCCATACTATCATGGTATTACAGCAAAACTGTCTGTGAACTGGGCACATTCCCAGCTATGTTCAGGTACAGTAACAAGGTAAATGGAAAGGTTTTGCCAGTACTGTATGTATGTAGAGTTACAGCTTGAAGTGGGTGTTTTGGGGCAAAAAAGGCAAAGTGTCTTTTGCTGGGCAGGTAGAGAACATCGTCTTTGCTCAGTGCCAATATAATCTCTTTTATTAAATGACTCTACAAGGATGCCTCTCTCCCTTGCTGCAGAGGAGCACTGCAGGCTGCAGAGGAAAGATGTAAGAATGGCTACTTAGGACAGATTAAAAACTCATCCAGCCCATTGCCCTGTCTCTGCTTGTGGCCAGATGCCCACAATGTGGACACTGGGTATAAGCGTAGGTTAAGCTGAAAGGATTAACTGGCCAAATAAGAATACAAGTTGTTTTTTTGCTGACTGAATATGAAATAATCCCTGATCTTTAGTGAAAACTAGATATTTGAATGCTAGAAAGTTCTGAGTGTTTTTGTTCTTTTGTTTTTTTAATTGGAGACATATTCTTAAGATACTTATATAGTCCTAAACTGAGCTTGTTTATGTGGTTGCGTGCAATTTCTTCATGCAACCTTCACAAGCCCTTCCTGCTTTCCGAAGTTTTTGGAACAATTAGTTAATTCTAACTCTCCATCTTCCTCTTTGACTGAAATTTGCAATTTCCTTTCGAGAAACAACTTCCTATTGAGTACTAACTTATCTGACCACTTTGATGTATTTGAAATATTTTTTGAAGTCCTGAAGGCATTGCAAAATCCAGTGTTGTCTTCACAGCTTGAATTTCTGCACTGTCTAAATTGAGGAAGTACAGAACTGGATAGGAGTTCATCTAACTAACAAATGAAAATCCAATTAAATTGTGCTTGATCATGCAGTGTCATTGTAAAATTCCAAACTGTGGTAATTGAAACCTGGTTAGGCAGCTCAAGAGGGCTGAATTGTCACGTTTTTGCTGTGATCAGCATTGGCTTTGGGTGGTTTGGGAGTTGTGTGGATTTCCAAAAAAATGCTGCAGCATATTTGGAGGCAGATGCAGAAATGGGCTGATTTCTGTGGTGCAGCCCATCATCATGCCAGAGCTACAGGAATCTGAGTCCTGGCCTGCAAAACAGCCATTAAACTTAGATTTAGATGCCTGTGTTCTATATACAATAAACAGATGAGCTTAAGTGCTAAATACCAGGATTCCCAGCTACCGTCTTTCTGACCAAGGAACACTTAAGCTCCCTGGTGTTCCTGCACTTTATCTAATGCCTGTTTGATGTGGAGCAGGGACTGAAGCTCTTCAAGACCCTTTGAATCTTGTGGGGTTTTTTTCTGCAGTGACACAGCCTTCAAGGGAGAGGTAGAAATTATCTCCTCATTGCTTTCTTTGGTGAGTTGAGAGCTTTACTGAGAGGAAGGGATTTAAATTCTCTTAATATAGAGATTGTCTTGCTAGAATTTGGGCTTCTCTGTTGCCTAGGCTGAAATGCCTGGAGTGTTACAGGAGAGCTGTGTTTACTGTTGTGGATGTGCTTTCCAATGCAAGCAGTGCATGTACAGCATGCTGTGAGTGGAAATCCCTGCAGAGCATGAACTCACACCTACTGAATCAAGCCCCTAAACAGGCTTAGGTACAGAAGCACCAACTTTGTACTCACAGGCTTAAATGTGACATAAAACACGAGTCTGCAGAGTTGCAATGCATCTGGTTATGTCCAAAAGGACTGACCTCTTGGACTTTGATGTGTAAATGCCATCAAAACTCCTCTTGGAGCCTGAGTCTTAGCTTTTATAGCTGAAGATAACCTTATGTATTTGCATGCATAGAACATTTTTAATGGTTTTTTTAATTGTCATCTCCCTGAAGTTACCTAAGTAATTACCAGTCTGCTGTTTTGAAGAGTTAACCAATTAAGTGAGGACTTTTAAAAGTTCTTTAAATTTGAGCATGTACTTACACTGAATTTAAATATAGATGCTTTGCAGTTCTGCTTCCCTCACCCCTGGATGCTAACAGTGCTCAGTGTTTTTACATAGGAGTTGGTGCCTGGCACCTGTGCAAAATATATTTCAGAACAAAGTTGCCAGATACAGTTGAGAATCACTTGTGAAAAATTTGTATTAAACAACACGTCCCCAAACCACAGGAGATGCTAGATTGAGTCTAAACGTCAGGCTTTCTGACTCAGTCCTGCACTTACACCACACCACTAGATGATGACATTTTATTGTGAAGGTTCACCAGTTCAGGCAGTACTTCATAAACATCATCTGCTTTTTAAAGTAGATCCTTGGCTTTCTATTACATCTATTGTTTCCTCTTCTGTATCTGAAACAGGGAATTCCCCAGANTTTTTTTTTTGTGTAATTCTGGGTTGTACTCTCTCCATGGAAATCTTCTGGTTTAGTTTTACTTCATCAGTCACAAGCAAAGTCTTATGATGGTGGTTGCCATCTACAGAAAATTATTTCTTCTGCTTCCACCAATGTGGTTTTATATGTTTTCTGTCAAACTGCTTTAGACATCCTTTGTGCCAGGGCTGTATCCATAGAGAGGCCACATTTGTGCACCCACTTTTCAGAGCCTTGGCCATGATATGTGGTAGTAGCATAAGAGCTAGAAAACCCATGAGCATAAATCCAGTGGTGTTGCTATCATAGCAAACCTGATTTATGTGCTTTCTGGATCCTCTCCCTACACTGTGCTTTTTAAATGGTTGTCAGATGAAATAAAGGGGCTTTTCTGATCTCTGTCTATTTCTCCTGGACCACTATACTTGCTGTTCAGGGCATGAATAAGGCATTGCTTTAATCCTGTCCAAGTTCTAGTTTATCAGTATAGTATTACTTGAAACCACAGAACCGATTGTGATATTGACCTTAAGTTTTGAGATTTTGAGTGTAAGAAAGCATTGCTGCTTTTGCTCCCTATTTTTGTGCAATATGTTTTTGTAACCCTTCAGATGTAAAGATAGCTGTCATGAAAGTCCTGCAAATATTTTTATATATTGGGAACCGATTTCTAGAGTATGTACCCGTGTGTAGTGAGTTGTGAAGTGATGTGGAGTTCAGTTTTGGGGCAAGGAGGAGTGGGTATGTAGGTGCATGCATCTGCTTTCGACATATGGTCATGTTTCCTTTTCTGTTTAGTAAAATTTATCTTGAATTATTACAGCCTCGCATAGAAGTAGTTAGTGAAGCTGACTGAAGTTTCTATTCTGCAAAAAGTAGAGTGAATTAAGGAACCCCTTTATAGCAAGGCTACTTATAGTTTAGGCAGAATAAGCTAACAAGTTAACATTAGGTGTATAGAAGTACACAAAGAGAATCCTAAAACTGGGGAGAAAAGTATGTGACATTTCCTAAACATAAAATGACAGGCTTATTTAAATATAAACAAACCAATGTAAATGCTTGTGTGTAGGATGTAGTGAGGTGTGTGCATATACGTGTGTTTTTTTCACTGTGGCGTTGGAGGGTGTGGGTGACTTGTTAAATTCAATTTTCAATTTCTTAAGTGCTTTTTTCTTAAGAAGTGGTTGTCTCATTAGGTAGTCTAAATGTAATTGTACAGTTTTGCTATTTTACATAGGGTAGGCTTTCTGTTCTTTCAGTAAGTGCATTCCAGGAATAAATACTGCTTGTACTTGGCCATAGTGATGCAATTTTGCAGGACTTTTGTTCATAGTAAAATGAAGAGAAAAAAATAAAATCTCTTGTTTGATCCTACTCTTGGAAATTGACACAAATGGTCAACTTTTGATCTGGAAACTCAGTTCTTCCTCTCTTCTGAGTGATTAGTCCATAACAGACTCAGTTGGCTTTTGGCAGTTTGGAGAGAAAATGCATTTAACGTGTCTTAGATTTCCAAGTGTGAATTTGTCTGTAGCAGATGTCAATAAACATGTCAAAAGGATTTTTGTCCTGAAGTCTTGGTGTGTGTTAAAGTTACATTAATGGTCTGAATTGTAGTAGCTCCAGCGGAAAACTTTAAGTCAGCATTTTGAATATCAAGGGTTTAATTGATGCACTTGTGATTGTATTTTCACATTATTTTGACAAAGGAGTGTAAAACTGAGAAGGAATCTTTTCTCCAAGAAAATTCAAATGCTTGTCTGAATCCTGAAAATATATGCCTATATCCCTTTATGCCTATACTAAATCATCTTGCACTATTATATGACAAAGCTATGTTTGTTCTTATTCTGAATTTTCTTAATGAAATTTTTTGCTTTATTTTAAAAACATAATTAGTGTGTCATTTGCTTTTAATGAATTGATAACTGTAGAACACAATGTGATACCTACCATTCCTCTGATGTCTCAAAAATTGCTTTAACTTTGTCTCTCCATATTTGAGAAGAGTTATAATACATTGACAGATCCATGTAGTTACTGTCCTAGCACTGAAAGGAAAATACTGTATGAGTTGTAGTCTAAATCTTTAAAACATCAATACAGATAAACTGATCAGGCTTTTGGCAAATAGAAAGCAAGATCTTGCTCCACTGCAAGTCTGTCGTATTTTGTACCCTGAAGAATGACTCTAGATGCATGTGAAATTTTTGAGATTTCAAAAGACAGATTCTTTTTTTACTATTATCATTATTATTATTTTTATTCAAATCATGTCTGCTGCAATGTCTCGCCCATTTTTCTGACCAAAATGAAATTACTGTTGTTGTGAGCCGGGGAATGCAGATTATCCAGGCAGCAATTTAGTTTACTGTATGCACAAGTATCTCTTTGGTGACTGGGAGTGGGAGATACAAAATTATGCAGTGTTTTAATTGCCATAGACCCTGATGACCACTTGTTGCTACTGAAGCAATGCGAGTGCATGCTGCATTGCTCTCTAGACTGAGAAAAGTAACTTCCGATTGAAAGTGTTGCCAGTAAGACAAGCACAAAATTGATACAGTGGGTGCCAAAATTTGCACTTCTGCATTTAGGCAATAAAGCCGCCTGTCACACAATTCCTAAAAATGGTGCAGCCGGATGCCCAGGACTGCCTGAGCACTTCTTCAAAGCTGCTGCCACTGTCTCTCTCCTTTCTCAATTTGGCTTTTTTCGCTTCCCCCATCCCACATTTTCAGTGCTGAGCACAGCTCCCAGAGCTTGCTGGTGTTTGAGAGTTAACTGCTGTTTAATGAAAAGTATTTTTCTTTTTTTTACTTTTAGTACAAACTTTGGGCTCGGGTTTGTGGCCTCAAACATTTCATGAAATTGCAACTTGCATGGTATTTTTAGTTGCTTCATGCTTCAAATATGCAAGTTTTTGATCAGAATGCTAACATGTCACTTCCAACTTCAAGAGAAAAAGGATTTGCAACATTTTTTAAAAATCCTGCTAGCTGCAGAGTTCTGTCTGAAGGACAAATATCACATAAGCATTTTTACTTTGGGAAGAGGAAAACAAGGAAAGAATGTTTAACAGTATCTTGAAGGATGCATTTCTAAATGTTTTTCTGAGATTTTGAATGAATGTCTATGATTTTAGCATTATCTTGTCCGCTTTGAGATTCCCTTATATTATAAAAAAAGGGACACACGTCCCATACACGAATTTTGCGTTTTTCATGTGTAAATACACATTGACATGTGCTAACAGAATAGAAAAGAAAATGACAGTTTTTCATTATTTTTCCCCTCCCCTTCTGAAGCACAGCTTTAAGAATGAAAGTGAAATTGAACCATCACAGTCTCTCAGTCTAGTTTGAGATAGTGGGGGCATGAAGCCAAAGGCTATTGATGACTGCTGTGGAAACCAGTCAACGATTGCTTTTTCAAATATGTTAAAGTGTGCAGAAATGCACTGAGGCTCTCTTTTTCTCTTTGCCTGTCATTGAGAAGAATTACCTTAATTCTTCTTAATATTACTTCTTTATGCAAGCTTTATAATCCTTACAAGGAATCGCTCAATACAAATTATGGATGTTTGTATTTCAAGGCCCCTTTCTCTACAAGTTCTCCATGTCAGCTGCTAGCCCATTCTTAGAGAATTACAGTCCATTGAGTTTAGTTGTGTAGGGATTGTATTTGATGACTGGGACATTTCAGGTGTATGTTTCCGATAAGTTTATGTGGTGTGCTTGTTTTCTAACAGAAGTTTTAAATGTCTGTGATTGTCTGCATGGGTCCTGCAATGTATGTTATACTCATAATATGGCAGTCATGTCACTGAATGTAATGTAACACATCTATACTACAGCACACACGTTTTTATTCTAATCTAGATCTCAAAGGAGCTTTAAAGTCTGTACTTTGAAATCTTTTCATGTACTGTGAACAATCAGCACAGCTAAATGTGTCAAACTTAAGACAGTATTGCAGCAGTTAGCACTTTTGAATCTCTCTATGAAGTGTGTATTTGCAGCAACATTACAATTTTCAATTGCAATGCATTACCCAATTGATGGTTACTTTATTTTCCTTCTGTTCCCCCGAAGTTTAGGCACATGATCTGAAAGAAAATCTGTAAACTTCGTGTTGGGCTTCATTTTGTTTGTTCTTTATCCAAACAGAACTAACTTTAGCTGAGTACATTTAATGTATTTTTCAAAGTAGTTTCATTGTTTGGTGTTCTTTGGCTTACTTGGAAAAGCAATTAAATGGGTCTTCTGTTTCTTCAGTCTGCTTATAGGTGCTCTCATTAATGTTAGAAATCAGTTTAGGTGAAGGTGGTGCTTTTGTGTGCGTGCACATGCTGTCAACACTGACACAGTATTTCAGACGTGGTAAGACATTTCCTGCCCTGAAATGTTGGCTGTTTAAAATAGTTCTAACAGTGCAAAACCGCAAAATGATCTAGAAAAGGTAGGCTGTGGAAGGACTTCTGGAGAGGAGGGAAAGGGTTGGAAGAAGCTGGAAATGAAGAGGAGGGAAGAAATGAAGGGACTATTTTAGGCTTTGGGGGCAGTTCCGCAGTAGCTGTGGAGCAATAAATGGGGCAAAGGGAAGAACAGTCAAGTGAGAAGAATGTGGAGTGAGTGGGAGTAGAAGAAAATGAATGTAATGTGCTGCACTGCCCAGCAGCCTGGTGTCTCCTTAAGCTGCCAGTGCTGTAGCCATGAACGCTGGCACTGCTGCAGCTGGAAGTGCAGAATCTCAGTTTCAAGATGTTTCTGTGTGTCCCTGTGGATATTGTTAACAAAAATTTTTCCACTAAGTGCTGAGCATTATTGCAGAAATGATGCCTGTATTGCATTTGTGTATTATACAACACTGTGCCACTTGTGTTTCCATTCTCTCTCATTTTCTTTTTTCTTTCCTTTTATGACAAGTGCTTTTCTAAGGGTTTTCACAGGAAACTGCAGATCAACCAAAGATGAGAAATCGGTGTGAATAATTTGTGCTTTACTGAGTATCTCTGTGCAATCTCTCATTTAGCTGATTATTCTGGAATTGCTTCCTTTAATCTCAAAAATAACAAGCTTTCAGTTATCATCTACTTTTAAAAAGAGAATACATAATATGAAAGATTTGGAAGTCTTTGACTGTTCCCTGATCATCTATACAGTGACATTACTGTGAGAAGCATTTTCTTTTTTAGAGACAACTTTTTAAAAAGCTTGCAAGATGGTTATACAGTTCATAACTCTATTGGCTAAAGATAAGAGAGAAGCAATTTTATAAGGAAAGATTTAATTTACTTAGACCAAATTATCTATTTGGAGGAAAAAACCCCAAACTTTTGAGACCTATAGAATGGCTTAGTGCTGCATGCTTGTCTGTTTTCCACAGTTATATCTGTTTGTCTAGTGAAAGATATTACCTCCCATTGCAAGTATTTGTTCTCTCTGAAGGCTTGGAGTAAAACAAAACAGTTGCTCAAAGATGGAAATGTATTTCCTCCTTTAACAGTCTCTACTGAGTCCTGCAGGTGTTTAGTCTAGGTGCTTTAGGATTTAGTCCATAAATAATAATCTGGCTTTTAATCATGCCTTTCAGTTGAGTCCTCTTGTTACATCCAAGCTTTAACCGGGATGATTACCATAGCATCACCTAAACCAGAGACAATAAAACTGAGGTTTCATGGCCCAGATCCACTAACTTTAATAAATGAAACTGAGTGAATGACTATAAACAAAGAATGTGAAAGTAGGTTATCAAACCATGTGATAACATCTGTTCCTTGGAAACATGAAAGTAACTATTTCTGTGTCAAGTACGAAACCCTGTTTAAGTGGTATTATAAGCTGACTGCAATTTTCTTGTGTGCCCAAACTTCAGTGTATAATGTTGAGGCTTCTCTGCAAAATGATGTAATTATCTGCATGCCCTATCAGAGTCAGGTATTTATATTTGAAAACCTGGGTCTCCATCATCTGGAGGATCCTTATCAAGATGAGAGCTCAACTGCGTGGGATAATATGCAGTTGCATGAGAGGAGACCTGGTTCTGTCCCTGAATAGTTTGCAAGATGCAACACGTGAAGCGGCGTCTCCCCCTTCCCCTCTTTTTTTTTAAGAAGAGAATGGAGAGCAAGGGTTACAGTAATTCACTTGAATGTAGCGTTGGCTAACAGTATGCATAAATTGTCCAAATTGTCTTGAACAGCCAGTCATTTTCCCTGAGAGAAAATGAAGATGTTCTTGTATGACGGAAAAAAACATTAGATGAAGCAGGAAAAGCACTTGTATGTTGTCCATGTTAACATTTTTCAGCATTATTTGGTCTGTCAGAAGTTGGCTATTACTCTGATTACAGACTGATGGTGAGATCGGTGGTAATGAGATAATATTAGGAAGTGATAGATTGAATTCTTAATGCTAAAGAATTCAACTAAACTACTAAAACGGTGCTTTTAAGAGATGCAGTTGCAGTGCAAAGGCTACAGATGCCAAGATTGCAACAGGGTTTTCCTTATATTCCATACAGTACAAATCAGTGTCCCTTAACTGATGTTCGGTGATCCTGTTTCATGCCCATTTTGCACTTTAGGAGCTCACTGTCCCCTACTATTCTTTCCTGTCCTTGTGCACAGCAGACAACAGTTTTGTTCAGTCTTATCTTCAGGATCACTATTTAATTCTACATCTACAGAGTACGCTCAGAAATAAACAGTGCTTCTTGCTTTCCAGACTGATTTTGTATAAAAAGGCACTTGGGCTGAGACGAGAGCCTCACCTGTTTCGGTCGGCTGATCCATGCCTCAGAACAACCTGTTCTGGGAGAGGCAGGCTGGAACAGCTTGTGGATGTATCTCCAGAAGTATAGCCTGCTTAACCTGTTTGCCTTGTGAAAGCTGAGGTTTCTGCTCAGGATTAGAAGTTACGGCTTTGATTTCATCTTTCTTACCACTTGTGCATTCTTTACCTGGCTTAAAAAAAAAAAAGTCAGTAAATACCATCTTTGTATTAGGTCTATAAAAAAATCTGGTTTGTTATCGTTTTAATCACTCTTCTCCCAAAGTTTTTATTCAAAGATCAGATTTTCATGTTGCTTTTTGTGTGTGTCTGTGCAAAATCTTATTTTAATGTTATTTTTTCTGTTCTTGTTTTCCTCAGTGATTAGAGCTGCACGCAGGATACTGTCTGCCAGTGGTGTATGTGTACAGAATTGTGTGTGAGAGAGCTCAAACCAAACAAAAACATGCACCTCTCCCCTGACAAAAAAGAATGCACAGCCAAACATACTGCATGTAATCCTAATCGTCACCTCATTTTCCACTTCAAGGCAGTATGATCTAAACAAGATATGGGAGCTGATAAATGATGATACAAGTTATTTATTTTGGTAATTATTATTTCATGTGTGATATAAACCACCATTTTGTGGGCTTGTGTACTGTGCTTCAACTTCCTCACTCTGTGAAGTGTAAGAAGGAGTTTTCCTGTCCCTCCACAACTTTTCTTGGTTTCAGAAGTGGTGCAGGAAGCCCAGCATCAGATAACTGGCTCTTGACAGCAGCCATACCGTTCCATTAATTTCTGCGGAGTTGTGTGAAAGCTCTTTCAACTCATTCAGTGTATGAAAGCATCTCTGAAACTGTCCCATTTGCTTTTCTTGAGATAACAGCTACTGGTGTTTTTCCTTTGGATTGAATCCTCTTTTTGGGGTTACGTTTTAAGACAGTAGCTAGTGCAGCTGTATTTTTGACAGGGCTTGCAGAATAAATGGTACCAAACATGGGTAAGACTTCCCCGGGAGCTCTTCAAAGGGAAGCCCAGCAATGTAAGCAGTGGTGTGTAAGGTTTGGTAGCTGGCCTGCTTCCTCCAGAGATAACCATGAATCAATTTCCTTTATGATAGGAAGCTCTGGGCTGCTGGATGCTATGAATCCTTTTTGATTAGTCATAGAAGAGAAGTCCTAACCACTTGTTTAAAGGTCTCAAAACACCATTAAGAGGAGATGAGGGTGCAGTCTGTGACCAAATTCTGCTTTGAATAATTACAGTGTTGCTGCCTACACTTCTCCTCCATATTCAAGTAGATACTGCATTCTTCTTTGCTACTTGGCATAAATGATTTTGTGTGTTAATAACTACTGCATTCCAGCCCTGGGGTGGTGGCAGCTGGGAGACAGCAAAAATTCATTCCCATGTCTGTGTGAAGGGAGATGTCGCTGAAGTTGAGCGGTGGCCAAGCAGGGAGAAAGAAGCTCAGTGGTGCTTGCTCTTGGAGAATCCCAGAGAAGTGCTTGAGGTGGCCATCCCGGTGCTCAAAGAGCACATGGCTGTTTCCTGTAATGGCAGCCACAAAGTGCTAATGTGTGTGGAGCAGGACATGTCATTTCCTAGTGCACTGAACCAACACCACTGATAAATATTTAGGACAGATCAGATGGTCTGAGTGCGTGTGCTGGGGAGGAATGCTGTACTTGGCTAAACAACCAGGCATTATCTGAGATCCATTTTAAATATGTGCTGTCTCTGTAATAACACTGGGTGGTTGTTCCAGATACGAAATTTCAGTTAATCTGCTGTGTCAGTTTGGGCTTGCAAGTCCAAAAATACCTTATTAGTGATTTATGTCTTTCATTGTTGTTCTTTTTTGTCATACGATTATCTCTGCCCACGCACTGCTACCTAATCTTGTATTTTTGCGTGCTGTTCCTGTGGTTATTCCATGAGAAGAAAGCTTGGTGTCACCCACAGAGAAGCACACACCTAACTCTGCACTTCAACATAAAGCTTCTTGTATGAAGGAATATTTGAATTTTATCTCCCTAGAGTAAAAGTAGCTAGCTTACCAAGAACCAAATTATTTCTCAAGCTACTAGGAAAGTACATTTGGCATAGACTTCAGTGCTTCAGTTAAAGCTTCAGAAAACATGGAGCTTTGAAGAGAACTGCAAGCTTTAAATCCTTTATATCTTTAATTATCTTTAGAGCTGAATAGTATCCTGTACTATCTGTGTGCACAATGCTTGAATTAATTTTGTGTTGATTAATTAAGGGAAAACTTCTTTTCTTTTACCTTTACCCTACTCCCTGTAATCCTGCAAGCCAGCTTCTGGTGGAGTTAGCTTCGAGCATTCATTAGCATAGCCCGGGCCTTTGACATACTGCACTGATGATTTATGCTTTTGAATATTCATTGTGCTAAATCCAGTGGCTTTTCTGCTCACTCTGTTTTTTAGAGAGTACCATGCAAGATACAAAATCTCCTTGCAACATAAAACGAGCTGCCTGGGGTAGAAGTTGGCTGCGTTTGAATCCCTTTGCATGCATGACAGCTGAGTACCTGCAGTGCAAATGCAGGGAAGACTGGATAAAAGAAGAGGTATTAGGATAGTCACCTGTGTTCACTGTGTGTGTTTGTTAATACTGGTCACCTTCCACCCATCCTGAGAGCTGTCATGAGAAGGCAGGTAGGGGAAATGCAGATTAATTCTGAAAAAAACAAGGGAATCACAAAAGGGAAAAAGATAGTCCATGAAAGAACAGGCAGGGAGTAATAGAAAATGCTTCCAGAACCAAAGATACGTGAATGAAAAAGTAGGAAAGATGCCACAAGATTAATTTTTCTCTTTATGTACAGTGATCAAAGTCTGAAACTCTGAAATACTATTTCTGTTTCTAACATTGCTCTGTGACCTTGAGAAAGCCTGGTTCCCTAAGGGTGCTCTGAGAAACCCTGTTAGTTCTGCCATTTGAGCTAGGCTGTAGTAGGATAATAGGAGGGAAGAAAATTATTTTGTTTAGGGAAGGAAATGACAGACCAAGTGACCTCCATCTGCAAAAAGTTATATCAATGTCTATGTAGAATTTGATACCTATATTTTGTCTCTAAGACATACTGCAGTATGCTGGTATCTTAGTTTCGGCTGATGAACTTGCTCATAACATCTGTGAACTTTTACTGGGCATCTTATCTGCAAAGTATCTTCATATCTTCTGGGAAAGATTTACAATATTATCTGAATGTATGATGACTGAACAAATGAAAGTGTTTAATGAATACAAAGGTAAGGTGTGGATACTGATGTTTTTCTGCAGAAATCACTGAGTGATGTATCTTGGGAGGAGAAACGAGGGGGATGAGAAACCTGCACAACTGCTCATCACCTTGCCTCTAATTAACAATCACTGTCTGAGACCCTTTTTTAAAAAATACAGATTTATTATTTATTTTAATGAGGTTGGTGTGTTAGCTTTCCTTTCGTACAAAAAGCTTTGTGTGGTTCTGCTTTCTATGCTGAAGCTGGAAACTTCAAAAGAAAATGTAACCCTTCTTGTATTAAGCTACTGCTATTTTATTGATAAGAAATATCAAGTGCTTATTAAACTGATCAAATACAGATATTGCTTGCTTCCATCACTATTGAAGTGAAAAGGTAATTTTTTCAGATCTTTTAGAAGGAAACACTGTGCAGATTGCCAAGGTACTGCCAGAAAACTCACAAGGTGTTCAAGGTGAAGCAAGAGGTAGCTGAAACAAGTCTCTTGAGGATGAGGGACGGAGCTACTTGGTCACAGAAGTAACAGGATGGTATCTTCTGTGCTGCATGTGTGCAAAATCTATGTGCTTATGGAATGCCATCTTCATTCCACTGAAGTCGGGAGTGTTGTCTTTGAACAATCTGGGCTAGGATTTTACAATTTCTATGGTTGGTTTTTTTGGCATTTTTTGTTCTTAGTGAATGCAAATTGACACAGGTAAACATACATTTTTTAGCAATCGTAGCTGCTTAGTTGGGAGGGTATTTGCTGTTTCTCATTTCGGTTTCTATTTTTACATTTGTACTACCCTCTATGTTAGCTAGTAGCTGTGAGTGCTGTCAAAAATACATCACAAACTAACTAATTGAGAGTTCTTTCTTTTTTGATGCATTTTGATTGAAAAATGCTTAACTTTAAAATATAGGGTCCTGGGTGCTCCGATACAGTACTCAATGACTTCTTTGCTTTTGTGTAGTCAGATCTTGAGAGAAAAAATGGCAGTAGTCTGTGCATTTATACTTGACATTTTTCCTTAAAGGAAGAGCCATAAAAGGGGAGCATTTAGAGCTTTTCAGTTGACACCAGTCACAAAGAAAATAAATTTATTTTAAAATCAAACAAAATGAAATATGTTTGTTGTTTTAGAGATAGAGATTGAGGTCAACCCCTCAATTTTTTTTCCGTCAGTTCCTGGATATGGACAAGTGGCTAGCATGATCTAAAAGAGGGTGTTGTGGAAAGGCCATCATTGGGAATATAGGTATACCTTAGTGAACAGTCTACTACAAAGTATTTGGAGGGATTGGGATACATGGGAGACACTCATGAAAATCCCCAGGACTTGGAACGATTACATTGGGATCAGGGGTCAGAGGAATGAATTGAGGTGGGGAAACGGAGCCTGTGTGTAGTGGGAAGCATTGTACTTTCAGCCACTGTAACCAAAATTACTATATTTCAAAACTATAAGCCATGTGGAAAAATCAACTCATTTTAATTTGACAATTCTTTGTTCTTAGCAGTGGTGCTCTTCTGAGACTCTAACTATATTACTGGGGATATTATTTTTTAAAAATAACAACAAAACTCTTGGAAATCCTTCTTTGTGATGTTTGAGATATTGATAAAAAATAAACAATTTTTAAAATAATTATCAATGACTGTTTTAAAGTGAATCAAATAAATTATTTTTTTCCCCCATCTTTTCCTCACCATATTGTTGGTAGACTTGCCAGCTCATTTACTGGATACTTGAAAAATCATGTTTGTTGTTGTGTTTTGAAAATATTTTTCTCTTTAGACTAGAATTCTGATGATGGCTACAGTTAAATAATGTACAGAATTGGCTAAGTTTTTGTTCTTTGTTTTTCTTCTCCATTTTTAGAGTTTCCTCTTTTAAGAAAAATTTCCAACTGACCATTTAAAAAAACAGCAACAACAAAAAACCACTAACAAGCAAACAAAACAAAAACCCCAGAGTACGTTTTCCTTGGGGAAGTTCAGTCTAAACAAGTAGACAGTAATAAATATTAGCAGAAATGATTTATTAGACAATCTTTAGTTAGGAAATCTTCTTAACTCTTACAGCAGTCAGTGAGATTAAAAGGTGTTTGACTTGAAGCACTTCCCAAGGGCTTTTCTCTTTTGCATTTCACTTGCTCAGAGAACTTCAGGTTTGCATCCTTTTCTTAGGTGCAGTGGATATCATAGCTGTTTGAGCAAAATTTAAAGCATTCCTAAAGCAAGAGAGTGCATCAGAATGGTGTTTTAAGAATGAAGTGCTTGCTTACTGCTTTCAGAGTCTTTGAAAGCTTTTATTTCTGGCTCATTTCCAATATGGAAGGAGTTTGTTTTCAGAGAAATATTGTTGCCAAGGGACAGATGTTGACTGTGTTGTGTTTAAAGCAGACTGATATTAATTACATTCTTTTAGCTGTTCTACTTCTCTGGATAACTTTAAAAGGTCCTTCCAATTTCCAGAATACTTAGGTAAGCTCTTGGAACATGAGCACAGTGTCTCGGCATTTACGTGAAAAATGTATTAGAGAACTGGCAAGAGCTGAACTTATTTTTGTGCATAGTCGAGAAACGCTGTTTTGAGATGATTACACTAATTAGTAACATAGAACAGCTTTAGCAAATGCTGTGATTTCCCTCCCTTTCCTCTTTTATCTTTCAAGTCTTTATCTGAGTCAGTTGTCAAACAACCTGTGTGGAGCCCTACTTACTGCATTTTACCAGAGGAATGGGCTAATTTTTTTTAAGGACCTATTCTGTGATTGAGGCAGCATGATCTGAAGCAGCATCAGTCTTTGGGGTTTTCCAGTTTCCCGCTGTTAATGCAAAGTTAATGTTTCGTGTTTTGGTTCTTTCAAGGATCGGTCTGAGTTACTTCAATTGCCTCGTCTACAGTTTTATGCCAGCTTACTTGAGCTGGGCTACTGCTCATGGTCCCAAGTGACAGGACTGTCACTGCTCACCCCACCAGCACTTGCAGACAGTGTTGGTTTGGTTGTTTTGGTTTGTTTTCAACTAACTCCTGAAGACTGAGCCCAGCTCATGTTTCTTAGTCCTCTGCCTATTTCAGTGGTTTAGATCATTTTGTTCTGTACTAGGTAAAATGCCACTTTCCGAGTATTTTTGCTTAATACTCAGTACTTTAGAAACACTGGGTCAAGAGAACAGAATGCATGTAACAGCTGTGCAGAGCTCACCTTAGGGAGCCAACCCAGCAGCCTTAACCTGCTTTTGCAGGAGCCCTAGAGGAGAGTAAAATAAGCTCAGCCAAAACAGGTGAATTTTCCCTCCCAACCCTCTTCTCAGCCTTCCATATCTCTGCAGAGTTGTTTTTTCAGCTTTCTCATCCTTCCCTTATTGGGATGAGTTCAGTGTTTCCTGTGAGTTTCTGGGAGAAGAGCTCCAGCGAGGTTCTGTGGGGCTGAACTCCAGCCCTGCTGGCTCCCAGCCCTGACTGCTGACCAGTGATCCATCCTCTTTGGAGCTACCTGGAGACAGCCCAACAGCTTATGTTCAACTTTTGAAACCTTCCTGCGAAGCTGTAGGCCTGCTGGACATGGATGAAGGCCTGCTTTAGTGGTCAAAATCATGTTTTAACAAAAGGTTACATACTTGTTACCAGCTACAAGCTCTCAATAGAGGCATGTGTTTCTTCCCTCCATTCAGAGTATGGAAGCTGACCTTCCTGTTTGCTTGCATCCCAATATAAAAGCTCTTTTCTTTCAGCTGCCAGTCATGATCCCTGTCACTCGTTGGCCTCTCTCTGCTTTCCTCAAAACTTGCTTTAGATAAAAGCATTAGCTTAATTCTCCAGACCTACTTATTTAAAAAACCTAAATGTTGCTCATCTCAGTTGTTCCTCAAGAGATGATCCTTATATTCAGGAGTTGATGTTGACTGACAAAAGATTAATGTGCATTTACAGTGAAGTTGTCCAAGTTATGTTAATAAATTGGCATTCCATGTATGGATTACTGGGGAACATAAATTTGCCTACATAAAGCTGTACTACCTCATTAGCATTCTGTTCAAATAGCTTTATATTTTTATTTGTTTAGGCAATTTCGACAGAAATATCTGAGTATTCATCCGATAATGACAGCGTGGGAGAAGGAGAGAGGAGCCTGGCGACCACGACTCCAGGATCCAGTAAGGGATTCGAGGCGAGGGCAGGAGGGGACACGGGGGATGTTGCAGCACGACCGGCCAGCGAGTGGCTGCGGTCAGCACAGGCCCTGCTCCGCACCCCCGGGAAGCAGGCGGGAAAGGCCCCCCGAGCCCCCGCCGAGTCTGCCAAGAAGAGGAAGCTACTGAGGTAAATGAACTGTCCGCCTTAAGCAATTATTTTTGGTTGTTTTCTTCTTAAATTATAAGTAAAACAATACTTGCCAAAGTGTTGGAATGTGTTTCAAGGGTAAACATTTTAGAGATGCAAATACGAAAAACTTAAAGAATGTCGTTAGTCTGTAAACAAGCAAAAAGGGCAAGAAAGAACTAACGGTTTAAAATCTGTGGTGAAAGCTCTCAATCTTGAACTCCTGTGTGCAAATTGATTGGTTTTTGCACTTGTAATAATGCCTTACAGATGTGTGAGTGGACAGACTTCTATTTCAGCTTCTAATCATTTCATTGCTTTGTGCCTCTCCAGAAAGTATGCAAAAATGCTGTACCTCAAGTTTTTGGGGTGTTTTTTTTTTTTTTGGTCCTCTCCAGATTTGTCAGGGCAAAATTATCCAAAATACTGTAGGAAAGGAGTGGGTGAGCAATAGTTGTGAAGAGTGTAGGACAGAGCGGTATGTAGGCAATGGGAGGACATATTCTTAAGGTGAAATTTAAATGTCTCTGACTATGTTAAATACATTAGAAAGATATGTAGCTGCTGAAAGAAAGTAGCCTGAGACTGAGCAGTTGAAGCCTGATGTTCTAGCTAATTACAGTGCAGAAATGGTCACTTCCTAGATTGAATTCATGAAAGCTATGTTAACTTTAATGGTGTATATGAAGATATGCCTCAAGCTGTGGAGACTACAATTACAAGTGGTGCTGCTACACATCCCTATTGTTGTTTTAACAATGTGGTTCTCTTACTCCTTTTACAGCTGAATCTATGTACAGTAATCAATCAATTACTTAAAAAGTAAATCTTTAGTTAATAGGCATACCTTATTTTTCTCTGAAATATTCTTGGCTATTTCAAAATGGTGTCTGAGGAAACAGGTTTGGAAGTCTTAACTACTGAGCATCCCTATACTTAAAAGTGCTTTGCTTGTGCAATCAAGCTTTATTTCTTGTTACTTTAGAAACATGCATATTCAGCTGTACTAGGTCAGACCAGAGCTGTAACCCCCAAAAATGCCTTTTAGTGGCCAAAAGCAAGTATGTGTGACTGTAATAAAAACAAGACAAGTGTACAGTGGTATTTTGCCCTGGTGCTCTTCCAGCCTTAAGGAGTTACGGAGCTGTTTGTTACCCTTAGTGGGTTTGTCTTTTTCCAAGTTCCAGCTTCATTTGATGACTTTTGCTATCAACAGTTGTAATGCAAAAAATGTTTCCTAGCAAAGATACTCTGACACAAGCATATAAAAGAATAGATTGCTTTAAAAACAAACAAAACAACAAGACCAAACCATCCACAATTATATAGAATGTAATCTGTTGGGAGTGGCCAGAGAAACAGAGCTTACAGGGTTTTTTGCCTTCCATCCTGTGGTTCCACTTTGGGTTCCTTTGGGAATGGGCAAGCAGGCAGGAAATTCCTTAGTTATGAGTGTTGTTTATCTCGTTATTTTGCTCATCCAGGTAATTGTCATCTTTTCACTCTTCCTGTTCAGGGCATTAATTCCATGTGTCTCTCCCATCCTTCCTTTTACTGCTGACAGAGAACATTTTCATTGGTGTGGTAACAGTGGCTATAAGAGTTTGCATCCTCAGGAGGAAAGCGCAGGTTTTCAGTGCTGTGGATTGAAGGCCAGTTTGGGGAAAGGTTTGTCAGCTTCTTGATTGATGAAGTGACAATCCCTTCTTTGTGGTTAAATAGCTAAAAGCTACAAAGCAGTCATTGCCTTGTCATTTCTCCTTCCTTCCTACCTCTGCTGCAGATCAAGGCCACAGCAGGAAAAGCGGTGAGCAGGGGAATCATCCTGAAGCTGGATCTGGCCCATGGGCTCCAACTCAGTTTGGAACTGCTCAGTGGGTGGAAGAGAACCACGAGTCTCTGCTTGGCCAGGCTCTCTTTCTCCAGGCCAGTGCCTAGGGAAGCATGGGCTGAGCAGAGATGGTGCAGGTGGTAGAGCTGCCGTCTTCCTTTGTGAATTCCTGTGCAGTAGGTTCAACTCCAAATCCAGACTGTATTGCATATGCTTATTTCATGGACGAGTCCTGATGTAGGTAGAGTAGGTCTCTTCCCATTTAGTTTTCCCTTTTAAGAAAATAGAAAATACTGCTATTTTCATATCTCTTTGCTGGTTGACGCGTGTAAATCTATCTTCAAAAGTAGAGATAATATTTTCAAGAAAGTTTAGCTTATATTTTCCGTAGAAATCTTATAGTCATGCTGCAATCTGCACTTACATTTGCATTACCTGATTGCAGCTATGCCTCTGTTACATCAATGGGTACATTTTTCTGTGCAACTTCAAAGAAAACCCCCTAACATACCCCCTCTAACCTCCCAAATCCCAAGCAAAAGCAAACCAAACAAAAGAGCCATAATAGTCTCTGGAAAAGTTCAGTTAAGTTTCTTTCTACAGTCCTCTTCTCCTGAAAACCTCCTGGTGCTAAAATGGAAGTGGGTAGTTGCCTGGATGGGTGGAAAGAGTACTGTTTGTTTGAGCCTATTACAGATGCAATTGTCATACACTACAAAAATAGAGATGCAACCAAAGCAACAGAAATCTTCAGAAGTAAGCTAATTATCGGATGATTGAAATAAATTTTTGTGATGCTAGTGTTGGAAATTTGACTGTAAATTCAACACCTTTTGAGTGTAAATAAAATGAGAAGCCCATCTATGTCCTCAAATCAACATGCACATTATACAGTGTTGCTGATGGTGAGCCAGATTTGAAGGGGCATATTGCAATCCTCCTCTGTGAGGAGGTAGGTGGGGCTTTGGAAAACAATTGGTGTCTGAAGACAGGAAAGATGTGGCAGAAGCAATTCCTCTCCCACCATATCTACTGCCAAATTCTCATATATCTTCATGTATCCCCCTGGTTTTTGTTTTCAAGAGTGTTCTAAGTAAAGATTATTCTTCTTTCTACCACGGTCCCTATGGGAGGGCAGGTAGTCTGAGTGGTGAGGTTGGTGGTTGTGAAGAGCTGTGCTGTAGGAGATGCCAGTTTGTCATGCTGGAAGCAAAGTCGATCATCTCTCATTCACAGCCATCAGTGCACTGCTCGGGACATCCTTCCCTTAAACACTGGGACTGTATGCTTGTGTAGCTGCCCTCCTCTATTTAAACAAGCCTGTTGATGGGTGCAGTAGGAGTATATAATTTTCCCAGGTGTGCTGCCAGATCCATGTCCTTGTTGTGCACCTGTGAGCTACTGAGTGAGTTGATAATTAGGTGCCACTAGTGGTACTTGGTACTGAGATGAATTGCCTTGGTGATCAGGTTAAGAGGTGTTGGGTTTACATGTTCCTGCCTTTTTATTCCATCCCAAAGCTTCAGTTTCTCAGCTTGAGTCAGCACTGCATGGGAAAATTATGCAAATGATTTGCAAACCTGAGGGGAGAGAGTATGTATTGCAAATGACAGTTTTCAAGAAGCTCTTCTTGTTACATTTGGAACTCGTGTTAATGCTACTGGGTGAAATGTCTAAACTGTATTAGTTCCAAGTCTTTCAAAGTGTCTTTGTGAAAGAAAGGAGAAATGTAGAGTATTGCAAGTCTCAACGTTTATTACGTAGATTAAACAACTGGGTTAATTGAGTATTTATAGAGAAGAAAACTCAAAATGCATGTACTCAGCTTCTCTTGTCTACAAGTAAACCTTTCTTAAAGGTTTTCTGAATTGTTTGCTTTTTCCATTGAGATTTTATTTCCATCAGGAAAAAAAAGTCTGAGGTTCATTGTAGGAAATAAATATCTTAAATCATAAAATGTTAACTCTGTGTCTAAATCTGTCATGTTGCAAGAGCTTTTAGTTGTGAAGAATAAGCTTTAGCTTTTTGTTTGTTCTTTTTAATACTTGAGTGGCTGTTTATAGTTCAAGAGAAACAGGATTTCCCAAGATTTTATTTTAAATTATCTTATATCTACTTGTTGGCAGACCACTTAGAAATCTGATCAGCTAAAATTAACTTGTGTTATCAAAAGAGGAGAAAATTACAGAGTGTCCTGGTACTATGTGCAGTAAAATGAAACCCAGTTGTCATATGAGGCCAGCTGAGGTCCTGGAAATAAAGGAAATTGCCAAGGGAAGAGGGAGCTGGCACAAATGAAGCAGACTTTTACTCTAAAATTGGGACTGTTCTTTCTCTACATGCATCCACAAGTGGCATGAGGGTGTAACAGCAACAGACTAGCCCTTTAGATGGTCATGTTCTTATGCTAATTTTAACTATTGGATTAAGTTTTCTTTGCTAGTGAATTTCTTGTTGGATTAGGAAAATATAAATGAAGAATATCATGGTTGCAGTACAGATGTACCACTTGTCATCACTGGCAGTGTACACAGTAAAATTATTTTGCACTTAGAGAAGGTTAAAATGTATTTTCTCTTTTAGAAAGTGTGGATGGTTTCACTGGGCCAAATGTTTGGTGCTAATAGAGGGGGGAAAAAAGCACAATGTTTGTCACTGGTCACAGCCAGCAAAGCTTCATGAGGGAAAAGTCCTGCTTGTCAAACCAATTTCCTTCTACGACAGGGTGACCCACCTAGCTGATCTAGGAAAGCCAGTAGGTGTGATCTTTTTGGATTTCAACAGCAAAGCTTTTGATACTGTCTCTCACAGTCCCTTCCAGACCAAATGTCCAGCACACAGCTGGGGTTCCATGCTGAGTGATGGATGAGCAACTGGCTCACAGGTCAGGCACAAAGGGTTACAGTGACTGGGGTGACATCAGGCTGGGGTCTGGTCACTAGTGGGGTTCCACAGGGCCCCATCCTCAGCCCAGCTCTCTCCAACATCTTCATTATCCACCTGGATGCAGGACTTGAATACTTGATACTTGATATTAAGTAAGTTTGCCAAAGATACTAAATTGGGATGAGCTGCTGACTCCCTCCAGAGCAGAGGCCCTGCAAATTAGAGGACTGAGCAATCACCAACTGTGTGAAGTTTATCAAGGGCAGATGATGGATTCTGCACCTGGGATGGGGCAATCCTGGATGTGTGTACAGATGGGAATGAGATGCTGGAAAGAAGCTCTGTGGAAAGGGTCCTGGGAGTCCTGGTCAATGGCAAGTTGAACATGAGTCAGCAGTGCCTTTTTTATTTCTTTAGCAAGTGCCCCATGGAGTGGGAAGGGACAGCTGAGTGTCAGTTACCTCACGAGTTAATGTGAAAGTAGGAGAGAAGCTCTCTCCTTGTTTTGAAATGAGAGAAAGGAGAAATCGCCCAGTCTTGAGATGGGGATATGTATTTGCTTTGAATTATATGAAATCCTGCATAAACTGTGTATGAGGAGACAACTCAATAAAGAGTGTTGACTTCAAATTAAGTCTGTAAAGGAGTAAACTTGGATGAATAGGGGGTTAATTTTGGTAAGTGCCCTGCTGAATGAAAACCTAAATAAATAAACACAAGGAGATCTCTAGCACTTCAGAACGATTGAAAATTACTTTTCAAAACACAGCAGACTCACTAATGCTCTTTTGTTGTTGTTTCCTATTATTAGCCTCATTGAAGTTAGGAATAGGAACCAGCCTGGAAGTCACAGATCAGACTCAGTATTACTTTTTGGTGATAGCTGTGACAAAACTCTTCAGTCTTGCTGTTAAAGTTTGTGGGAAGGGCAACTACCAGAACCTGAGCTGTTGTACAGGATGCTGAGCTTTCTCATGGTCATCAAAGCTGTCTTTCATGTGGATATTGTTAGACATGGACAGTAAAGGCAATGTGTTGTTTTAAATACAGGATTTCAAAAAGCTCAGATTTAGTATGGAAATAGGACATGAATTGCTGCTTTAAAATACGTCTGCCTTCAGGGAATTAAAGGAACAAAATAGTTGTACTGGAAGTTTTATGATTAAAAATAAAAAGGTTGTGGGCAGTGGAGGTGGTATCTGAGCAGCTTGACTTCACTGAACAGCCTTTGCATTAACAATTTGCCAAATGTGCTCAATTTGCTCATATCAAAACATTTTGGGGGCAAGTCTGAGGTGCTGGTCAGTACAGTATGCATCCTAAACTAGTTTTTGTTATTTCAATGCAGTTTGTCAGTTCCCTTGATTACAGAAATGATACGTTAGTAATCAAAATATATTTGCCAATTTTGTACACACACAACCCAGATGCTGGCTTATCTTATGCACAGCCAAGAGTGACTCTGTATAGTTCCCAGCCTCTCACAGCACGTGCACAAGTATTTTACAGTGTGGGCACCTGTACTGTATTGGAAGGAATGAGTAGTTTTCAAATGCTGTTGTCAGCAAATCTGTCAGCTCGTGTAACAGAAAGCACCTTTTTCTTTGTTTTATGTGTTTGAGCTAAAAAGGGGGTTGATCCTCCTGGGTTGCGGTGGTGTTTAAACTCCTTTGTTTCTACCTTTTTAAAAGAAACAAACCATAAAGTACCAACTGTTGCTCTGGCCATACAAATTCCTTTTGTGCATGGCATGTCCTTGAACTGCATTTTCTAATTTCACAAGGTATGAAACAGAGAGCATAAAAACAACATTTCCGATGACCAGCTGAGAACATCTCATAAATGCATTCTTAGTTATATTTTATGTTCTGCAACCAAGCAGATGCAAATTGCTTTATGATGTTTTCTGTTGAAACTATTTTTAACTGCATTTGGCATGTGAGTGGAAGGATGATGATTAATAAATATCAGTGTACTTTCTTAGCACAGAGGGCTACTAAGGAAAGTCGGAGTTTTACTTTTCATGGACCTTTGTGATAACTGGTATCCTAATACAGATATGGTCAGCAAATCAGTAATGGGGATGTGAGCATCAGTGAGACCCTCCTGGTAGTCATATCAGGCCTAAAACAGGAATGGTGTCTTGGTGTTGTGCTCAGTAGCCATGGAACCAGAAACTTGCTTTCTTTCCTTCATGCTATGAGGTGTTCCTGCCATAGGTGTAACATCAGTGGGCTTGCAGAGGAGTAGGAACTGATTGATTGGACACAACCATAGCCCTGTTCAGGAAAAAAGGGAGAAATTAGGCTATAAGCCAATAATAGCTGCTCTCTTCTGCAGGTACTTAATGGCTTTATTGCATTGTTTGAACAAATAAAATACATTTCTCTGACTGGCATCTGTGGAGGGAATGAAGTAGAACACTCCTGTTGAAGAGTTTTGTTTCAGCAAAACAAGTTTTTGAGCTACTAACTCTATGGTGTATTGTTACAGTCCGACCAGAGGGTCAGCTGCAGACTCATGCATGCAAGACTTTTAAACAAGCAATCTGAAAATGCATTTTACTGCTGCATTTTTAAGCCTAGCTGAGCTGGCATCTACCAATTCCAGCATGGCTCATGTAGACCACCCAGCCAACCTGAATTACAACTGCATCTGAGAATCATTCCCTGGCAAGAAGAGAAACTGGGTAGACAGTTTGTTGGTGTTTGTAGAACTATCTATCTTGCCCACAAGTGTTGAGGTGTGCTAATGCTTCAGTGCTCAAATTCTGGGGGGAAATATGGATGAACACAGTGTTATCAGCAGAGTAGGTTATCCTGTATGTTTTGTGCTTGACTGTGCTGCTCTTGGAACCAAAGCTTCCATTGCACTTTGGTATTAGTTGCCTCTCTGTCTTAAAGCCCTCATTGAAACCAGGATTAAACAAGGCTGTTAAGCTTACCTGGAACTTCACTGGAGCCCAGTATTTTCTAAACATTTTTGTTTGTTTTCCTCCGTAATATAGCAGAGTTCATAGCTTGTTAAGTGTGGGTTCATAGCTTGTTAAGTCTGGGTTCTTTATTTTGAGGCTTTGGGGATTTTCTTCTTCCTCTGAGTGTGAGTTTCTCTCCTCTCTGCCTGACACCAGCCATAGAGATGTAGCAATGTAAACTGCAAAACTTCTATAGGTCATTTTGGCTTAAATGGGGCTCTTGTATTTCAGAGTTCATTCTGTGATCTGCTACTTAGATGTTTAGCCATTGCATCTGATAATTCTTGTGATAATTATAATTTTGCAAAGGATATAGTTGTTCATTAAAAATTTAGCTGACACTGCTAACTACTTTTTATATAATGTGTTGACTTGTCTGCAGATGAAATTGCTTAATAACTGGTAACCAGAGAGATTTTTTTACAACTCACCTGAAGCCCTGCTTAGCCTTTTTAGCTCTTTCTCAGTTTCCACAGGTGTGTGTCTTCCCAGTTTCACATTTACAATGTGAGCTTTACCAAGCTATTTGTCTTTTTTAACTAAGCCAAAAAATTTTTTTCATGTGCACAAATAGTCATATGGTGGTTGTATGCTATCTCTGTTGATTCCTAAACCAGTTATAACTCAAGGACACATTCCACCTTAGTAGAAATCTTTATTAATATATTCAATAATACTTGTGGAGAAACTTTACACTACAACAAAAGAATGAAGTAGGTCTTTATGCAAATAACTTCTTTGAAGCCAAAGAAAAATGCTCAAACACTCCCACAGTAGTCCAAAGACAGCTTCCAACACACACATCTTCTTGTTCTTAAAAGTGAGAAATTATGTCTTCTGGCTTTGAATCCAAGGGTAGGAATTGCTTTAGTGTTACCTTAAGTGTATTTGTGCTAGATGCCACTCCTCTGCTCCTCACCTTGGGAATGCTAAATTAATTTCATCTTGGAGAGTGTTCAGACCACTGAAACTGCACACTTGACCCAGCTTGTGAAATGAATCATAGGGTCAAGTATGGGTAAAAGAATATTTTTGTGATCACTCCTTGCCAACAGACAAACAAATCTGTGAGGGAAAAGAAAACCCAACCTGTTATAACTAGTGGTTACACTGGTTTGTTTTGAATTTGCAACTGTCTCTGGTGTCTAATAGGATCTGTTCATAAGTGCAAGGGAAAGTTGGGAACCTTTTTTTACACTCTTCGTACTGGAGACAGGACTGAAAACATGAAGATTTTGGACACCCAGATACTGAAAATGTTTTATTGTGTGTATTGACCCTAGGTGTATGTTTTGTTGGGAATAACTCCGTTGAAAAAAATCAAAATTAGGAGAACTAATCTACAAAACGTAATTTTACAGTATGATTCTGTCTCTAAGGGTCAAACCATACATACATATCTATACATCTGTCCTGTGGTTTGTCACTTGGCAAAACCAAATACTGATTCCTGGCAAAACTGAGCATTCCTTTGTTCTCTGCAGGGGTGGGCTGGCTGAGAGGTTATGTCGGCTCCAGAACAGAGAAAGATCTGCCATTAGCTTTTGGAGGCATCAGTGTATTTCAGATGATAAAACCCCCTCAGGTAAGAAGCATTACACAATACCACTGTGAAAGTATTATACCTGCATGCATGTATCTATGGCCCAAGTAGGGGTAAAAGTGAAGTTTATATTATTTACTGATCTTTCCTGACTTGGGTTTAATGCTATCTTGATTGTCTTCTGAGCTAATAATTGCATTTCTGGTAAATATGGAAGTTTCTAACAACTCAGTCATCGTTTGAATGTATAAGGTAAAGGATGTATTTTAAGTAGCCTCCATCTAAGTTCTTCACAACTCCTTGATTTCCAGCATCACATGGAAAAATGGTGTTTTCAGCAGGTTGTAGGACAATTCAAGTTTTAATTTATGTGTGTTCAGATCTTTTTGGTGGTTTTTTTTCCCTTTCTTTATAATCAACCTTTCCTCTTTACTTGTTATTTTTGCTTTGTGATCTCTTCTTGCCAACAAACAGATATGGACAAAAATTCATGGATAAGTGCTGAAATTGTGAATGACACCAAGTGTGAGCAGAGCACAACTATGAAATGAATGTGAAGCATAACTACAGTGGGCACATCACTTAAAAAGAAACAGTGGGAGTCATGCAAATTAGTTACTGGTGACTGATAGCACCACCTTTCAGCAGTGTTTCTCGAGAGGTAGTGGATTCATAGAGTTTAAGTATAAAGAAGTAGTTAAGTTCTTGAAATCGACTTCTGTGTGTGTGACTATGGTCTACAAAATGTCAAGCACTTATTCTGTATTAAGCTGACTGCTTGTTTTTGAGGATATATTAACTTCCATTTATTTTTCAGAAAGTCCTCTATTCTTGATTTGAAAACACAGAAAAGTGAATCTATCATTTACCTTGAGAGTTTGTCCCCAGCTCTACTCCCAAATTTTTAAAGCTGGTTTTTCTTCCAAATCTGAATTTGTCTGGCTTCAGTTCCCCTCTTCTGTTTCTTGTTTCTCCCTTAAAGAGCTTTTTTAGTATGTGACATTTTCCTTTTCTGGCACTTGCATAGCAAAACCTCTGCTGCCTCACAATGTTCATAAACTAAACAGACTGAGCTCTTTAAGGGTCTCTAAAGCATTTTTATCAGTGTTCAAGTGACTTTCATGGCTTTTTACTGTACCCTCTCGAACTTTTCAGAAGGGTCTTAAGAACAAGGATAGCAACTCAGTATGAGTTCTTCCAATTTTAGTCTCATTAATATCATTGGCCAGGTCCAGTTCACTTCTCAGCCTCCTGAATATTTGAGGCCTGTGATAAATGTTTGAGTCTGGTTTGGCTTTGGGCACAGCGTGGTGCTGGGACTTCACCTTGAATTGATTGTTCAGCGTGATTTCATAACCTCTACAGCTATTTTTTTCTGAGATGCTGTTTTCCACTCTGCAGCTACTCTTTCTGTTTCTTCTGCCTAAACACAGGGAAGTATTTGTGCTGTAATCTGGTTGATTTTACTTAAGTAGTCCAGCTAACCATGCAGTTCAGACCACTGTGTAGCTCAAGCCTGTCTTCTTTTTGTCACACATTTGCTTGAGTTTGTGGTATTCACACAGTTTCTTTATGTCACCGATGATTAATAGCATGAGTGTTTACGTGCAAATCCTGCTGGAATTGCTGTTACTCAGTTATCATTCTCCACTGGTAAAAAGCTCTAACTGCAATTCACAAAGTTAGCTCTCAGAATTTAAAATTTTTTTTTGCATTCCATTCAAAGAGTGCATTACTCATAGAGAAAATGGTTGATTTTTCATACGAAGATTGTATGATTTAAAGTTACACCCAAACTGTTGGCTAAAGCTCAGTCTCAGTTTCTCACTGGAGCTTTAGAGGGCTTACATCCCTTGGCCATTTGCATGCTGTGTGTTCAGAATGCCACCCATGCAGAATAGCACGTTGTATTTCTGACCTTAATTCCTTACTGACTTTTCCAGTTACTTTGCCTAGATCTGATGTCAGGCTAGCTGGTCTCCAGTTATTGTAAGCCACTTTGTTTGCCCTTCCTGAATAGTAGCACAATATCATCATCCTTTCAGTCTTCTGGAATTCCACCAATGTCTGAATACTCACTAGAAAGTGACATCAGGGAACCAGAGATGTCTTTAGCCAGCTCTTTTCAGAAATGCTATGTTGAAAATTATACAGGCATGCTCACTTAAAATCACGGGAGGTTACTTCATCATTCTTATGTGGTGTGAGGACATCCTCTTGCTGCTTCTCAAATATAGGACAGAAATAGACATTGAATAGACTTGCCTTTTTAATAAAACTAAAATTTTTTACGTACAGTGTAGTAACAGACCTGCAACATTGCTAACATGTTAATATTCTTTTTGTCCTAGTTTCATGTGTCATTACAAAACCTTGTGTTTGGCTGCTTACCATTTTGTTAGACCAGCTTCTAGGCTGAAATATTCCATGCTAAACATCTGCCCCTGGCTGAATTCCTTTCTTTGATTCTTCTTCTTTCTTTCAGAAAATGAGTCAGAATTCGTTAGCATTTTATGAGAAAAAGGCTATGGGAAAATACCTCGCTCTAGTCTTAAGTACATTTAAAAAATCCTGATGAGTGTCTTCAAGATGATTTAGTTTTGGCAGAAGATGAACTATTTCTGGGATATGCCTTTTCCATCGTAACAAAATTGTACAAGAAGTCTTTAGGACAAAGTACTGTTTCATTTACCCTGTAAGCATTTGCTAAAATTTCTGAAAAATGCTGAACATGCCATAAATTTGGGAATACACTTCAACTTCACAGCTTAAATTTCACTTCCAATTCTCAAACCTTATTCCAAAGTATAATGATTGTAAAATAATCATCAAAATAGCTGTGATAATATTTTGGGGATACTTTTTCATCTAGAGCAAAATTTATTTTTGATAGTTGTATTCTGAGAATGGCCATAATGTTTCGTGTCACCAAAATGAAATTGATGTTTGGTTTGGAGAACATCGGTTGGAATGGTTGAAATTTTAGTAATGTAACTAGATAACCTTCTCTTTGCTTCTAGTCAGGAATGTGAAGTGTCAGCACAGCAAATGCATGCCACTTTCAGCTTTCATCTCTTTAGGTTCAAGTTAAGGCTCTCTCACTAATCTGAGAATCTTCTTGAATTTTGTTTCCCCTCTGTTTTCCCCAGTAATATTTCTAAGCCACATTGTTTCCAGGACTTCTGACTTCGGCACAGAATTAGAGGAAAGAACTTCTCAAATAACAAACTCATTTGAGTTACTAAAGAAGCCTGAAAATTATTGTGGAGGATTGAAGTAACTTAGTTGCCGGGAGAGCTGTCACGTCATTTTGGATATCCCATAGACATGCAGAGCAGAAGTTCATTGCTAAAGCAACGGGGAGCAATTTCAAATGAGATTGGTTTAAAGTACTTCTTACATTTGAGATTTAAGGAAAAATGTTTCCAGAAGTTCTGGCTGTCATCCCCATTAGACATTTCATATTGCAGGATTTTATGCCTTTATTTTGCTGTTGCTTACTTTTAGGTTGTATCCGTGTCCATATTATTCAAAACCCCCTAGTTTTGAGCTTTATTTTTTAAAAAAATTCCTGTCTGTTACCTCCCTGACCCCTTTCTGTAAGTAACCATTGTGGTTTGGCTGCCTCTTGGTCACTGGGATGAATCACTGCCCAGAAGAGAGCACCTCCTTTCAGCACGCACTTTCTGGTGTTTATGCGGTGCACAGGGTCCCACTTCGGCTGACTCATTCTGCAGGGTCGAAGAAACCTTTGTGCTTTCTCAGATTTTGACAATTTTGGGGCAGAGCACATTCTACAGCTGGTCCCTGTGTTGGGATAGGCACTCAATAAGGATATGGGTTTCTGCAAGGTGATTGGGAATCCCACTTCTGTAAATCAAGGCAACCATACCAGGCAGAGGCCTGGAGAGGGGGAATATCAGAGTTTCCCCGTGCCACACTGCGTTGGTTGGATGCTTTCCATGGTTCAGTTCTAACAGAGGCAAATGTCAGACTCTGTCACATATTCAAAGTTTTGTGTTTTTCACAAGACGTAACAGGGGGGCTGAGGTTCAGGCCACGTAACAGCAAGTCTCTGATCAGCCAGGCTGATGGTTTGAGGGTGCCCTGTGCAAGGGCTTGTAGACCATTTGCAGGCTTTTTTCTGTATGCAGTGCTGCAACTTCCCCATGAAGTTTCCTGTTTGGGCAAAGAGGAGATCTGGACAGCTGAAAGAGAGAGAGAGAGAAAAAAAACCAAACCCACAACAAAAACCCAAACCTTTTTCCTGTCAACATCTACTGGAAGAAAAAATAGTGGTTTTCTGAGTTACATTCAGACAACCTTCCTGTCTATAGGAGGGGACACTAATAATATTTAAAGCAAACTCATGTAGATTCCTACTGTAACTTCTGAAATTTTGCTTTCTATACATCCTCCCTTCTAGTGGTTTTCTTTGTCTTGCCACTATCATCAAAACAGTTCTTTACCTTAAATGCAGAAACATTTTATTCTCTAGCATTTGTAATCTGATGCAAGATTTGGTATTTGTTGACCCAAGGTTAAGATTCACAATTGTGTTACAACTGAATTTGAGTAGTGAACTGACAATAAAGCAAAACTATTGATCTGTCCTTCCAAACTGCTCCTTCCTCTCAGGGAAAAGTGATCTTCAAGGGGCAACAAACTTTCAGTTTGCTGAGGCAAGTGGAACAGATACATGAGGGAAGGAGGGCGAAGCCCTGCAGATGAGGACAGGGTTTCACTTGTAACACCACATTTTCAGGAAGGCTGCAAGCCTTACAGAAGAGGATATAAACAATAATTCCCCCTCTTCCAGTTTCAGTGACTAGTTATGATGATGGGAAGAAAGGATTTTAGCAGCTTGAATGCCATGAAACCTGTACATGATGAAGAAAAATGGGTAGCCCTTAACAGGGTTTCCTTTACTATGTAAAATTCTTCTAAAAACACAGAAGTCTGAGATTTGCTAGTTGTTGCTCATTTTCTTAATTCTTGATAGTTTTATTACTTACGAATTAATATTGTAAATTAGAGACATGGCAAGTGGCCATATTTTTTTTTCCTGGCCAACTGTCTGAACTCGTTACAGCATTGGAAAGGAAAAAGTCAAATGTACACTTGTCTTCTTCAAACAAGAATTCTTTGTATTGTTTTTGTTTTCCTATGAGAAACAATAATGACATGCATAGTCTCTTTAAGTAGCTTACATATGTTCTTATAAAGAATGTGTAGTGTTTAAAGCACAGCCAAATTCAGCAGCCTTTTAAAAATTAATATAAAAGTGGCAAGAAGCCATCATGCCTACGAGAGACTTGGTGCATTTCTGAGAAGAATCTTCTTGAATGGCTTCAGAAGTTACCAACCCAGGAAGAATAACAACATATATAGATCAGAATAGCAACCAGATGGTTTTGTGCAGGCTGTGAAAACCTTGTAATCCAGACCTGGTTTTCAGCATTGACTTTGGATTGCAAGAGTCTGCTTGGTATCTGCCTGCTTGCTTAGTTTGTTACGCCTGCGCCTGCAAGTTATACATGAGGGAGGAGGAAGAACAATAATGAGATGCCAAGCAAAAGAATGTTTTTGTTTCGATTTATGCTTGCAATTTGACATTTTATGTTTTTAATGCTTGAGAATGAAAGTAAAACTTCGTGGCTTGAACCAGAAAGTGGTTGGCTATTCTTCCACTGCAGATAGTATGTGATGTCCCAGGAGGGTGTCTACTAACAGCAGTTTTGGAACCACATTTGACAATTAGAAGTTAAATGATGTTGGGATGAAATAATGCCTTTGAAAAAATAACTGAGTGAGACAAATTTGGAAGAGTGTTGCTAGTTTGCTTTATTAAACAAGTCATAAAGTGGAATTTTCTTTGTTTCCTTTATAATTCCATAATGTGTACCTGACCTACTCATCTGAACCAAAGGCAGAAAGTGATTTTCATTCTTTATGCAGTGAGTACTATTCCCAACCATAATTGCCCACAATTCTTTGTACTTTCAGTGGGAAAGCTTATTTCATAAAACCTTTTAGCTAAGATTAGTAGAAATTTGACTTGCGTGTAACACCTGTGTTTTGCATAGTGCATATTTGTAAAGAATTTCCCAGTTAAGAGAAAGTATAACTTCTCAGCCATGTTTTTTAGAAATGTCAACTAGATTTGTCAGGTACAGTACAAATTTCCTTCTAAACTGCAGTTCATGTATACGATTTGTTTGATAGTTCTTTGAGGAAAAGTAACAGTAATTTGTTTTTCTTAAAAGCATCTGTCCTTTCCCCATATCATTCAGATATCATTAAGATAAAGAATTGTGACTGTTTATCTGGTAAGAACAAATACAAGTTGTCCTCACCGTTTTTGCACAAAGCATATATTTGTTAGCAGTTTTTCGAATATTAATGTGGCTTCAAGCAATCTCATCTTCCTCCCTTGCCTTTTCTTATGAGTTTGTCATGGTTGTATTCAGAAAGCTGTACTTGCATGAGTGTAATTTTTTAATTGATTTAAAAGAAAGGTGGTGAAATAGTCTTCCTTTTGCCTCTTGTCGTGCTTGCTTGTTTCTTTTATCCATGTGACTTGTTAGGTAAGTTTTGTGGCTGAGGAGTTTTATTTTGTCAGTCTCGCTTTTCATGATATTTCACATGTATACTTGTAGGTGTGTATATGGTCCTTATTACTGTAGTTATTACAATAGTAATAATTTCCACTCTGTTCTCCTTCCCGCTTGCATTTGAGTTGGGGTTTTTTCTGGAATGCTCAGTGGAGCAGAGCCATTCACTGCTTGGCATCTTCCTAAGCTCCAGTTTTCTTTTGTGTTTCTAAGATGTGGTCTGTGTTGTTGTAGTTCACTGTTCTCTGCATTGGTACTGTGGCCATTATGAATTTATTTCTGCCTTGTGTCATGTGATTGTTACGTGCAGTTACTATCAGATGAGCACATCACATCCTTCAGCCCTATGGGTGAGATGCATTCTTGCAACACTGCAAGATTTTTAAATTTTCAGGAAGAATGGAAAATTGAAAAATTTAGGAGTATCTGCTGTCATAAACGTGGCTTTGTTTTGCTCTTGTTGGTGTGCTGGTGTTACTGTTACTTCTGCTGGTCTGATCTGTGTGGAGGTGCACTGGCTATCCCAGCTAACACACTCAAACCATGCAGAATTCAGTTGGATGTCCTGAAACATTTTGTCTCACTCTGTAAGTCTTGTAGAGATTGTTCTGCTGCTGGAGTTCTATTGACTGGCCCTAAAGAGAGTTTGTTCCCTTTGAGAACTTTCTATTTAAGGCTACAGGTGCTCTTTTGGAACACTTGAACAGTATCATTTTAGCAAAAGTCACTGGAGTGATGTGAAACTGCATGTGGTCTTACTGAAATCAGCATTTGATGCATTTCCATACATCAAGCGCCATGGATCCTCTCCTTGCAGTGTGTTCAGCTTCCTGTCACTGTGTCACTGGAGAAACATAAAATATGTGGTTCCCAAGAGATCATAATTTCTATATTTTCCTCCTCATTTGTCTTCCTTATTGGTAGTTACAGAGTTATTAAAACAAACTTTAGAGTTGTATTTCAGGCACTGAAGCCAGAATGTCTGAACATTTGTTTTTTTAAATTGTCCTCCTTGATGTTTTTTTCCTTTTCTTGTCTCCAAACTGCTTTTTGGTTTTTGAGAGTCAAAGCAGGCTGGCTTTCTTCTTAGCCTCCCTCCTAGGCTGCCCTTGGCATGGCCAGTGCACCCTCTGTGACCATGTACATTCAGTGTTGATGTGGCTTAATATATGTGTCTGCTGTGAAGCCACTATGTTAGGTCTGAAGATTAAGGGCATTCAGTCTGCCAGAGACTGTAGAGTCATCTGAAGTCTTCAAAAGGCTCAGGACCTCAGGGTCTGTGATCTCCAAANCTCTTCTTTTTGTTTCTTTTTAACCCTTCTGGAATTCAGAGTAAATGCAGAACATCTGCAAAGTACTGCGTCAAAACATGTTTTGATGTCATGGTATGTGACATGGTATATGACTGAAGGGCAGCATCACCCTGTGTACTAAAGGAATAAACAAAAATTAAAATAAGTACCCAAGGAAACTGATGTGTTCAGTGTGATATTTGTTTGTTCATCTCCAAGGCACTGGAATTATCTTTGTGGTTTGAGCTACTTCATGTCTGGGTTGCAAATTGGAGTGAGAGACCAACATCCCAGAGGACACCTGGAATTAAATAATTAACTATGTATGTCAGAGCACATCTGTTAGGTGGTTAAACCAAAGCGCCTCTAGCTTAGGATCCTGTTTCTGGCAGTGACAAGAGCTACCAAAAGGCCTAGAAAAAATTATAATGGGGCTAACACTTGATGATATTTTCCCAAAGTATTCTCCCAGTTACCTCCCACAGATCCCTGACTCAGGGACTTTCTAAACCAGAATTACTGTCTGTGTTTAGTAGTTCTAAATAAAAGGTTTTTTCCTACCAAAAATTTATTGGTTGTTTTTCTGAACCCATGCATACAATATAGACCTGTTTTGATCACTCAATTATGGAGCACCAGGCGTTTTTGGAAATTATGCCCAAGGTCATTGCCAGGTTTGTTCTAAAAGAAGACCAAAAAGACCTTTCCCTGTGATTTCTGCGAACAGTAGCAGTGAGAGGTTGGTGTTCCATTTGCCTAGGTTTGAATCAGGATTTCTTCATCTTTGTCAGAGCTTCTTGTTTCTTGTCTGGGAGGTGAGGGATGTTCTTGCCAATCACAGCAAGGCTTCACCAAAGATGCTTCCCTGCTTAAATGGCTTGTTCTTCCCACCAGTCAGTCTCTCTCATGGATTTCACTCCTTCTGGACCCACTCTTGCAAAGTGTGGAGGAACTAATTTGTTTGATCATGGTCCATCTAGCGATGATTTCTGTCTGTTGCCTTTCAGTGGGTGATATTCATCACAGTGGTGTTCTGCAAAGGGTGATATGACTAACCTAGCTCCTAACTGGTACCTGATTTTTCTTGTACACTGTCCTTTCTGTAACCAATATGTTGATTCAACAGTAGTCAGCATGTTACTGCATGTCTTTGGGAAGATTTCTCTTCTAATGGAAAATCCCCTCCTTTCAGATGGTGTTCTTTAGAGGACACATGTTATACATCTCAAATACCTCTGCAAAATTCATACTCAGCCAGATTTATCAGTGCCTTTCTGGCTTTCTTTGTGGCACCTTAAGCCTTGTTTATCAGGGATTGAATTACACTTCATGTCCCTGGGATGAATAAACCCTCTGTTTATACTCATGGGGCCAGATATTTCAAATGATCCTTGATCTTGTGTCAGTAGATATTTTCTCTGACTTTCCAGCTGACTCTGTGAAGGCTACAGAGAGATGCTGGAAGGGGCAGCTGTCCATGTTAGGCTGTGTTCCAGGACCAGTGAGCTGTAGCAGCCCTCTGTCACCCGAGCTCAGAGCACCCAGGGCTTTGCTGAGAAATGCACCTGTGTCTCACACTGATCAGGCTGATCTGGGTTTCCATCTTTATCTCCCTCAAGCATTTCACTCTTGCAGAGGCATCTGGAACCAGACTGAATATTTGGAGAAGGTCCTTCACTGAAAGCCTGGTCGATCACTAGAACAGGCTCCCCACAGCACGAAGCCTGTCATTTCAAGGAGCATTTATTGTATGATTTAGTGTTAGGTGATCATGGATGGAGCAGGATCCTTATGGGTCCTTTTCAACTTGAGATATTCTGTGATTCTGTAAGAGACATTGTTAAGCAGTCCTCAATTTGATGATTGCTGCTTCATGGAAGATTTCTAAATGCATCCAGGCAGCTGTATGCTCACTCTCTGCAAGCGTGCACATGTACTTGTCTTTCAGTGGGAGAATAAAGGCTACCTTCGAGCAAGTAAACTGAAGTGGCTTTGCAGTTAGCTAGGTTAGATCATTAATTTTCCTAGAAACTAACCCTGAAGAAAGAAATCCATGAATGTTTTGGGCAGCAGAATGGGAAATGAAGAAATTTGCAGTGTAGGAACGTGCTCAAATGCAGCACAGTTATTGATTGCACCTTTTAAAATGCATGCAATTGTAAGGTATTCTTCCTTATTTAAGGTGACTAGATATTGCCATGAAACATGCACATCTGTGTGTTTGCATTTCTTGGGCTAAAATTCTGCTTTACAAATGAAAGTAAGTGAATGATAACTTCAGCAAGCAAGTGGGAGCTTAGGTAAGTTATCTGAGGGTGAAGGAGAACACTGCAACACCTTAAAGTGAGCTTTTCACATGGATGAACAAACAAGTAAACTCTGGAAACCATAGAATTTGCAGTGATCCAGCCTGTCTCCTCACCCACAAATTTGCCCTTCAGTGTGCAGCCACATATGTTTGATTTATTTTTGATTGACATAACAATACAAGAGCCAAATGTATTAAAACCGAAGCTACATTCTGAACTTTGGTGTTTCATCATGTGCCAGCAATCCAAAGTGCTTTTCCATGTTGTTCAAGAGAACACTATCATCAGCAGTAATAATAATTTCAGAGTAATTAAACTAAACTATCTCTGTGCATCTAAATAAACAAATAGATTGTGGTTCTGTAGAATGTGCATGTGTGCCAAGTGTGAGACTTGGCTACTTGTCGAAATTGAGATGCTTTTAGTGTAGAAGCATTCTGCTTCATTTAGTATCAGCTCCCTGTGTTTCCACCAACTTCAGGCTTGCAAGAGACTCTGGTATCTTGGTAGGATATTTTTTACTCCAACGTCTTTTAGAAACTTTCATATGGCTATAGTTCTTGATTTACCTAGTATTTTTAACTGTTTTACAGTCAGAGGTATTTAAAAGAAAAAATGTTATTAGGCTGTCATTCATTGTCTTCAACCTGCTGTATCAGCTAACATATAAGCTGCTGACCAGTAAGAATTGTCATAAAATTCTGCACATAAGAAATGCATAGTTCAGAAGTGATGAGCAGTCTCTCTCACAAGTGTCTTAATACCTTTTTTTTTTTTAATAAACTGTTGGTGCGTTTGAAAATTGAAACTGACTTTTTTGTGACTTGGTTTTTAAAGTGGATGCAAATGCAAATTGTACAGTATGTCTAGAGGGAAGAGGTAAATGCTTAGTTACTTTAAAGGATGAGAATTTTTGTGGTTAGGAGAATTTGTTTATGCGTGCCAAATTACTTGGGGTTGACAGAGGACCACAACTGCAGCTAGTCAGGCAAAACAGAATTCAAGTGTGAATATTCTAAGCCCTTCCCTTCAGGCATAGAAAACTAGTCAGTGCTCACCCTTGTCAGAATTTTCACATAAGCAAACATTAACACAGTGTAGTGAGTATCTGGAGTGGCACTGTGATGTTACAGCTTTCTCTGAGCAGGTGACAGCAGCGAGCAGCAGCAGCAGTGACAACCATCTCTCTTCATCAGTCAGTTTCAAAGGACTTGGCGGAAAGGGTTGATTCTCCTACTTCTCAGATCTGGAAAAGGAGGTCAAGCTGTAATGGCTTGGACAGAAGTGGATTATGTACATCTTGTGTCAGACTGTCTGGTGGAAGCCTTTATGCTGCTGGAAAATACCAGTTCAGGGGAAGCAGAATGCTTTGCAGAAGCATGTTGCATGTGATGAAAAATTGGTTCACATGAAAGTGGTTTTGAGAACAATTTAGTTTTACATTTCCAAATTGCTTTATTACAGCTTCAGTATGAAATTTAATAAAGACAGGGACAGAATTTTTTATTTTATTTTTGTACAATTCAACTTTATTGAATAAATTTGAAAAGTTTTAGGGCCCGGTTTCTTTGGTTTGGGTTTCTAGAGGGTTGGGTTCATTTTTTTTGAAGTTTCTCATAAACTCAAACTAAAATATTTTGATTTATTTTCCAAAGGAAAAACATTCACAGTTGTGAAATGAGCCTTAAAATAAACAAACAAATAACTAGTACAGCTCTGCTGTTAAGTTCCAGTATCAAGTTCACTGTTCCTCCCGTTTCTTCTTTGCTGTGGGAAGACAATAATTTATATCAGCTGTTTTTCTTGGGATGTTGTGTTTTTCCCAATGCAACTTGTAAATCAAAAAGGGTAGAACTGGGGCTCTGCTGCCCTTGTCCTCTGGGCCCTGTCTTGCCACACTAAATGCTTGTAGCATTCGGCAGGGTAACAGCTATTCTCCCCTCAGTGACTGGAGTGCAGATCTGAGTAAGGCTAGGTGAGAATGAAAATAAATCTTACATGATCTTAGAGCTCAGACTGAGATCTGAGTAGCTATTGCCCTGTGCACACTGCAAAGGGATCCAGGAGTAATTTCATTTCAGTGCAAAGTTGTTTCAGCAGAGACAGAAGTGCTTAGAATTGATCTGTGGGGATGCTTGTATCTGTTCATGTTGCTTTAAAATGAGAGCCTTCTGACTACCCTGACTGCCTGCTGATAAAATGGATGATCACTTTTGCAATAATTATTTTTAGGCAGAGCATCTTACTTCTTCTTTCCCCACATTTGTCCCTCAATGTGAATCATCAGCTTTTAGATGCTTTGTATTCTTCCAACTTGGTTCCTGACAGCTGCTGCTTTGAGAAAGGTCAAGGAGGGCAAACACAACTTCACTTTTAACACAGTGTTTGATTATTCTGTTTGTAAATAAATGCACTTTTAGCAGTATCTAATAAAAAAGACTGAACAAAGTCAATGAGTTGCAAGATTTAAAAGTTGAGGTGTGGCGAGAGAGGGCTTCTTGTAGGGAGTTTGTGATTTCACTGGTATTTGGAAGAAGTACAGGTGGGATTTTTTTCTTTACAATTAATAGTATCTATAAAGAAAATAAAAATTACTGCAAAAGCTTAACATAGGTCTTTTGATAAGGCTGTGTATTCTACTCACACGTGGATTTATCACGGTCAGACTGATGTGCAGAGTGCAGAGGGATGCACATCTTTAGAACGCCAGAACGTCTTTCTTTCTCCTTATCCAGACTTTGCATTTTTATTTTTCATATTAATTTTCTTTCCAGATAAATCCGGTGTTTTAATTGTGAAGATCTTAGAAATATTTGAGGAGTGCACAATACAAGTTGCCATCTGCCAGCAGCTGGAACAGTCTCCTGTTGCGCTTTCACCCGAGGATGCTGTCATCAATGCAGAGGAGCCAATACTCAAAGTCCTCTTTACAAGAGAGACAGCAGCTCACCTGAAGAGCAGACCACAGGATATCATCCACATCTATCCCCCATGGTGAGTAAGAAGAAAGGGCCACGCTTGGCTGTGGCACTGCAGAACAAAGAGAAGTCAGTAGAGTGCTGGCTGCACTGTTGTAGGAAAAACCTTGGGGGGTAACGGGAGAGCAGGGCATTCTTGTGGTCATCTGTCTCTGGCAGCTTGAGAGACTTTGACAGATACCTTAAAGACAGCTCAGATAACAAGTAAATGTGTATCATAATGCCTCTAGTGTTGCTCAGGGCTTCAGTTGTGTTTTCACTTTATATTTTCATGTTTAGAGCGCTAGAAAGGCCTGAGCAATGTCTTATCAATGATAAGGCCAATAAAGTGCATAGTTTCTGGTAGCAAAGTAGTTCAGGAATGCTCATCTGTTGTTGTGAGCATGGGTATAATATTTCAGTGGAAAAGTCTCTATTAACTGTATAGCATTCCGTCTTCAGTTCCCTGAGTTCCTCTTCAGTGCAACCCTTTTCTGGAATTCTTCAAAATGTCTGCTCTACATTGGTGATTATTTTCTGAATTGGATTATTTACCTGAATTTTAAGGGGTAGCAAAAAGTGATGAGATTTCTAGTAAAACAGCTGGTTGGTGGTTGCTGTAGCTTGGAAGGACTACTCTTCATAAAAATTATGGGGAACTTTGAAGTGGGAATATTACATCGCTCTTCACTACCCTCTACCAAAATTATAAAAGAGGAAATATTTTTCTAATGTATTTCAGCATTCATTACCTGAGTTTTAGCCTCCAGCTGTCTCTAGTGTTTGACCATATCCTTCTGCAAAATACTTTTTCCTGTTTTGCAAAGGTCTGTATCTGGTTTTTATCTCCATTGATAGCTGCAAATCTTTTCTGAGTTCCCCAATTTGTAATCTTTTGCTTGTAAAATGTTTTTAACTCTTTTTGGAGGCAGTTCAAAAACTAAGGGAACTTATTTGAACAAACTTTATTTGGGGTTTATTATGGCTACAGATACAACTATTGATAGTTTAGATGTAAATAGATCAGTAGCAAAGGGAAATACAGTTCAGTATTAATCAAGTCCTAGTCTGATATGATTCTAATTCACTGCCTTTTTTTGTTCTCATTTATCTTTTCCTCCACAAGCTTTTTTTCATGCTTTACATTTGGTTTTGTTTGTCTGTTTTTTTCTTGTTTCTCTCTCCTACAAACTTAGTTCCGTTTTTCTCTTCAGGTTTCCTCTGTCATTTTTAAACCACGAGGCATTGCATTTTATGCAGCTGTATCCTTCTGTGTAGACCTTAGCCTACATGAAGATTTTCACACCAGAAAAACTGTTTTAATTAGGGTGTGATTCAACTTTTCTCTTTTTTTCCTTCTTTTTTCTTTTCCTGAGCTGTTGCTGTAGAATGCTTAGCATGTGTAAGTCTTGGACTGCTCCAGCTTGTTTCATGCGTGCTCTGGGAAGATGTAAATCTGCACTGGTATGATCCTTTCCAGACTACAGGCATCTGCAACTGTACCAGTGTAGTCTTTTCATTTGTTTAAATTTTAAGATGTTCTGGACACAAAGCTCATTCCTATATGTATGTAAACTGAGATTTCTTTAGAAGGCTTCATCCCATATGTATGTAAACTGAGATTTCTTTAGAAATCTTCGTAGCTAGCTGTCTGTCTTCCCAGAAATTCCACCTTTTATTTGCTTTTTTTTCTTTTCTTTTTTTTTTTTTTTTTAGTAGGATGTGCTTCTCATGTAGGCAAAAGGTTATGCATGAAACCGTAATGTTTGGACAGAGGATACATCTGCTTTGTCAGAGTTGCTTTCCTTACCTATATTTCTCTCAAGGCACTTTATAGATACATCAGTTAATTGTGGTAAAACTGCTTTATACCTCATCTCTAGTCCTATTTTCTGTCTTTTTGAAATTATCTTAATGTCATTTGTCTCTTTGTTTACTCAACCAACTTCAAAAGAAGTTGGGCTGGATACTGTTAAACTACTGGAGGCAGGGAGGGAGAGAATGAGGGATGTTTTTGTTTTAGATTATAATTTGGCACTTTTAGTTTACATTAATTGGGAATTGGACCCGTACACTTAGTGGAAGTTTCCTCTATCACAGTTCCAAGCTTCTATTCTCTTAAACTCTTACTTGAGAGCTCTGAATGCTGAAATGTAGTTCTTGTTACTCTGCGTTGAATTTGTACTTCTGTTGTTAAAAACAAATGCTGTTTCTGTTAAAACGCTTGTCTGTCAATTCAAATGTGTGACTAATGAAAAAACAAATTAACCAAATCTAACCCTGACATGGTGAAATAAGCATATTTATGTATCTTATTAACATCTTATGTATCTTATTAATATCAGTCAGAAGCAAAAGGGACAAAAAAAAAAGTAGCTGCAAGAGGAGGCAATCATTGAATTTCCTGTGTGGTTTTCAGACACATAACACACTGTACATCGTTGTCCTGGATTTTGAGACAGTTGTATGGTAACACAGAATGGGATGAGATGGGGTGTTTTGTAGGAGGTCTGCTTCTGGTGCTGTAGTGTCCTAAGAGCAAAATTTCCCGTTACCTTTAAAATAAAACCCCAGAATTACATTCTGACTTTGCTTTTTGCTGTCTGACCAGGCAACTAAGTAAGTAAGATGTAGACACACAGGCTGCTGGCTCCTGGAGGTGATTATTCATGTCAAAAATTGAACACATCATTTTGGAGCCTTTGTAAAATTAGGCTTTGCTTTTGTAACTGTACTTGTGTATGCTGGGAACTCAGTGCACAACTTGGTATGTGAAACATCTCTAGCAGTAGACTTGCATCAAGTACTTTAGGAAGCACTGTTTAGAGAAGTGCTGATGCTTGTTGGTATTTGTTTGCATACAGAATCCCATGAAACTTCAGCACTGCAGTATAAGCAATTTTATTTAAAAAATAAAATATTGGCAGGGGGCTGGTTATAAGAATATTACCACTGGACAACGGACATTGCTCAAGAGAATGGACCAGATTTCAGAGGAGCTTTGTGTCAGGGCAAGAATTAGCAGGACTGAACCCAGATTTCTTTATAACTAGATATGAATTTCTTCAGGTCTAGTGTCTTAAGGTACATATTTACAATCTTGAAAGCAAGAGATTTGATGCGAGAATTGTCACATGCTATAGGGAAAGCAACTCCTATAAACTGATTAAAGCTTTCAAACCAGTGTGTGTGGTGGAGGACAGAGCTCAGCTTCCTGTCCACTGAGACATCTGACAGGAGTCTGCTCTGATCTTGTGGCTGTATGGAAGTATTATTGCAGTGTTGTATCTAAATGAGGCTTATTAGCTTGGACACATCACATGAAAACGATGGTGTGTTTTGGGCTGGAGCTGGTTTGTGTCTGGCCAGCCAGGAACAAAACAGGCAGAAGAACTCAGCCCTGCCTGCCCCTGCCTGTGTAGGCTTGCCTTTGGTTGTCTTTGCAGTACCTGAGCAACTTCTTGGATTAAGGTTTTAAATGAACACCTCATAATTTTTTACGAACTGGATCTGAATCATTAAGTGTTTTTAACACCTGGAAAAGAAAAAGATTATTACTGAGTTTAATTAAATTGATTACTAAGTCTTTATTCACTTTGCAGAAATACATATCCAGCAAAAAGTAAAGACTGCCTGCAAAGACATGAGAGAGTGGAAACAAAGGCTTCCACTCTTCCACTGGTGGTGATTTTATGGCTTCAGCTTACCTGGTTTTTTTTCCTTTTTGTTTCATTGTAAAAATTATAGAAATAACTTACCATACCTAACAGAAAGTAATAATAAGAGTTGGTATTTTTAGAGATTTCAGGATTCATTTGACTGCTGACACTGCAAGGCATGGGGGTAGACAGTTTCCCTTAGATACTCCTGTCTTCTGCTCATAGATGTGCCTACTAGTTAATATTCAAGATAAACTGACCTGAAGAAAATGGTGCTGATTAGAATTCTGTTCCTTGCCAGTAAGTTTAACAACTTTGAAATGTTTTTCATGTATTTCTGAAGTTAAACTACTAGAAGTATGTGATATTAATAGAGTTCTTGGCAATAGCAGTATAAACCACAGATCACGTTTGATTTGGACAGGCTCAGAGATCGATCCATACCTATTGAATGTGAATGTCTGGTATGAAGCCTCTGCTTCAGGAGGTTCATGTGGTGCTAATTACTGGAGGCAGGGGCAGTATGAAGGGGACATAACCACTCTGTTCTGTTCTTACACTGCCTGAAAACACTGCAGAAAACAAGATCCTTGGCTGGATAGCCGCTATTCCCCATGCAACTTCTCCGAGACAGTTTATTTTAGGAACTTGGTATGGCAAGTACATAAAACACTTAAATCTGTGACATCAACAAGCAACTTCAAAGTTGTTCTTTAGTTTCTCTTAACCTGTGAAACCACGGGGAGTCATAATTACTCAGCTTTGAGTGTTCCAGTGCCTGGAGAAAGTGTTTAATGTGGACTTCTCATTTCTGTTTGCATAATGCTAAATTCAGTCTCTCCTCAGTGAAGGAGGTTTAAAAGCCTTTGAATTATTTGCTGCCAAGAAGAACAACTCATACAAAACATTGCTGCAGATCAGCTGATGTACAGGGATGAAACCGTGTAGCTCAAGTCCTTTAATGTAGGCCAATGGTGGAAGTTGCTGTAGAAATGTGCAGGAAAGCTCTGAAGAAATTTATGTGCGAGAAGCAATCTGGTTTTGTGGATTCAGGTAGTACTCTACTTTAGAATTATCCTGGGTATGCTGTAGGCTGTTTTGTTGACTCAACGACAGCATTTATGATAAATGGGTATGTTACTGTGATTTTTGCATTGTCTTACCTAACACTCTGTCTTACATCATCTGGGTGAGAAACAACAGGAGCAACACAGGGAGCTAACATGATATAGGTGTTTTGAGCTAGCATGGCTCGTATTAAAGAGCGTTTGGCTTCCATTTGATGAAGACAGAGACTTTTTATCACTGTTGCTCTCACCAGGCAAGGGAAGCATTTAAGAACATTTACACAGTACCTCCCTATCGTAAGAAAGATCATGTGAAAGCAGGATCTAGGCTTCACATATTAATCAAATGCAGAAACGATCCCCTGCTGCTCTGTAAAGAAAGCATCTATATCCTTTAAAATTTTCTCATTCCATAAGGGTCAAATACAAATAAAAATTACAGGAAGACATGTATAGAACATCTTTTACATACATTCAGTTTCTCTGGTTACTCCACAGAGAGGCAGCTTCTTTGATAGATCAGTTTTGTCCAACTGATAAATGTTCCCTGTCTTCCTCTGATGAAATCTGGGCACTTAAAAATATATATACACATATAAATATTCAAACATATGGAAAAGGGGGAAGGGGGGGAGATCACCAGTCAGATCCCTTTCATTGGAAAGATGTTGGCTCTGCCTTGACATCTTCAAAGAAAGAATGTAACAATAGCAGACTGGGAGAACCCTGATAAGAGGGACGAGGCTCACTCAGAAGATAAAATTCTACAAAACTTCAGAGCTGTAAAGCCAGTGTGGGCACTATTTCTAAAGTACATATGGGAATGGCCTTGGAGCCAAAGATCAGATCATATCATCTGCTTGGAATTGCTTCTCAAGAGATCATGCAGTTGTGAAAATCGAAGTTCCTTTCAGAAGCAGCTGAAGCAGCAGAAGGTTTTTTGCAAGAATTTATTTTTTGTTTTGCTAGGATATACCTTTCCGAGTGCAATCACTTCAAAAGAGGTGATTTGTCTTTTGAGAACAGAAATACACATACTTTCAATGAACTGAAAGTGGTCCCTAACAAACTTCTAATATAATTTCTTCAATGCTTGTTTTGCTTTGTCTTTTCTTGACAGAGTAGTCCTTAGGATTTTTCTCCTTTTTTCCTTTAAAAAAACTAATTATCTTTCTTTTGTCCATCCCCTTATGGAAAGGGAGAAAATTTTATCTGTAGAGCTGCTCAGGTATATACTATTTTGTATCTCTAGAAATGAAGAGATTAAATAATTAATATTATTTGTCTTTGTTCACTTTGCATGTAGAAAATCAAAACTACACGATTTCTTAGTAATCTAATCAATGCATAGTGATGTTCCTTCATAGGTGGATGACATAATTGGAAAAACGCAGAATTGCACAGCTTTGATTCCAAGAGGAGAATCAGTCATTTATGTCATTTCTGTGATTTGCCACAACCACCTGAAGCAACAGATACCCGATATTTCGGATGTGGGCTATGTCTAATAAACACAGTAACACAATCACACTTTCACAGTGAGACAGACATGCTTATTTTTATAACTGTGGCATGGATAAATGCATTATACGAATGCCATATATAAAATATGAGTACCCTGAAAAACAAAAATGAAAAACCTTCTCTCTATAAAAGGGGGTTTCCATGGAGAAAAGAATGGCAACACAGGAAGATGGGAGCCTCAAGATAGTAGATACAGAGTTCTGTAGAAGATTAAAACTGGATTTTTAAGCACGACTGCCTGTCTCTGGACTAATAGCTGATGGTATCTTGACATGCTGAAAAGGGGGAATTTCCACTGTATTGTACCAATGAGGTGCGGGGGTTTGTTGATACATTTGTTTGCTTTCAGCCAAATCAGAGGGGTCAGAAGTGAGCGGTGTGTTTGCAAAGCAGCAGCTTGGTTTTTAGATCAAGGTTGAAATGCGTTGTTGCCAGCGCAGAATCCTCCATCGGGGTAGAACATGTCTCCCTGCCAGATGTGTGTCTGAACTGGGCACAGCCAGTCAGTTGTGTTCCTGCCTCACACCCCAGCAGCTCGCCCAAAAGGAGCACTGCATGTTGTTCTCAGGAGGTCATTCTGTGCTCTGGAGGGAGTCTCCACCAGGATGACTTTTTCCAATATGGGCTTGTAAGAATAAAGGAGTTGTAGAAAAGAGGCAGGAGATGTGAACAGCCCGGTTTATGCTTGTGGTGTGTTTTTCTACATTTTTCGTAAATAATAGATGCCATCCAACTTAGATCCTACTGGAATAACTGTGGTGTCCAGTTAATGGGAAAAAACTGAATCACCTCACTGTGGTGCTTCCACGTTGAGGAATTAGCATACATCGGAGTCCACAGCTTTTAGCAACAGAATAGGAAAATTGTTTTTAAACATCCATTCCTTACAGTCAATGATGTTGTTTATGTCTGAAAAATTACTGGAAAAAATATTCAGTGAGAATGAAAATGTCTTCTCCTAATATTCACAAAATATTCTTATCCTGAAAAATCTAATAATGTTTTGTTTTGTTTTGCTTTTTAATGAAAGGTCTGTACTTGAAACTTTCCAGCTTTTATAAGTGAGGAAATTCCAAGCATTTTGTAGTGACAGATACTGTTAGTGGGTAGTTGTCCACTGACGTCAAAAACAGAGGATGGTGAACAGCTTTGTTCAAGTCAACGAAAAATGTACAGTCTTGGATAAACTCTGTGTTAGCAACGGAGCTATCAATGATATACGAGCAGCTTCACATCAGTTCCCATGTGTATTCAATCCACTGCTAAATTCCAGATCTTGTTTAATGAGCAACTGATGGAGCCAAGACCTGGCACTGCAGTCTGCTTTATCCAGTCATGAAGGAAAAACAAGCTAAATAAGTTCAGATGAACAAGTTCAGAATTACTGCAGGGTTATTAAAAAGTTGTGATTTGTATTCCTCTGCTAATGTTTATGACTAACAGATTTGGGACGTGTAAAACAATACTTAATTTGTAAAAAGACTATGTGCCAAAATTCCTTCGGTAGTTTAACCACTAAAGAGCAAGTTTTGACTTTGTGAATGGGTTTCTTTAAATGTTTAAGATTATCAGTAATCAGCTAATCTTTTTTTTTTTTAATTTACATTTTGAAAAATTATGGTTTCTGCTTGTTGGATTGCTGTTCAGCACTTTCACTTTGTGAAATAAAATGTCTCTCCATATCTCACTGTGGAGAGGCAATTTTCAAGACAAGTGCCACTCTATTTATCAGGTATGATTTGCTGCTGTAATGGTAGGTGTGTATTTAGAGTAAGATTTTTCCATGCAGTTCTGTATGCAGTTAGGTTGGGATTTGAATATGCTGGATATTTTCTACCACAGTGGTTTTTCATGCTAAGGATGCCTGTGTGCTTGGGCAATTGTGTGTGGGCAAAGAGATGGATAAAGTGTGAGTTTGCCAAATTATCCTGTGTGGTCGTTCCCTACAATATCAAGGTATGCTTTGTCAGATTCCTCCTCCTGAATGTCATATTTAAGTGTAGGTAAGCAACAGTTAATTACTGTACTCCTAGCAGAAATAGTAATTAAAGCCCCAAGTATTTCAAAAGGGGAATGTTGCTTTCAAATATTTGAAAGATTTGGAATGTTGCTACCCAAAATGCAGTATTTAAAACATCTCAGCTATCCTGGGGGGCAGGAGCATGGGAGGGGGAGAACAAATTTTACTGTTACTTCTAGCAGGCAGATTACTCCTCTTTCAGTAAAAGCTCATGGAAAAAAATACCCGTGGTTTTATGTATTTTTGGCAGAAGAATGTACTTTGGTATATGAAACAGTTCAGCTGTGAAACATTCAGTGTAGCCTTTTGTGTGTTTGATGAAGCTTCTCTTCCTACCAGTCTTCTGAGTCAACATTCACTGTGCAGATTGCAATGTATGACTTCTCCCTGGCTGGTAGGCTTCTTTGACAGGGTCTTGAGATGTCTTGAAAAAGTACTCCTCTAGTTCCTGCCCCAGTACAGCCTTCTGGAACACCAAGTTTCTCCAGTCAGAAATATTGGAACAATATTTAGAGCATTAGAAGTCCTGTACAACCACTAATTTTACCTTTGAGGGATTTGTGTTTGGAAAGCCAAATCACTGATGTGGCTCCAAAAAAAAAAAAAATCATACTTGGCAGTATGTGGGAAGGGGGATTGTTGTGCTTATGGGGGTTTTTTGTTTGTTTTGGTTGGTTTTTTTTCTCTTTCTTTAACCTCTTTGGACTTCTGAAATGTTACCTGTTTTTTCTCTCCTTGATAAAACAGTTAAAGAGTTAAAAATAAAGAAGCCTCATGAACATTTCTGTGGATGTTTTTTGTTTTGATGGTTATCTTCCCCTTTTCTAAGTCTTGGATTTTTTTTTTCCCGCAATAACCAGCGCATGTTTGCTGTTAGGATGATGGGCTTTTGCATGGTCTTCCAAGGTCCCTGGCTGGCATAAAAACCAGGACTGCATGTCCACCTTGACACTGCTGCTGCTCACAGCACGTCTCAGTGCAAACCCAAGTCTGTCAGCATCTCCAGCTAATACCTTGTAACTTGAATTGAGGCTGTGAAGAAATACCCTGAGGTACTCTGAGGTATTGTTGGGACAGACACTGAGGATCATAACTACTCCAAAAAAAAAAAAAAACCTGGCAGAATATCTACAGTGCTGCATGCACACACTGAAAGCACCGAACTTGAGAACACTTAAGATTCAGTATGAAACCATAAATTACATTGATTGTATTTGTGCTTTCATTTGTCTTCCCAGCATGGCACAGCATGTCTGTCTTTTGTGTTTCCCGAAAACAAATTTCTCCTCCAAGCTGAGGTTCATTTTTGAGAAACGTGGGCAATGCAGCTATGTGAGATTTGTACATTGCATTTGTGCCTTAGCAAATACTGCTTGTCTTCTGGTTCGCTGAGCTTGTCATAAATATTAATTTAATAGGGCTGGTACTGTTTTATGCATTGTGAATGTACAGATTGAGGAAGAGATAAATTTTATTGATATGAGCTGTCACTGGAACTTACAGGGTTTGTAGGCTTAAAGGAGCTCAGACTTACAGTATATATGTGTAATAGTCATTCTTCAAATTATTTGAAGCCATTTTATACAATATAGGATTGTTCTTTATTATATTCCCAGATATTTCTTACCTCCCATCTCTCACACAAAACCAAATAAGTTGCCCAGTATTTTCTTTGTCTTTTTGCAGCCTCCCATGGTTTACAGTTTGAGAAGTTCTGCATGAGGTGATTGTCTAATTTTGCTGGGAGATATTTGACTCTAGGAGTTTGCTTTTGAATCTTGCTGTATAGCAGGGACCTGTTTTCTAGCTATACTCAAAAGCAAACCCATTTTAAAAGCAAACTTCAACATACGACATGATCAGCTTCTAGAACAGTCCACCTAAGTCTTGAGAATTGCCTTTGGTTGTAGGTCACTTCAGATACAACTGCAATTTCTTGATTTTTGAGGGCTGATGCTACTTAGGAAGGAATGGAATCCTATGAGGTTTACTGGTTACCCTGAAACTGCCCTAAAGACAGCTAGAGGAGAAAAGAAGGGGGAGAGGTTATTTCCACAACCTAAATATAAATTATACCTTTTTTTTGATGGGGGGGGGGAGGGGGGGGGAAGGAACAATTTTTATGTCTATTTACTTTTTGGATTAGGCTACATATAAAAGGATCATTTTCCTGTATGTTCCGATTAACTGGTTGGGATTCTTTACCTTTGATCATGAATCTTGTTCTTTGGCAAACCCCTACATATTGAAGACTGCCTTCCTAGAAGAGGTCTGTGATTTGGAAATGCCTGTAATCTCACATGCAAAACCCTTCTCTGCTTATTTAGATTAAACTCTAAACACCCATTTTCTAAATTAATATAGGTATTACTTGGTTGCCGTGTTGATTCTTTTGAAGCTTTTCTTGGAAAGTACTTTCCTATCCCACATTAACACCTCCACTGATGTATTTTGGCTATGTCTAAGTAAAGCCATTTTCCATCCAGAATGTGCACTAAATGTATTGGTTAATATACTGGATTTGTTATTGGCTGTATTTTAACTGGTATCTTAATGCTGCTGCTTTATTAACTATATGTGAACTGTGGATGACTTGGAGGAAAATACTCCCTGCAAGCCAGCAAGACAAAATCCAGCCTTTTAACGTATAACCTCATCAGATGTTAAAACTTACATAAAATGCACATATTGACATGCCTCCATTATAAATGGAGTAACTTAAGCCTCCTTATCTTAAGGATAGCACATGTGTTTTGTTGCCCCTTTCCCTGAAACTGGGCACGACGGCAATCCAATGCATGAGGGCTGGAGTCTGGAATGAGATGCCCTCAGGTCCGGGCATGGAGACAGCGACATTTGCCTACCCTTAACTTCTGCTTTGACTTTCCTCAGCTTCCTCAGCTGTTTTGGGAGTGACGGGAGCAGTCCCGCTGGCGGTACAATGTTCAGCAGCATATTGTCCATGTGGTGCGGGATGCGTTCCCTGTGTCGCATTTCCCGTCCGTGCGCTCCCGGCTGTACCACGCCAGTTCTTGGGACCGGGCTGCGCTCTGCATCGATGCAATCACAGGCTTTGAAAACAAATAGTTCTGAGTTATCAGGCTGGTTAGGAAGGGCAGTGGTGGGAAAGCACCTTCCTGAACAGCCTCTCCGCGGCAGTTCCCGGGGCGGTGGGAGGCTGCCCGAGTCCCCCGGCCGCAGGTCCGTGCCCTTCCCGGCGGCTGCGGAAGGTGGCAATGTTGTCAGCAGGAGCCCGGGAAAAGCTGATCTCGCCGAGACAGCCGCAGCGCCTATTCGTCCACAGCTTTCCCTGGCGTCAAAGCTCCACGTCCGTGAAACAGGAGCCTGCAGCACGGGGATTTGCTCGGGTTCGTGCGCCATCACTTCTGCACAACTTGTGATAACTCGGTGCGCTCAGTGCTGGATGTGGGGATGCGCATGAGGCAGGCACCGCGCTGCTCGCTCAGCTTTGTTCCCCGCAAGGCTTCTCCGCGCTGCCTGCCTCGGAACTTGCAGACCGACAACCATCCTGCACCCGGGAGAGCGAAACCGAGCTCTTTAAGTGAAGTTTCATTTCTGCAAAACACTTGTAAATGTTTCTGAAAGCCCTTGTCGTTTTCTGCCCACTCCCCGGGATGTTTACAAACTTTGCTTTGAATTGAGCTTGCCAGGGGAGAAACCGAGAACTTCCCTGCGTGTCACAGTCATGTTAACAGCTACCTCCTGGCTATGATAGGCTTTTAACCTGCTGAAAGCCTAACAGACCTGTTCCAGGGCTTGGTGGGGATGTTTTTCTTTTCATATTTCAGCTAACTCAGTGAATCTTTGTAACTTCTGCAAATGATTCTCTCAAAGACTTTTGTGTCTTGTGATTTTTAACATTTTTTCTGTCTAATGCTAATTCTTTACCCACGAGGGAAAGTACGAGAAAGTTCTTGGCTTATGTTATCCCATTCCTTCCTCTTGACTGTCTTGATTCTGCACTGGTAAATAGATCATTGATTTTAAATTATCATGGAACCTTTCAACATATTTAATTGCTGGGTTCACCTCTCATTCTTTGTTCCTTACCAAGCCTCTCTGACAATAGATTTAAACCATTTAGGAAGTCAAATGGGAAAAAAAAATTAAATATTCTTGATGTACTTTACGGTAAGCAGAGAGCAAATAGGATAACATTACCTTGTAATCCCCCACCTTCCTACTTAACTTTGTTTGCAACACAGATGACAATTTTTGTTGGACTTCTTGTCTAGTTACTTGTTTTTCTTAAGATAGGAACACAGAGCTAAGGTAGCTAATGCTGTACAACTTCTAAGACTGTGAAGCTGTGTGTGTATAGCCCCTTCCTGACTCATGTATTGGAGATGCTACTTCCTGCATTAAATAGACACCAAAGGTTTTAGAATTGCTTTGGTCTCTGTTCAACAAAGATTGTTTGCTGGGTACCAAAATCTGGTGCTGTATGGGTACTTTGCCTACCACCGCTCTTCACTTTATTGTATAAATGGCCCAGTTGTCCAGGAGAACCATGGATAATGACTTCTTAGTTCTAAAAAAAAAATATAAAGGAAGACTTTCAGAAACTAGTTGGGACTTCGAGCAGTTAGTCTGGCAGAAATTGCTGTATTTTGTCTCTCCAAATCAAATGACAAGCCAGCGAAAGCTTTCTGTTTTGCTGTGTGGGAGAATTTTCCTTTTCAAAATTGAAACTGGAAAAAATAATCTCCAACTCTAAAGAGGAGAATTTAAGATATGATGGGCTGTTACCACTGTAATTTTTGTAATTATTTCTTTTTGTAGAAACAGTCGTATTGCTTTAAGAGTAAAGTAAAATATTTCACCTTGGGACTTAATTTAAACACTGCTAAGTAATGCAGTCTCACACTGTTGTGATAATAATTTGGCTGAGGAAAAGGCTTTGTGATCATAAAATTTTCATGTTAAAGGAAGTAGATGTTACACGCAATATAAAACATGGAAATAAACGCATTCAGAATTTTGTTTTCTCTTTTCAAACCAAAGGAAAAGAAAATACTTCCCTGTGATTTCAGAGTATTGTTAACAAGCCCTCATAGCTGTTAGAAGCCTAAAATGGTAAACAGCTTAGTAACAACATAATTATATTAATAAACCTAACAGCAAAATGGCTCTACAAAGCTATGTACAGATGGTTCCATTTTACATGACAAAAGAAGTTTTCTGAAGTCCGTTTGCCTAAAACAAAGGTTTTAATGGAACAGTGTAGTGATTTGACCTCATCTCTGCTTATCCTTTTTTTGAATGTAAATATGAATGCCAAGGCAATTAACTGGGTAATTTACCCAGGCAGACAGGGTTGGAGTTCTGTAGGTAGGCACTGCTTTAAGGGCAAGTTGGCGTGCTGTCTCCTGCTCGAGTACATATCAACCTTCAAAGTGTCTTGGCGCTAGGGATACTTCACCCTCAGGAAGTTTAGTTTAGATAAGCATCTGAATTTTTTTGGGTACCAAAATCTGGAATGCAGCAGCAAAATCTGATGAGCACGGGCTCTCATATCTGAGTCAGCAATGGGGCTGGATCCACTCCTGTTGTTCAGCACTTCCACTGCCAGGCCCAGCCAGCAGCAGAAAACAGAGACGCGTGAGAAGAAAAACCAGGGAGAAGAGCAGGGAGCGTACCCCAAAAAAGTATGAGCAGGCTTCAAAACAGAGTTTGTGTAGGTTGTGTGCGAAGGTGAGAAGCTGTGAAGAAACTCATACCTTCTCCCAGTGCAGCCTTCCAAAACCTCAGGGGGAGTTTGGTTCCCAGGAGGCTGTTGGCTTAGCCCTCTGTAGGCGGGGCTGTGCATCATTAGCACCTGGAGTCTGGGATGTTTCGCTTGCCAGGGGTAAAAGTGAACCTGTGAAATTAAGGTGGGTTTTTTCCCCTGCTTCTGATGCTTTGCAGTTGACAGTATTTCAGGTGTCACAGGGCACACTGATATCGATTGAAATTTTAGACTTGGAGAAAAAAATTATCCGCTCAAATGGCAGTCTAAGCAAGAAAGTTATGGAAAAGTAACCAGGAAAAGAGAGTTGATATATTTTTCTTTGTGATCTCTGGGTGTTACTCAATTTTCTGACCTTTTTTCCTCTGCACCCATTGTTTTCTAAACCTTGTTACTCATGAATTAATTCCTTTTCTATAAGTTAAAAAAAATGGCTTCTGCCTCTAGAACTCAAGTGACCTGCTATGGTTCTGCCACAGCAAATATCTGTCACTTTATGTAAGTTTTTTGCTTAAAAAGAATCTTTAAGGTGTTTGTAGTCTTCTGAGGTTGAATTTCCAATCTAGTGTCCATTTCATCTGTGGAGATCATAGCACTTGCCAGATTTTGCCGGGTGAAAGTTGGCCATGACTGAATGGCAATGCATGCTTGGGACAAGGCTTGTGAACCACAGGTTCTTGAGGCAGCCTCCTGAAAACACACTTGAAGCTTAATTTTGTGTACCATGCATAGAAGGAAGTTCTCGCTGTGACTTCATTCATGCTTTTGGCATCCCAATGTTATTTCTGGTGATAAAAGAATAATAGAATGAATAAGCAGCTAAAACACAAGAGAAGAGAATGAATTTAATCTTCAGGGCAGGTGAGAACACACCCCAGTTCTCATCACTTCTGTATGCTGTGCCTTTTCTAATTCCATCCAGACTTCAATACTAGGGATTACATTGTCAATCATTTTTAAAAGTTCATCTGTCAGAAATTCTAAAGTCTTACTTTTCACAAGTGACCTGGTATTCATTTGCATGTATTTTACATTTTGATAAGATGAAATTTTTAAAAATTCTGAAGAAAATAAGGAAAATTTAAAAATCCCTAATATATAGCTGAAAAAAACCTCTGTGTATATCTAGCTTTGCATGTAGTACAAAATAAAAAATAGAAAATGGAGAAAAATGTCAGGCACTATAAAGCGTATAGTATTCTTCAATGGCTACAGGCCACCTTAGCTTGTGCCTAATTTCAGAAGGTACTAAGGATATATTTCACTTTGTTTGCTATTTAGCTTAGGAAATGGACCAGTTCTACTGAGCCACTACTTTGATTTAGGTAATATAATGTTTTTGTTGCATTTCTTCTTACTTCTGGTTTTTAGTGATAGAAATCTCTTATACTTTTTCTCACTTTGTTGCAAAATACAAAAGGAAGGTATTATTTTTAATAGTCATGTATACTGACGGCTGGCTGTTGACATCAGTGAAGTTCAGTTAAAATTCGTAGCTGTACATATAAAAGTACACATCAGCTGTTTTTTTCAGTAGCCACTGGCTGCAGGAAGCTGGCTGATGTTTTTCCAAGGCTCCATCAAGTTTTATGAAATAAAATTAATGAGTCGTCTTGTCACTTTCTCAGCAATACCAATTTGTTTATATGATACACCACTGGAATACTACTGACCTCTGGAGACGAGAGCAAAAAAGGTGGTTTTGGGTTTTCTAGCTGGTCAGATGTGGCCAGCTGGTATAACAAAGACAAGAACACTTGGAGAGTGTTCTTACCAGGAAAGCAGTGTGTTTACTTAGCCTGTGGTTCTTCAGAGAGCAGGTTTCCTTAAAAAAGTTGTAGGTGGCATGAGGCTGGTCCAAGGGCAGACACTTGTTTGACCTTTCAGTAACAAGTCCTTACACTAAAAGAAAACCCAAACATGTTTTTATTTCTTAAATTGCCACAAATGGAGTGAGAAGCTTGAGGAACTGGGACTGAGAGATGGCTTGCAAGTTTTGGAATCATCTGGATCTTCATGTGTAGAACTGCAGCTGCACAGACAGTATAACCCTAACAGCGGATTAATTATGATTAATGCTGAAAGTAATGCGACTGTCTTGCTTAGTGTTTCCAGATCTTTATTTTTTCATTGTGGTCAGTTAACATGGAGAAATTTGTATTTATTATGTAAATATTTGGGGGAAAGTGATATATGTGAACACTTTACTACCACCAGTCCTCCGCCTTAGCTATTCAGGAGGAATTTTGGCTTCCTTTGTATTCCCTGGAAAATTACGCTTAAACTAACATCTACACATTAGGGTTTTGTTGGTTTTGGAGTGGTGAAATGACGTATTTTACCCTTCTTGTTAACAATTAGACATATGAAATGGAAAGGTGTCTATTGAAGAGCTCCTTCTTTGCATCCTCTAGAAATGAAGGTATTTCCGTGCTTTTTTTTCCCCATATTTCCTGGCCTACCATCCCACTCCCTTGGCATGGTGGAATCAGGAAACTCAGTTTTATCATGGATCTGGTAGCAAGTACAGGGATTTTTTTTATTTTTTTTTTTTTTACACCGTCTTTGATACAGTTGTTGACTAAAATATGCGGAGATTTTTATTTTTTTTTCCAGGCAAAACATTTTATAGAATTTTTAAAATGCATGTCCTGGAAATATCAGACTAAACAATATTGAAAGGAGTAAACTCAACTCAAGGACTGCAACTCAACCTAGAATCTCTTTTGTGTAGTTTTAGCTACCAGTTAGTTCAAGAGTAGAATAAATAAAATAATGCCATTTAATAATGTATTCTCATGAATGAAATTAGAGAGGCGAAGGATTGAAATCCCACTCTGCGATGTGTTAGAGGGTAGATACTGGATGAAGAAAGAAGGAAACTGAGAAGGTCCGTGTTGGATGCAGGCTGCCTGCCTTGGTATCATGTCATGTCTCTCACGAATGTCTTAGGAGTGAAAAAACAACCCACCCTGCAGCAGCGTGTCCCTGTTTTCCTTGGCACCCTTCTGCCGCCTGCCTTCGAGTGAAGAAATTAGAAGTAAAGGGAAAGAATCGCCAAAGTCAGCGCCTAAGCTGATTCAAGCCTACGGGGGCCCTGAAGTTTATCCAAAGCCCAGACTCCTGTTTTGGGGCGAGGGGAATGGCTACAGGGATAGAGCGGCTCTGGGGCAGCGTGAGCCCCACCGTCGCCGCATCCCGGGTTTATTCCGGCTCAGTGTTTGTGGGGAGAGCAAGAAAACCCCGGGAGCGGGGCTCGGGCCGGCGGCGGGACCAGCCCTGGACCAGCCCTGGACTTTCCGGGCCCGGCCGCGGCGGGAGGAGGAGGAGGAGGAGGA
>VWZT01012865.1:1593676-1698902 GCA_013397055.1 Pachycephala philippinensis | reverse complement strand
GGGTGGGGTGGGTGGTGGTGGGGGGTGGGGGAGTTGAGAGCGCGCGGAGGAAAAGAACACTTTATAATAAAAGTATTGTGGGGGAGGCACTTTTATTAAAAGCCAGATTGGGAATTGGAACCAGATGTTCTGCATTCGAAAGCTGCACGAATGTTAAACGCGTTTATTAATGACTGTGATGGCTGAGGTATTTGGCTGTCTGCCTCGCTTTAATCTCATTGCTCCGTATTTAAAAACAGTTGAGAAAAACATTTTTTTTTGTACCCAACTTTAGGCAGCTTCCTTTTTACAAATATTCAAAAAAAAAAAAAAAAAAAAAAAAAAGGACAAGATTTTTATGGGAGAATAGACATATATATGAAAGCAAGAAACAGCCAGGGAAACGTCAACATTTGTCTTGTTCTGTTAGTTTTGACATATATGTTGTGCTGAAAATTATTGTCTTGAAATTCCGTTTCCTTCTTGATTTGTGGTTGTTGGATAACGCGTGTGATGTAAGCTGGAGAGGTCAGAACATGCAATTATTGCTGTTCACAAAGTACTTCCTATTCCCTTAACTCTCCTCCTTTAAAGTCCCTGTCAAAGCCTGTGTTTAAAGCAAAACAAGAGTAGATACTCAGTCCAATGTGAGTGAAGTAGGAATTGCATTCACCACAGGCAGTGCTTGTGAAATAGCTGCTTTATATCCTTAGATGGACCCAAGTGCATGTTGTATCTCCCTGTCAAGAGCAGCGTCTCCACCTTGGCAGCACTGCACATTTGGGAGTACCGAGCACCTCCAGCTTCCATGGGGACTTCTGGTTTGTGTCTCAGTGGGGATGAGACACCTGACAACACCATAGTCTGTACAGGCACAGGCAGATTTGGGGCATCCCCCAGAGAGACATGGATCCTCCTCCCATCCTTAGTCTCTGTTGTACGCAGGTTGTAAGATTTTCTGTGTGAAGCAAGGACTGCAGGAGGGAAAGACGGAGCTGTGCCATGTGTCCCTTCAATTCACAAGCGTGGCAATGCCCTGAACCTGTGCCTTCTTTATCCCCTTGAAAGGGGAAAGAATAACTTTCTCTGTAAGCACCAGGAACCCCCTCTTTACATGGTGGGGCATGGCTGTTTTGTATGAATTCTTCAGGCAGGGGACAGATCCTGTTCAGGGCTGGTGGAGCTGAGCTGCCTGTGGATTTAGGCTGGGAGAGCCCATACCATTAAAATTGCACCAGAGAGATTTGCCCTTGTCCAGCCTGATGGGGTTTTTTCTTAATTGATCCTATATTCTCCTGTTCATTGACACAGCAGGAAGTTGTATTTGGGTGGAGTTACTGAGCTTATTCCCAGGCAGTGTGTTTGGTGGTGTTGCAGGAAGCTGGTGGGATGGGGAATGTTTGGTAGTTTTGGGGAAGTTTCCTTGGGCTGTGTGCCCGGGTCAGGTGAGGCCCATGAGCGCCCATCCATTTCCTGGTACCGAGTGAAGTGAACAGCAGCTTCCTGCTACAGGGTGGATGCTCTGCTGAGGAATTTCCAGAAATGCTGAGAAGTGCTGACTCATAGCTTACGGCCTGTCTGGGCTGAGGGGAGGTTTTCAAATCCTTGGCTGAAGCCAGCAAAAAATGTTGCTGTAATGTACTGTTTTATTTTTAGCAAGGGGGGAGGCTGTGTTGCTTAGGATGAAATGCTTGTGAGTGGTTTCAAAATGACAGACACTTTTAATTTTTTTTTCTTTTCTATTTTTAGAACTTGGAAAACAGGTTGTTTTGCTAAAATACAGACAGTTCTCTGTTTCTCTAGTAAATGGGTTGTTGTAAAGGAGCCTTAAGGATTTCATGCAGGAAGACTTTTACCACCACTGCAGTTCAAAATGTCCTTCAGGGTAGGAAATACTGAAGTATTTGAGACTGAAACTCAGCTGGCACTTACTTGCATGTGTTTTTCACTTCTGCCGAGGTGAGACTGCAGCTCCAATTGTTGGAACTGAAATGTAGCCAGATATTTGCTGCTATTACAAGATCATTGTAAAAGCTTTGTGCTTGTGTTTCATCCTCCCTTGTTTTTAGTAGTCACTTCACAAGTAATTTGCTGTGCATTTTCGGTTTTTGCTTTCTGAACAGAAAATGCCTTATAGTGTTTTCTGCTAACTTCTGCCAGGAACAAGATTGAGGGAGGAGTCCTTTCAAGCTGTACCACCTCTCAAAATACGGTTTTGGTGATTAGATTGTAAGGATAAAATTCTTTTCTTCTCCCCCCTCCACACTCCCAACCCGTCCCCAGTCTGTACATTTTTTTAACATATTCTTGAGTGTGTGTATTGTTTTTCTGTTGAACAAGCAGTAGTACTTTGGGATGATCTTCAATGTGTGCACTGTCCCAGAGAGTATCATAAATGAAATACAAGCTTGTATAAACTCTTTTACTTCTAATTTCTAAAATTTGCTGTCAGCGGTTCTTCATTCAAAGCTCTGTACCTCTGCCTATAGAGCTGTTTGCAGCCCTTTTTTTACACCTTGATAGAGAACTGTGATTCTATGAATGATTTACAGACTGCTTCTAACCACAGTGCTAATAATTTTTGAACCTGCAGCATAAACCAGCATATTTTGCAAATATGAAAGAAAAAAAGCTGAAGAAAGAAATCCACACCTCTTACTGTAACCCTGCAGCATCTGGCTTGAGAATACGTGGTGTATAGCTTCCTTGAGAAAGTACATTTCCCTCTTGTTGGTGGACAGTGTTTAACTGCTCTCCTTAGTTTTTGCCCTGGGACTGAGTGATATTACCTGTCCAGCAGGGTCTTCATCTGTTAACAACAAAAAGGAAAAGGATAATTCTGTGCAGGAAGTGCAGAAACATAGGACAATTCCTGTTTCCATGACGTGCTTATTTATTAGCTCATCACTGTGCAGAAGTCCCTGTCTTAGTCATTTTAATGTAAATACAATGTGTGCACGTGAGCTGCTGGTGCTTTTTGTGGACAGAAAGAATTGTAGGCTGCACATCTATCACAAAATTTCACAATCAAATCCACTTTTACTAATGACTCTAACCTTGCCACCTACCCACCTCCAAGGGAAAGCTGTTTTCCTACCCAAATCTGCCAGTTCCTTTCAAGATTTTATAGCAGCTGCATAATCTCTTTTAGGAGAGTTGTGTCCTGGCACCCGGCACTATACTGGGAAAATAATATAGGTCATACATTATTTCTAGCCACCTGTCAGTAAATTCGGGACAAGAGCCATGAACTAACAGCCTTGCGTGTGCCCCCTTTTAGACTGATGTGTCATCCGACCTGGGTGGACATGCCTCAACTGGATTGCCTGACTCCAGATAACCCGTTCTACAATCCTCAGCTGCTTGACCCTGTTCTAGTTTGGATGAGGCACAGAACGTACCTTTTTGTGAAGATTCTGTCCCCAAACTTATTAAAAAAATTAATTATGCATGAATGTTGTCCAGCTTTCCAGGAAACATCTTGGTACGACATGTATCAGTGTAGTGAGAACATCTCATTTTACGGTCAGCTTTTTGTAATTGAATCTGTCCTAGTCCTTTCTAGGAGTATTATGCTACACAGTCTGGTTCCTGTCTCTAATACAGACATGTCCTGCAAAGAGCTTTCTGCTTGTGGCAGTGTAAGCTTGTGCTTTCTCACGTATCTTGGTCTCCTGATGCTCCCTATTCTTGCATAGCTTTCTGATCTCTCCACTATTTGCTGCTAGTTGCACTACAGTCTTGGTAGCTACATGAAATCTGAGCAATTCATGTCTGTGTTTCAGTTGCCATACTATTTTTTGTTACTGTGTCATTGTCTTAGATAATTTTTACTTTTGATCTTGAGGAATTTCTTCTTACACCCTTCTTGTAACTTCACTTAGGGTCACCATGACAACATATTTCTTTTTCTAGATTATAGTGAGATTACAAAAAGAGCAAAAAAGATTAATGGTAAACCCTGAGTAGTCAGCTGCTTTATCATTATCACCACTTACATGGTAGCATTATCATTAATTGTCTGTTGCTCTGCTTGTCCATTAGTCTCTGTTGGTGTTCAGAACGAGTCAGTTCAAGAAATGCACTGCCTAGTTCTTTCCTGTTTGCTGGGTAGGTTGGGTCATACATTGATTTCTATATAAAGATGAGATTCCAGTGGTAAAAAATAAAACTTTTTTAAAATTAGTATTCAGAATTTGAGTATCCTAAGTAGTGCAATAAGTCAATCCTATTGTTTTAGTAAAGGTTAGAGAACCCCTTTGTGAGAAATTTTGAAGAATACACACAGTATGTCTGAATATGTGAATGATAAATTCCAAGAATGTAGACTGATACTTATAAGCAGTTTGAAGCAGTGAGTAGAAGGAAGTCACCTTTTTTTTTGAACCAGTGAATAATCAGGGAAACTGAGGGTAGAAAGAGGGAACAGATGGTTAAGGAAAAATAGCTTACCATTATTTTATGAAGGTCTCCAGGTCTCTCAGCCTCATCTCATCTCCTGCTAAGCCTCTTCAGTCATCTTTTCCAGTTCTCCTGGTTTTTACATCTTGTCTTTGAGTTTTATTATTTTTCCAGTATTTTCTTTTGATTACGCTAGTGATTCCATGTTGTAACCTAAATTAGAAGCTGTGTCACAAACTATCATTTAAGACCTAAACTAAATCAAGGTTTGCCTCTTGCAAAGCAGCAATGATTCAAATGTGATGTCTGCTATATGTGATGCATCCCCAGTAATCAATATGTCACAAAATGAGTACATATGCAGCTGTCAAGAAGACCTGTGCTAACATTGCAGGTTGTAGGCTGAGGGCTTCGTTATTAACTCATTTACATATATTCACATCAAGAGCGTTGTGGGGTGTAGAGCCTCAGCACACCCCAAAATCTGATCATCCCTGTGCCTGCCACTGCTGTATACTGGGAACAACATCGTTTGGTGATTTCCTTCTTGTGCCATTGATTCCCCAGTCTGTTTCAAAACATCTGTGCTGCTGTACAGCTGGGAAGGTTTGTCTGTCTTTCTGCATTCATGGCCTTCCACAGTAATGTGTCTGTCTGAAATGAAGCTGTCAAAGGATGCAGGTAGGATTGTGCGTATAGAAGACAAACTTTCCAAGGAATGGGAACATAGTTTTTGACACACACATGTCTGTACTAGCAAATAATGTGATGTGGTAGGAGCAGCTTTGTGGAGTAGAAGCTGGTGTGGGAGATTTGGTCCTGCTGTAGGCATTGTGGGGCTTTACTCCAGGCAGGCTGTAAGCTGATCACGTGGACCGAATGCCTTTTAGCAGTTGGAGCACATCTTCAGGTTTAGTTTCATACGAAAAGAATCCATTGTGTGAGCTCAGAAGGCTGCTCCACAATCCAAACCAAAGCTCACGGAAGATGGAGAGATCTGCCACAGAAGCACGCCACTGATTTGAACCGCAGGACTGGTGTGGACACACCCATGAATGACCAGACATCAGACCAATCCATCTTTCTCAGTTTGGCTTGCTCTGAGAATTCCTATTGTCATACACATACGCAGATGCACAGTTGTAAACAGAAAAAACCCAGACAATAAGCTGCTTTTTAAACACTAAGGAGAAGGAAGAAAAAAAAAAAGGCGAATGTTCAGCTTTTAAATACCTGGGTGTTGCTCAGTCTGGTAATGGTGACTGTGTAGCCACTGTTGCATCTGTCAAAGTTCTAGACCTTGTCTGACTGCATCCCTTCTCTTGCAGAGTCTTTAAAACTGTGCTAGAATACTGACATTGTTCCCTTGTAGCTGGTATGTATTAATTTGGAAAGAGGTATGTTTTCATTCCCTTGGCTACCGTGGAAAGCTCTGACAGCTTTTGCCATACCATATAGCTGATGGTACAACAAACAGATACTTGGAATGATAAGTAGGGAAACCAGTCTTAAGCACTGTAACTTTATACAGAGGAACAAGTTCAGAGTTTAATGTGACACGGACACCTAGAAAAAACTTATATGTGTGAGCTATGGAATGTAAGATGGTGGTCCTTTATCCCATTGCCCTAAATCAATAATTCATGGTTCTTTCAGGCTTTATTTTGGTGAAGGGATAGAGTTATCCCCTGAATAGACGTGCCCACACCACAGCAATTGCAGACTCTTGATCTCCCAGCATATAGCTCAAGGTTTGTTCCCAGGAGAAATGAGCAGGTTCATGTGGACTTTTACCTTGTTCCCGTACGCGGCCAGATTAGAGCCAGGAAATATAAGCAGAGCAGAGCAACAGGTCAGTCAGACCCACTCAGGTGCCTTTCAGCACACTGTTTGCACCTTGCTCTTTTGAATAGAAGCTGCAAATGGCCAACCTGCAAGTAGCAGATTTTTAACAAATATTTATTGTATACAAGTGAAAAACTGACTTGTCAATATGTATTTCAATATATAATTGCCTGGAAACATGGCTGCAGTAAGATTAGGTATTAAAAACTGACCTGAGAGATCAATTGGTGCAGCATACGGAACAGAGGGTTGCTTTACAAATTTTTCCCTTTCTTGTTTTCCTCTTTCCATAGAGAATATGCATTGCATTGAGGACAGAGAAGCAGAACGTCTTGGCAACTTCTAGTGTGCCAGAGACTTTGTTCTGCTCAGTGAGGAGGGGTGCAGTTCCCAAGAAAGATGTCAAATGCAGTAATTAATGTTCTCCCTTCATATGATGGATACCATCTGTATTTAGAAACATCTGAGTTTGTGCTTGAATAGAAGTCACGTAGCATTTTTGCTGGTATGGTGTAGAACTTGAGTGTTTTTATTCATGATACTTGAGGCTTCGCTCCCAGACATAGTTTACAAATGCGTGACATTCCTTTTACGTTTCGAAGTGAAAAGTGAGCCAGGGTGAGCAGGAAGGACATTCCGTAGCTCGGTGAATCCTAGCAGTTTTTCATTGTGTCATATTTGTTTTTATAGAAGCAACTTCAAACTAGGGCAATATGAGTAGCAAATGAGTTTTTGCCTCATACAAAAACAAACATGATCAGAATCATCTTGTCTGTAAGTTATTCATAGAGTCCATTATTGTCAGGATATACAACTTTCCTCTTTTGACAGCCTTTCCTCAGACTTGTCAAAATATAGTATGTTCTACACAAACAATGTTTTTATTTTTTACTTCCTTCTTTGCTTCCCCTATTTCCCTAGTGAAGCACTAGTAACCTCATTTGAAATAATCTCTGTGTTTGTATCCGTGGCTCTTACGGCTGGGATGTGGCTCCAATAATTCTGCGATGTAGCAAGTTACTTCCTATCTTTGTCATGTAATTTATCTCCTCGGATTATTATTCCCCTTTGTTTCAGAATATAAACATCAGCAAGTATTATCTTGATTAATCCTCTCCCTTCCTTCCATCTCCTCTTTCCCCCCTCCCTGTTTTGAGAAAGAGTAAGAAAATGCAAGTTTATTCTTTGCAAGGCAAGAACTGCTAGCTTCTGTAGGGAAGAATGTCCCTTTGGTCTTAAACGTACTTATTTTGTTTTGTTTTGTTTAACCTGCACGGAATAGTTGCTATTTGAATCAATGCACCTTTTCTGTAACTTCTCTGAACTGGTGAGAAAGAGTTAGTGGCCCGGAACAAAGTTTTTGGGTGATAACCTCATATTTCTCAACAATATAACATCGCAAATGGATGATTCCGTGTTCCAGCAAATATTTTTAAAATTTTTTAAGATATTGTGAATCTGATTTTGGGGTAAAGAAAGAAGATGCCAGCTAGCCTGGATACCTAACTGTGACAGCATGGAGCCAGAATGTTTTCTTTAGGCAAACCTATATTTATGACAGTGGATGAAACCTCAACTCTGCCAAAGCTCTCCTGGTTTCACAGTTTGTCCAGGGACAGAGGAGGATCATATGCTGTGACCTCATATTCTGCCACTGTGTCATAGTAGTCCATGTCATAGAGCTGGCTGTATGCCAGTCACGTTGTCAAAATCTCATCCCTTTCTCTGCTGGCTCTTGACACATGCTCAAATGTCTTGTAGTGTAAGGCAGAATCATAATCAAAGGCTACTAGATGAGGAAAAACAGACTTTGTTTTCAAAATATTCTTTGCATTCCTGATTTCATTTGGCTTATGCCACAGGCTTCCCATAAAATCTCCAGCAAGCTATCTGTTGTGAGTCTTGATCTGGCATATGAAAAAAATGACAATAATAGTGATTCTCAGTTTTACTGGAATATTAGTAATAAAATTAATGCTAATGGAACACTGGCCTGGGCTTGAGGGAAGGCCAGAAAAGGGGGGGGGGGGGAAGAGAGGGGTGACACAAAGTGTGCTTTTCTTAAGGCATTTGGGTGAGCTATGTCAGAAGCTGCTGTAGTTCCCAAGAGCAGCAACGCACTGAGACTTAAAGATGCTTCTGGCTGCTCCTTGAGTTCTGAATCTTGTGCTTCTTCTCTCTAGAGGCACGTACAGTCTTGTACTTAGGATGTATTTGTTCATATGGAATGTGAGAACATAGAACACATCTAAATTTATTTTCTGTCAACTAGTCAGAGAAATTTGTTTTGCTTTTGAGAGGAAAGAGGAGAACTTCAGATTGTAATTTATCTGTGTTGTAAGCAGCTAAAGAGAGACTAGTTAAGGAAAGGGTAGGTGGAACATAAAGAAAATTGGAATTAAGTGTGTACAGTCTGTGTCAGAGGGATCCATTTTCAGGCAGAAAATGAATACACTGTGAACTTTGAGACATTTTAGTATATATACTTATATTTTTCTGGCTAATGTTATGTTCCTTTTCTTCCTTTAATATTTTCTGAGTATGTAGTCTTTTTTTTACCAAAACCTTCAGCATAGAAAGCCCAATATTAAAGACCAATAAGCACGACATAATATTCAGAATATTACAGAATGAAATCATCATAACAAACAAAAGCAAATTGCTCTTAAGCAACTTTGGAAGCTTCTCTAACAGGAAAACCTTTCTTGCAGGGGAATAGCTTCACTAGCCAGGTGTGAAAAGGGAATGAGGGGATAGCCCACCCTTGGTTTTGAGCTAGGTTTCCTGTTAAAGTGGCAGTGGAAAGCGTTCTTCCCGGAGGAGGATGTATGCAGCTCTGCTGCGTTTGCCTGAAACTGCTGAATCCAGGCATTGTGCCTGTATTTTGGCTTCTTTCCCATTGTGAAAGTACAGCGCAATCTCCTGCCTGCTACTCCCTCTGAGCTCGATATCCTCATTAAAGATCAGGGAAAAGAAAGGGGAAAACCCAGAGAGGTCAATGAGTTCATTTACATACCCTGCCAGTGCTGGCACAAGGTTCAACACGTGATACAATAGTGAACTTTTTTGGTGAGCTTGCTACAGCCACTGAGAGACATTTCAAACTGCACAGATAGAAGGCTGCAATTTCTTACTCACAAGCAAGAGTGAAAGTGCTTTATAACTCAGTTACATAACATAAATAGTGTGTTTTGCATTTAGTCAAACAGAGAGCTGTGACAATATTTGATGTTTATTGTTTGTTTCTGTTTCTTGTTATTACCACTAATGCCTGAAGTATTTGATACTTACTATCATTCCTGTCTTAAATGATCTCTGTTCCTGGGAGTCTACAGTCTAGCTGATTACTTAGTGAGGTGGAAAGGCCAATGAGAAGCACCTAAAATGAGCTACGCTGATGTTCATCTTGTGCTGTGACGGCTGCTTGGACACTTTTTTTTTTTCCCCCCAATTGAAACTGTATTCTTTTATGGTGCTGTTTAGCTCCATTCCTGAGCTAAGAGCCCTGGCTGCTGCCTGGAGGGTGGGGTGTGTGTCCTTGCCATTTTGCCTGTGCCATCTCCAGCACACATCACACCCTTCTGGGAGCAGTTTCCGTTCACCAGCTCTGCATTACTAATTCCCTGGGTTAGCAAACTGAATCAGCTCACAGGCAAGCAGGGACCAGGTCTGGGGCCCCCCTCCCCTTTTTAGGGTTAACCAGCATGTAGATATATTTAGATGAATCATGTAGCCTTCTCCTTTTGTCTAAGAAATTCTTTTTGTGGGTGCAGAAGGGGTTTCAAGATAGCATTTTTATATTGCTTTCTGAATTTACTTACATCCATTTAACTGAAAGTCACCTGTAACATGTTACAGCTTGGTGACACACAGGTGGAGTGTCTCAAGCCAAGCCAAGAGAGAAGGCCTGCTTGTTATAAAATGTGTTTAGCAGCATAGCAGACTCATAAAGATTGTAGCTTGTAGTATGCCCTGATTAAGAATAAATTGCCACTTATACTGATGTAACCGTGTCTGTATAGGGAAATACAGTGTTGGTTACTGAACTGGTAGAGAGGAAGTGCAAGTTCATGTAGACAGCTAAAAGGTGGAAAGGCATGCGTGAACATAGGCTTGTATACAGGTATATTGACCCTCTTTATAGCACTTGGACTGTGGAAGGTCCATGGTGGGTTTGAGGGACTTTTGGAGAAAGAGTTTAGTTTTGTTTAGGCTGCGGGAAGATGTAGCTGAGAGGAGAAAATGAGTAGTATGACACACAATGAGAAGTTCCCATATCCAAGTTTGTTGAAGCAAGGTAGTTTCTAACTTTCCTCATAATTTTTTATGTCCCAAGAATACCTTCATGGGACATACATCACTAAAATTACTGTTTCTAGGTAAGAAATCTCCATAGTTTCCCGAACAGAAATTAAATTCCAGCTCTTGCGTGGCTGCACATAACTATTGTACTGTCTGCTCTATTCTGTCCTCGGGTTGTTTTGTATGTTTTTGGTGGTTCTTCACATGCATGGTTGATTTTCAGTATTAGTTCTTTTCTGACTTAGAGCAAATATGAGAGGCGAAAGAGTGCAAATTCAAAGTAAATGAAATCTCTTCTCTGTCTCTAACATGTCTGTTCTCTAATGTGTTTTTAGTTACTGTGAACACTAATCAATTTTATGTGTGCTTTAAGAAACTGCATCTCCTGAGGCTTTTCAAGGAGCTGTGAGACTTCTCTTTACTTGGACTCAGCTGAAAATACGAGACGTGTTTATTATGATCTCAGTTGTTCCTTAAAGGTCAGAGCACCAGTTTAATTTATGACTCAGCACTCCAGTTACTAGAGTCTAGGTAAAGTGGAGACTGTAAATAATTTTCACCACGGTTTCTTAATTTAGAAATGTGTTCCTTTTCCACACAAAAAACCCAGCTTTTCTTGCAAAGTGTTACAATCAGTGAAGAAGTTATACATTTCTCTACTTTGTAACAACTAAGTAAAGAAGAAAGGAATTCAATCTTACTTGGGGTTTCTTTGTGGCCATATATTTTTAAGTAAGTGGTTTAGGAGGTTGTATTACAAAAGACGGATTTTGTTTCTGGTTGTTGGAAAGCGGAATTTTTATCTTGTGTTTGGGAAACTGTATCTGTGTTAAAGTAGAAATAAAAGCACATCACAAAGATCAAGATTTAGAGGGAAAGGTTTAATCACAAAACAGTAAAATACAGTTTTAGAAAAGAGTCTGCACAGGCTGATCACAGAATCTTGGAATTTTTGTTTGTTTTATGGTTACCATTAAAGCAAAACATCCTCACATTTCTGGGAATCTTGCGTGATCAAGGATTATAACACTGAGACCATGTTTATATTAATTTTTCATGGAAATTTTTTTAAGTGAATACTTATCAGTTAGACGATTAAAGTTCCTGTTGCCTGCTACCAACCAAGCACATGCCTGGCAATTTTTGCTCTTACTGGATTTTTCACTGTTACCATGCAAGGCACTCCTTCCTTAATGTCTTTGCTTTAAACAAAGAAGTTCAAAGCTGGTGGCTAGATGACAGTGAAATGAAGAAATAGCTTTAAACCATTGTAGCTGACCCAGTTCCAAGTAAAGATAAACCTTTCTGATTTACAAGGTGTTGCATTCTAGCCTGGTCTGCTCTCTCAGGAGTTACGTCTGAAAAAAATAAAATGTGAAGTATATGCTCAGCGTGGTTTTAAATAGAAAAGCTCGGCACTTGTCAGAACTCATTTTGGCCCAGGCAAATAAGCTTTCTGCTGAAGGGGAAGAAAAGAAACTGAAAGCCTTACCAGCTGTAGCAATCCTAACAGGGGCTAATATGTGCCAACCTCAGCAGTGTCAAGGCTGCTTGCTCAGAAAGAGGTGGGGGTTTGCCCAGTCCTGATGCTTCTGGTTTTGGGAGCCAGGCTCTTTGTTTCTAGGACAGAAACCCCTCTTGTGACATAGCACTTTCCTAGGCTCTTTGTTTCTAGGACAGAAACCCCTCTTGTGACATAGCACTTTCCTACTCTCCCTTGAAAACTGGAACTCTGTGATAGAGTCATGCTGTGTTGCTTGTGAGGTTTATGATGACATGGTTTGATGCTTCACCTTGAAGGCAACTTGAGAAAAATCTATCCTTGTATATTTTCTCTGAGGCTTAAAGAGTACTTCATTTAGTAGGTCCTTTTGCTAGGAAGCTGATGGAAGGGTTTGTGCAATAAAATGTCAATAGCCCAAGCTGAAACATTTGCCATATGAAGCTACTTGAATGATTTCACTTTACTTTTTTTTTCCCTCAAACTACTGAGGGAGGAATTGTTTTTTTGGAGTTTTTTCAGCACTTACTGAACTCTTCGCTTCAAAGGGACACCAAATGCTACTAGATTAGTAAATTAGATTCCACTGATAGCTATAAGCTCTCAGACCTTTAACACATTTTTAAAGTAAGGCATTTTTTAAATCCAAATATTTGTAGTTGTCTCACTGCCTGATACTGGAGCTTCATGCATTGTGTTATTATGACTTACTGTGTTATACCTTTGCATGAGAACTTGGAAGGATACCCATTACTTCCCTGTTTCCACCGGTAGGTTTTCTTATGCCTGCACTTGATCACTAGTTTGAGGAGCAGTCTGAAGTTTCCTTTGTTTTCCTTGCAACTTCTCCCTTGGGCTGCCACATCCCTTTGTGCCTTATTTATTGCCAATTTCTTTGATTAGATTAAGGAAGGATTAAGGGATCCAGAACCCCTAACAAAAGGCAACCAATCATTTATAAATGTGTAAACATAATGTAATTACTTCTTAATTCCTTGTGTTAAATAAAAAAGGGGATTCTTCAGCAGATAAACCCTGAGAGGTTTTTTGAAAATCAAATGAAGGCAATTTGCTGACTCAAAGATGTGTATGCCAAAGATGAGGAGTTATCACCCACAAAGCTCAGGTTTTAGTTGATATGAGGAGCTTCAGGTACTTTGATCTCCCTGTGATCCAGATAATACACCTTGTCAGTCCACACTGATTTCTAACCATTTCTGAATTCCTGTAGTGAAAGGAGGTTTTGTTTCTGCTTGGGCAGTTTAGGATTTGCCATTAATTTGTAGCTCAGTGCTCTTTAGGTTAGCAATGGTAAGGGTTATAGTAAGAGGATTAATCTTTTATTCAAAAAATTAATGATTAAAGGCCCTAGCACTCATTTTTCTTTTATCTCTACCATTAGTAGTGATTCTGGGTGAAGAACCCTCATAAAAGCTTATTAAAAAAGAAAGAAAAGGTAGCTCCTGCCTGTAGGCTTAGTTGGCCTGCTTGCATTTGGGGTTTTTTGGTTTCACAAATTAAAGAACTCTAAAACAGAAGAGTAAGTGTGATTCAGTTGGACATTGAGAGGACCTACTGTGTACAGTCTGTCCTCAAGGCACTTCAAAGGAGCGTCTCAATGAAGAGCAGAAGAACCCACTTGTGCAAGTCCTGTCAGCTTCAATTTTAGAATCTTCTACTATTTGAAACTTAGCATCTTGGTCTCTAGATTTCTTGTAAGCTGTTTTTCCTACCTCTCGTGTGAAAGAGAAGATGAGAAGCCTTTCTCTGGACAGAACCATCCTTTTACACTTTCGTAAAGCATTAGCAGTAGAATGTTTCACCTACTTTATTCTTTCATGTTTTGGCGTGTGTCATTTTTCTTTTTTCTTTGGCTTTGTTGCCTGTACTGCATATTATGATCAGGACTGTTTATTTGTATTATACCTCCCAAGTCTGTAACTGGCTGGTTCTGAGCTGGCTACCTGCAAGAAGCTGTCTGAGCAAACAGCAAACAGCAAACAGCAGGGCTTTGCTTACACGTCTCTGCCAGGCTGGGGTCAAAACACTGCTATCAGAAATGACGCCAGTTCGGTGGCAAAGGTTTCTGTTGTCTTTTTTGTTTTGTTTTGTTTTAAACCAAAGACCCTGCACATGGACTGCTAAGCAGCCATCGAGCTTTTGCCATGACCACTCACATTCTTCTGCAGAGTAAATAGCTGCAGTTTCTCTGTTGGCCACAAGACAGATGAAAGGAGTTGCAGATTCTGCTTATCGCTTTGGGTGTAGTAATGAGCTTCCTTGTAATGAGCACCACTTTAAAGAACAGAGTGTAAATCCTTGCTGTAAAACACCTGAAATTAACTCTGCATAAATCGTGAATGAAATACGCTGACATGAGATCTGGCAGAACAGTTGGAGGAAAGTATTTAGATTGCAATGTTACTGCTTGTGCTATCTTACTTTGCCTCTTGCTGGCTTGGGATAGGGACTCTGCTTCAGTTTTGAGAGGAACTACGTTCCACTAGAAAAGTGATGGAAGCAGCTTTTGCATGCACAGGCAGTTCTTGGCTGTCTATTGCAACTGCAAAGGAACAATTAGCACAAGCCTTGGAGAGCATGTTTCCTTTGGAAGTAGCCTTTTGCAGGTATCCTTTGGTGTAGGGAGTTTTAAGGGTATGAGGTAGAGGATGATACATTAGAGGATTTCCCTGGGGACCAAGCACTCTGACACCTCAGGCCGAGATCTGGGATGAATCCTGCCCTCAGCTATTCTGGCTTCCTCCTCCAACTGTTCCACTTGACCCTGCTCCTGCTCCATGGCACACCTTGTTTCTGCCAGCCTAACAGTGACTGGGCTCAGCTGGGAGCTGGATCTGACCAAGGGGAGTGCTCCAGCTATAAGCTTGTGGGTTTTTTGGTTTTGTTTTTCTTTTCCTTGAAGGGAGAGGTTTTTGTTTCTGTTTTTCCAAGTTGGATGAGTCCTTGACCTGGTCTGCAGCATAACCCACAGACTTGTCAGCCTAAATGAGGGGTGGGGACAAACCATGGGTTGAGGGTATTGTGAACCTAAAGGTTCCTTTTCTGTGTTCCTTTAGACAAATTACTATCTTCTTTAGCTTCTAGTTTCATTTCATGAGGAAAGGAAAAGGAAACATAAAGGAAAAATAAAGGAAAAAACATTTCAATTAAAGCAGGAGTTGTAAGATGCCTGTTAATTAGTACTGCTGTGTGAACTTTTAAATTTTTGTGCATTACTCTAAAATCTTCAAGGAAAAGGTACTGTTAAAGAACTCAACATTGTTTCCAGGTGGCTTACCACCTGCATCTTTAGATGTTGGTGGAGTAACAATTTTAATTTTATGAAATTAAAGTAGAGGAGACGTCCTGCACTCCTAGACACAACACTACATTTGCTGGGTTTCCAGTTGTGCCACTAGCTCAATCTTGTTCTAAAGCTAAGTGTCCTGAGAAAGGTTTAATTGGTTCAGCAAATCTGTCTGTTTAGCAAAGAGGTTCAGAGAATTCACTAATGTTCTCCTTTCTGTTTTGAACCTGCACTAAGCACGATTGCCCTCTTAAAATCTGCAGAACTAGCTTAAAACAATTTCTTATTTCTGGATTTTCTGTGGCATATCAGCAACAGTGGAGCAGTAAGCAACAGGTGACCAAAAATGAATTGTTTAATAGCATGAGGTACAAGGTTTTGGAGTTAAATTAACCATTACCTTTTCAGAACATTGTTGTAAAGTGAATGGTTGCAATACGAGATTATTGCACTTTGGAAATGCAGTTCCAGAGTGGCACTGCAGCATATTTAATTCCAGCGAGTTAAGTGAGAGTGTTGGAACTGGTAGGTGTTTTCAGTACTAAATGGGAAAGTCTTTCTTTCAGTTTAGCTTTGCCTTGATTTCCTTATTCACTTTCTTTGTCTGTTAGAGGCCAATACACCCACATATGCCTACAAACAATCAACAAAGCAATGAACTGAAGGTGTTCCTCTTGAGGGCTGGGAAAGGAGGGATTGTGATCGCCAAGACACACTGATACTGACAGGCTTATGGAGCTGTATAAATCTGTAATTCCTGAAATGTGAAACTTTCTGCTTAACACTTGATGACTAATATCTCTAGTGGGTGTTTCAGTAGACTTCTGTTGAAAACAGGGGTTTTAGATTTGTGTGGTTGGTTTCAACAGAGAGGAAAGAGTTGGCAGAGTGTCTGGGCAATTAAGACTCTTGCTGTGTGAATAATACATAGCAGAGGTAATAGTTTGATAAAGGTGGAGTTCAAGTTCTCCTTAAGCTGTATCCTGGGCTCTTAAATACTAAAATATGGCTTACGTTATACTCATGATAACTTTCCCTTTGATGTATCTGGCTGAAGAATTAGACTTAACCCTGTCTTTGAGACTCTGCCTCGTCGTTATGTTGAGTAGGCTCAAGAGACAGCACTGCCAAGAGCACAGGCAGGCCATGGGAAAAGCACTATGTTCTGATTTGTGCCTGCAAATCTTTCTCAAGAGTTACTGCTGTGAAAGCTGGAATTGCAAAGATTTCTGAACAAATATTGTCAATTGTTTTTCTTCTTTGTTGTGTTGTAATGACATGAGCCTAAATAATTTCCCCTCAGCTCAAGAATCAGCCACCTTTGTGTTGAACAGTCACAGAAAATCTGGAGCCATCCCCTAGGTGAAACAGGAAATTGATATTTTATTCTGAGTTTCAGTCATACAAGTGTAGAAGGATCAAAAATTAAGAGAAATTGCAGAATCAGTCATAATGCAAATACTGAACTTCTGATATTTGTCAGATGAAAATGTAAAGAAACCTCTAGTTCACAGTATTCAGTAGCATTCCTGAAAACAGCCAAGGGAAGACCCTGTAACTAAGTGAGGACAAAAATGTAATAAACCAAGCACTCTTCTATTTGCCATCAGCTGGCACAAGGCTTGCCTGTGTTAAAAACTTGGGGTTCTGCTTTGCATTGGAGCAGCTGTATTGTGTATAGCTGTACTAGTTTAAAAATCCCTAGGGAGCTGTGACTCTAAACTTAGATTTTATTGCATTATATTAATTTTGTTCTGTGAAGTAGTAATTTCATGGCTGATTTACATTTTGTTTATAAAGTAAAACGAAATTATTTTGATTATATTTCTTAGGCACCAAATAGCTCAAATCTAAATCTTGCCAGCAAAACTGATTAACCTTGTAATAGCATCTTTGAGATATTAATGTACGCACTACCTTATCTTGTGCTTTATCTGACCTTTATCTGTTGATTTTAATATCCTTTGTGGTTGCTAGTGACGTGTTTTTGTTGTAGACAGGGAGAGATTTTGGCTTCTGTTTATTTCTCTACTTTATCCTCATTCACTCTGTTCTGTCCTCTCAAAAGAAATAACTGCATTAAGCAGAAAAAAACAAGATAATGAACTGTAGCCCAGGAGTACAATAGGAGCCGTGTCTGCTTGAAGTGTTCAGAGAGCATTCTGCAAGCAGCATGCACAGTTACCAGTCTAATGTGGATTGACAGTGAAAAAAAAGGAATTGATTGTCCTGAACAAATATAGGAGAATTTTTACCCCTTTACAGCATAATTTACTCATAATTTGCAGCATAATTTATTTCAATGACTTACATAAAGTGTTTATATAGGGCAAAGTTTGGCCATTGGATGTGCTTGCAGCATTGTATCATCTTGCAGTGCTTGGGTGCTGGTGATCCATATCACTAAACCAGTAGAAAACTAATCAGAAAATAAATTTTTAAAAAGATGGGGAGGGTGGAGGAGTATGACTTTTTGACATTCTACTGATTGAATTGGTTCAGCAAGATCAAGCATGTCCCAGAGCAGCAGAGAGGCAAAGGCAGAAAGGAAGCTGCAGCAAGTCTGTCTGCAGTGTGGATTGCCACTGGTGCTGCTGGCTCCGCTGCCTGCTCACTCCTGATGCCTTGCTGGACACCAGTGCCCCGTGCCAGCAGAGTGGAGATGAATGTGTGAAAGTCCTTCATGCACATTAGTGTGAAATCTGAGAGCTGAGTGGGAACTGATGATTTAAGTCAGTTCGTGATAACCTGGCTGCCTTTGCACTGAAAGGATTGGAGCTCTGCCACAGGGGTGGTGAGGTCCTGGCAGTACCTGGTGCTGAGCAGCTGAGAGGGGCAGCCATCCTGTTCAGCCACTGCAGCTGGGTCTGGAGGAGAATGAATGCACACCATGTGCTCCTGGGTGTGTTACACTTCTCGGCTCTAGGGCCATGGCTGTACCCTTGCTACATCTGCTGTGCTCTTTGCTTCTTTGGAGTCACTTGCACTTTTTCTCTGTGGGGCTGTGCTGAACACCAATGTTATTCCCATTTGTACAACTGTTCATCAGTTCATCTAGAGTTTGGACATACTTAGGAAAACATGGAGTGCACTTCTTTGGTGGGATACTGTGCTAGTTTTCAAGTGGGTGTTCTCCTTGATGCATGACATCTGATTTGGTGGGACATGGGAAAAACTGTGAGTGATTTAGTTTCATTTTCATGCAATTCTACAACAGTGTTTTCATGTTTGAAAAGTGAAAGAAAACAGAAATAGGAATGAAGATCTCTTCCCTTAGCTGTATCTCTCTATCCACAAAAGTAGATGATGAGAAGACCTCCCTCTTCCCAGCATCGAGGAGACAGAGATGGGGAAGATCTCCCTCTTGGGCAAGAGGTACATTTAATTACAGGAGGCAGGGAGCAGTTTGTAGTGAGATTTCATTATGATTTTTCATAACCCAGTGAAGCCTCCCATGATGTGATGATGGAGCTTGCGATGCTGAGAGCAGCTGATGCTGTGAGAACCACAGCAGAGCTCATCTCTCCTGTTTTGGCAAGGGGATTGCTGGGTTACAGATTGCCTCTGTGCTGTGCTGGCCCTGCCTGAGCAGCCTGGCAGGCAGCACTCAAGGCACCTGTGGTACAGCTGTGCAAGTATGGGCCTGTCATCCTTTTGTAGGAATCAGGGAGAAGGAAGTTGGCATTTCTGAAGTGTGTCTCCTCCCCTCTTAAGGACATCAAATGAACCTCATTCTGAAGTTTGTTTTTGCTAGACTTTGTAAAGATAGTCTAGGGGACCCGTTGATAAAGTCAGCCAGGTAAATTCCAGTCTTGAGTGTCTGGTAAGTGTTTAGGCTTTGAACATGTCCAGCTATTACTGATGTCTTTGTAATACTAATGTAACAGATTACATTTCCCTGCAGATTCTACCACGCTACCCATCCACTTGACATAGTATATCTTAAGCATTTACTTTTATGAGTATGCTATAGCTGAAGTGAGCAGCAGACATCCTTAGTCTGTACCTAGCACATGTGCTGTATTTTATTTTAGATACACAAATAAATTACTATTTTTATAAGCAAAGATTTTCTCTGTTGGTGCAAGTGATTCAGGTGAACAAGGTTTCTGAGATTTGGAAAACTGCTTTGCTTATATTACCTTCTTCTGTTTAGAGGTGTGCTTAGATTTAAGGTGTTATAGCTATGGTGCAAGAAAAGGCTAATTGTAATCCAAAAAACTCAACAGGACAACTGTCACCTTGTCCTGCTGACATGTAGTAGATGTGCTGCAGATCGCTTTATCTTACAAATGTGAGGTTAGCAAATTCTCCTTAGAAGCCAGCCTGAAGAGCTGGCAAACTATAGAATAAACTTATTAATGTGAGCATTTTTTGTTTGGATGCAATGATTATAATTTGTTCTCTTGAAGAATCACATTCATGTTACATCCTGCTCTTAGCAGAGCTCATGGCAGTTGCAATTTGTCAAAATTTGCCTTCTTTATGAACTTTGGTTTTGCTGACAAATTAAATTCTAAATTAAAACAAAGAATTGAGTTTACACTCTTTTGCTGCCAGGATCCTTCCCCAAAGACGGTTAGCCTCAGCATAAAGCTGGGAGAGACTCATATCCTCTTTCTTTTATAAGAGGTGTTTTAATGAGCTACCTGAAGGCAAAGAGTAAGCAAAATTACTTCCTTTTTTTCCATCAGGATTATCACTTAGGGCATGTGTTTTCAAAGAAACATTAGAAGTCTGCTATGTTTACAGTTTGGGAGGAGGGCATTCACAGATATTGGGTTTTCCACATGTAACTTTTATATCCAGTTTCTGTGAAAAGCATAGAGATATTTCCATGGCATAAATCAAACACATATGTATATGCCAGTAGATATAATTGCTTTAATCAAATACTGTGTGCCCCATAGCAACCTTAATCTGGCAGTGAGGAGCACTGGAAGTAAAGCTAACTGACTTGCTTTTCAAGATAAGTACATGAGGTTAAGGGACACAACTAGGGAATTTATTTATTTTATTTGCTTAACTTGTTGTAAGTTATACTGCTCTAAGTGGTAATAATTATTTTGAAAAACTATTTGAAGAATGTGCCAGCCTGTGGAATATTTTCCATATTGAGCATGAGAATACCATGGCTACACATACCTGTGGTCCTTATCCCACTGGCCTTCATCTGACCTGCATTTTCCATGTATAGGTTTCTCATGCATGTATCAGCACAGAACTGAGTTGTTTTTTGACTGGGAAACCAGACAATGCTCTTAAGTCTCAATGTCGAAACTCTTTTTGTCAAGGGTTGACTGTTCTTTCTGGAAGTGCCATCCCTTTCCTGGCTTTGAGGGGAAGAGGGTGAAAATTTCAATGCTCAGGGGCATCTTGAGTGGGGCCATGAGCTCTTAGCCACAGAGTCTGGTTTTGTGGCTGTGTCTCTTCAGCTGGCACTTAATCATAGCACTGTTAATCTTAATTCTGCCTTTGAGATCCAGTACCACATGGTGATATTCGGTCGTTGTTGGAATACTGAGAGACAGCAAAACAGCTGGCAAGAATATTTCTGGGAAGAAAGAAAAAAAGCGAGAACAAAACAGAAAATAAAGGCAGTATTGAAGAGTGGGTCTGTGTTCAGATGGATTTTTAATTTTTTTTTTAATCTTTCCACCTGCAGTGTTCTCTGTAAGGCTGGATCTGTTATGGCAGCGAAAAGGTATTATTACCCTATCAGAAAGTGTAGCTTTCTTGATACAGTCCAAGACTAGGTGCAATGGAAGCACAGTAAAGGCTCACCCTCAGAGAAGGTGATAGTAGAAGTGAACACAGAGCCAAAGTGTTTGCTTAAACTTTTATCAGCCATTCATGCTGCTGCTTGAATAACTAATTTTCAATATTCTTTTGCTGTGTTTTCTGTTCTAGCATAGTCCTTTTTCCTGTCTGTGCCTACTCAAAGTTTTAGCTACTTGTGCCTTTCATGTGGACCTTGTTAACATTACAATTTTATTAAAATGCAACAGCAATTTGTATGCAGCTGTATTATCTAAACAGAAGTAAGCCAACAAAATCGCATAAGCACATATTTTGTAATGGATATGTGATTTTACCACATCATTGGTGATATAAGAACTTGAAAAAGGTAGCTTGGAAAAGTGTACAAATGACTGCTAAGCTGCCACTGTTGTGTTTATTGTGTGTCCTTAAGCCAGATACCCTCTGGCAGCTCAGAGGAGAAACTCCCTGGATGACTTTAAGAGGTTTTCTAATCTAATGTGCGCTGTCCTGATCAGACATAGCCAGAAATTCTGGGTGCCCTGGAAGGGCTACCTGCCTTCTGAAGTGAGAGGAGGAACATGTGGCTTGCAGAGTGGATCATATACATTTTGGTGCTCTCTATTGGGTAACCTCTCTTGGGCTTAGTAAGGCCTTGCATTTCTTCAAAACTACTTTTTTTTTAACCTTTACAGAGGAGGCTTAAATAAAAATGGCAGTCCCAGAAAAAGTTTAGAATAAAAAAGGTGAAATCTGCTTGCATCTCAAGCTTTTCACGTGTTCTGTGATGAGTGTATAAAATTAGGGAGTTGTATGCTCATATATGTAGCCATAAACTTAGGTTCATTACTGTCATTACGTGATCAGTTGTGGTCATGGTCTGTGGCAGCAGGAGGTGTTATACAGACCACTGTCATTACAGGATGAGCTTGAGACATAGAAAAATGCACATGATGCTTTTGACAATCAGCTTTTCTGTTAGCTTATGTCCTTACTGGTGTGGAGGCAAAAGGTGGTGGGTGTGATGAACGGATCAGCCCTATCAGGCAAAATTGTAGTTCTACTTATCTGGGTACCCCATCTCCAGGAGTGCGTGTTGGGTGGGATAGCAGAAGGACTGAACAAACACAGACCGATTCTACCCTCGATTAACCTGGCAGCCTTCAGCAAACTTCAGTTCAAGGACTTCCAGGGGCAGAGGTTGCATTTCTGCACTTGGCAACATGTCTTTTAAAATGCACTTAAGCAAGTTTTTATGGGAAAGGCAGTAATTTAGATTCACTTTAAAATAAGTGCTCCAGTAGTGGAAGCAGACTTTGAAAAAAGATTCTGTAATGCTGCTTGGCTCTGCATAGCTCATTGCCCAAACAGTATCTGGATGATGAAGCTGTGTTTAAATAAGATTCTTTAAAAGATTTTCAGCCCACATGGACATGTAACCACAATGTAGAAAACAGATACAAATGTTTTGGTAGATGCTGAAAGAGGGTGGTGGTGTAGGAATTTGGAGGTCAACAATGATAAAGAAGAAATGGAAAGACAAGTGATCCGGGGATAAGATTCTCTAAAGAAAAAAAATAATACTCTTTCCCCAGATTGAGGGCACTGGAGTTTCTGCTGTGTACGTCAGTAACACAGGTGTAGGGCTGCGCAAGCCAAGTCCCCTGTGTGTGCCATTCCCCTCCTCAGCAGTTACCAGAGGGACTGCTAACAGTGTTAGCTGAAGGCCAGGGGACCTGACCCTCTCCTCTGGGACAGCAGCTCTGTTCTTTGGCAGGCGGCCCGGGGGTGCTGGAAGGCAACGCGCTCTGCACAATCTCTCTGCCTCTTGACCAGAGACAGTCAGGGTCACAGACGTGAATATTATCTTTGTGACGCTTCAAGCAAGCAAACAGATAATATTTTTTTGTTAAAGGAATGTTGCATGCAGTCAGTTGGATGTAAAAATGTCATATCAGATCTTTCAAGAGCTTGTTCCCTCGAGGGGATGTTGCGCCAGCTCACCCACCAGGGCAGAGGCAAGGCAGGGAGGGGAGCGCACACACATGTGCTTGTGCTTCTGTGTGTATGTGCACACATATGAGAGTCACGGACTGGCCTCTTTTCCCTGGATGAGTCCCTTGTGTCTTCCTTCTGATCTTAACTAAGGCAGGGAACTCCTCTTTTTTCCTGTGCCGTAGTCTGGGAATCATGCCTTGGACATTTTTTCAGCTGGGCACATTTACATACAGGAAATCAGCCCAGAGACTCCTCTTTGAATAGATTTGTACTAGACAGTTTCACAGTGGTTTCAGGTATGCTTCTTTGTTTTAAACAACTGATAGAGGGGAGAGTAAAGAACACAAGTGACTTTGTTTTAAAAACAGATGTATAAATACATGTCAGAACACAACACCTTAAATATATATACTTGTAGAACTTAAAGCAAGACTGATCTAATATCATTGCATTTATATATGTTTTTTTCCGTGTCCTGCTTAGTGATGCAGTTGAGCGGGGGAATCATTTTTATTCAGGTCCATCTTGAATTGCAGATGAATGGGAGTGTGAAGTGCTCTGCTCCCTCACAGAGGGCCAGCATCAGGAGGAGCAGTGCAGCAAGGGCCTGGTAGGGCGGCTTCGGACCAGGATGCACTCCTTGGGAAAGGAGATGTAAGAGAAGCTGGCCCTCGGCCTGGATGAGAAAGAAGAGGACACTCTTTTAAATAAAAGATGAAATAAATGCATAAGCAGTCGGGGAGACTCTTGCCACCAGAGCAGGAAAAAATAAAGAATTTCAGCTTATATGTGAGGATCATTATCTGCTGGCACGAACTTGTTTCTTTTGGAGTTTAGAAGATGGTTTCTTACCACTAGTGCTTCAGCTGTAGAGGGAGAAAAGGCAGGTAGTTTTGCTGGAGCTTGATCATTTTGTCTTTTTTTTTTTTCTCTCCTGGTTTTGCCTGTGATAGCCTGTAACTCGACTCAAAACCAGGGGCCATTTAGATCCTCTGTACGTCATGTAAAACCTGGGATATTGTCTAGTGATATTGTGTTTGCAGTTATTTTAGTGGAGGTACATAGAGAGTGGAAAGTATTGAAAAGAAAAATGAAATGCATGATGCTTCCTTTATAAGAAGTCAGTCAGCATTCCTTCTTTAGGTTATTATTTCTCAGGTTTTCAAATCTGGCTGCAAAATCCCTGCTTCCAAAACCTGATATGCAGCTTCCAAGCCTGAGAATAGGGATTCCATCCTTTGTTAAGCACTATGGGATATATTTAAGCCCTCGATTAACTCACTGTTGTTTGCTTGGGAAATGTGTGTGTAGTGGAGTTGTTTCACCCTTTATTGCATAAACATTTCTCTGGGCTGGCAAATTTCGCTATTATTTTTGGAATGTCATTCTCACTTTAAACTTCAGTGTTTTTGCCAGGGCCAAGATGTCTGTGATGGCACACCTTCCACCTTCTGTCTCTCACACCGGTTTTCTCCAAAATCTGTATGTTTTCACAGGTGTTTTCCCACAACTTCAAACACTTTGTTTCTGCTTTTTTGGCAGGGGAGGGCGGGGTGCAGTAATGAGAGATACCCATGCTCCAAAATGCTCCTCTCCCTTGGAAGTGAGTTGCTTCCACAGAGAGCTTTAGCTGAAGTGGTTTATCAGAAAACTGTCCCTTATGTGATCATAAGTCACAACCTCATTGCTGCCAGGGCTCTTCCCAGTTTTCAGAGGTTATTTTTTGGCAGTTGTGTTTGTATCAGGCTTGTAGAGGTGATACTACACTAGTGATATCACTACTGTGACAGTGCTTCAAGCAATGACTCGAGTTGCAATTCTGTTTTCTTAGGTCCTCTAAGAAAATACGGATCTCCTTCTTGTTCTGAAAAGGTTGTTCTTAGGTTTTATTTTTGTAATGGTATGTCTGGTATTTTGCCACTTCTTTCTGCTTGGCTTATGATTAGTTTTGATTGATTAGTTTTAAGGAGTTGTGTTCATATGACTATGCAACACAGATGATTGTTGTGATAGGTAAACTTGGCTTATTGGGTTGGTAGATGTTGAAGTATTTTAAATATCATAAATTGAGGCAGAGCTGCATGTACTTTTTTTAAAAATAATAATAATAATAAGGGCTTTCATCTTTCCACTATACCTCTAACTTTTTTCTCTGTGAAGCATAAAAGACTGTTTCCTTCTAAAAATAAATATTCTTTGAAATGGAAAAGTAAACCTAGAACATGCTGAAGCTGTGTAGCCTCTGAAGTCTAATGGGATCACAAAAAAACAATTCAGGGGTTCATCCATTTCATTGCATTATTGATTCTGCTCTGCTGAGTCACCAGCCCTCTTACATGAATCTGAAAAAGAAATTTGGACATATAAGAATATTGTGATGCTGTACGAAAACTTTCCCAGATCTGATGTGACCTGGTTGCTAAGTGTCATTGCAACTGTTTAGTGAAATAAAACAAGCCAAGTTAGCAGTGACCTGTAAACCATATAAGATTTCAATATTAGAATTAGAATTTTTTGCTTTTTCTGTACAATTAAGTCTGTAAAGTAACGCAGGAATACTAAGATTGCGCTGGATTCAGAAAAGAAAGAAAAAACATCAAGGAGAATGTTGAATTTAAATGTTATTCCTCAGAGTGTTTTTCCTTGTTTTGACTGAGAGAGCTATGCCACAGAATCCACCTATGGTGATTTAATGGAGAAGATATGTGGTATTGCATAGAAGCAAGATGAAGCTCTGAAAGTTATTGTCGTGAGTGATAACTTCAAAGTACACACACTATTGAGGGCTGTTTTCTAACCTAAAAAGAAGACAGGTATTTTTTTATCACATACGATCAGTGTTTCTGTGGCAGGCTGAGATGCTGAACTTCTTCCCTTGCACACAAGGTTTCACTTAGGCTCTGTCTACACCAGGATGTTTCGGTAAAGAAGTTTTCACTCTGGTCACTAGCATTGCTGTCTTTTCACTGATGATTGTTGTGAGTGAATTACTGCAGAAAGGACTTTGCCTAAAAGAAATTTCTGTGCTACCTGGCTTATCCACACCACCTTTACCTTTGTTACACATTTATCAATAGCAACAGCAAATACGGTGAAAAAAAGGATTTTTCCTAGCTCAGTAAAGCTGAAGTGGACCACAGTGGGGGTAAACTTGGTCTATAACCTGCCTAAAGACCTGTGGAGCTCTGCAGGACAGCTTTCTGTACCAGGGGTTCAGCCACTGCCCCTTGCCTGATGCTCTTCATTGAGACCTCCAGGCTACTTGAGGCATCTTCTTGCTTGAAGCAGAGTTTGACCAGCTCAGAGTGTTCTGCTTTGCTGTTGTGCTCTGTGGCCAAGAGCAAGCTCTCACTACCTTTTGTGATTCCCAGTTGTGTTACCAGGGAACCCAGAACTACTGCTGCTTTCAGCTACTCTTCCTGTGCTGATAGCACTGGATTTGGCTGTATAAAAAGTGACCTCACCAGATGAAACCAGAATTTGGTCTTGCTTCATGGCCTGGCAAAGAAACAACAGGAAATGCCCAGAAATGAGAAAGATAGGAGTATAAGAACAAGTCTGATTGAAGATTTTTGGTTATTTAGTAGTTGTGCCGGGGTTTTTTTTAATACTAGATTTAATAATAAAATATTAAAATAAAATCAAGCATATGTGTATATTGATCTGTCTTTCTGAAGTTTGCTCAGGGATAGTTATTTGTTCTTGCTGCTGTGCATGTGAAGACACTTGTGAGCATGAATGCAAGACTGGACTTGTAAAGAGTCTTTGCAAATAGCAAATGCCAAATGTCTATGGAAGAAAAGGATAGTGTTCTTAATAAGCTCTGCAAAACATTGAACAATGCATTTTAAAATGCATTTATTTATTAAAGTTTCTCCAATAATCCTCCAAACTTGAACCAACCAACCAAGTACCCTTACTCTCTCTACATTGGTCAGAAAATCTCAAGTTCAAGTCCTTCATTCTAACACACGGCTCTCAGCTGCTTGGGTGGATATTGCAGAGTTCTTCTGGTGTGAGAAGCAGCTTCTCCTGATACCTCAGGAGTGGTGACACTGTGTATAATGGCAGAGTGGCAACACTCCTAGCTTTTCATCCACTGGCAAAGGAGTTGTTGGTGTAACCTGTTGCCTCCAATCTCCATGGTACCAATTAATAAAATAAAGAATTGGACACCTTCTGTACAGCAGAACACTATGCATATTTCTATTTAATGGCATGCTGTCACCCTCACAATCTTGTGGAGAGGGGAATATGTTCATACTCTTAGTGCCCTACAACTAGGGCTGGAGGAAGGACTTGGGCTCTCCTACTAGGAAATTGTAGGTAAATGTGAAGTGCACATATGAAGTGATGGACTCTGGATTGTTGGTATCCAGGAACGTGTTTTTAGTGTTCCTATTGCTTCATTAATGTGTCAGCTTAGTCTTCATTTACTGATCAGAAAAATACATGGTTAAATAAGACTTGACTAGAAATGAGTCAAAACTGTCATGATGTCGCTGTAGAAGTTCATGATGCATTTCCACATTAGGATTTCAGTCTTCCAAATCAAAGATGTGCAGCAGAAGTGGAAAAATACCAGAGGATAGTGACAAGAAGGGATGTATGGGGTCATTTCCCTGTGAGAAATGACTAGGATGAGTAGGGCTCTTCACCTTGAGAAAGCAGTGGCTGGGAGAGGATGTGATAAAGGTCTGTATTAGGAAGTGCATTGGGAAAGGTGATTGTTCACTGCCTCTTAAAAACAAGAAGTGGGGGGCGGCAGTGTAACCGCTAGGTGACAGATCAAAACAAATCAAAGGAAGTGGTTTCTCAGATGCGTGTAATTAGACTGTAGAGCACGGTGAATGCTGCAGGATGTTGTGGATGCTGTCAATGTACAAGTGGTCAAAAAGCAGGCACATAAGTTCCTGGAAGAAAAGTCTACCAAAGACAGTTAGATACAACGATATTACTTCTGCCTTAGGAAGTCCCTAAGCTGAAAGTTTTTAGAAGTTGTCAGAGAGTGTTCTGGAGAACTTTCACTAGATGCTTGCTTTTATTTTCATAGTATTCAAACATTTGCTGTTTGCTGCTCTAAGCTAGAGTATGGGGTAGGTGGGCCTCTGACCTCACACCAGTACAGCCATTTTTGTTCTCTCTAACACTCACCAGAAGTTTTAATATGATGTCACTTCGCAGTTTGCTTGCTTTCTTGTTTTCACCTTTCAGAATCCCTCTGGTATGTCCCTGGACTTTGTGGTGGCTCCCTCAGCCACCTCAAACCCTACGTGCAGTTTAGCATTGGAAACAGAGGGAAGAAGTCATCTGAATAATGAGCTCATGGCTAGTCAGACACAAGTTGATATATGGGGTAAACACACAGATTGGAATTCTTTCATAACATCTTGATTATGAAAAGATAACCATGATATTTATATCTCCCTAGTTACTTGTAACACCCTCATACTGTGTGTGGGGGAGTGGTTTTGTTCTGTTTTTAAAGCAACTTTCCCATTTAATGCTTTATTGTGTGCAGGTTTTTTAATACTAATTGTTTGGTCTCTGACTTATGTATTAGGTGTTTAAAAATCTCAGCATCCCAGCTGGAGTAGATTTTTAGTGAATTCTCTCAAAGGTATTTTCCCAGTAAACTCAAGAGATCGTTTCCATTCCACTTTGTACGTAAGCACCACCTGTGAGTGGAATTTTATATTTTGGTGGTGCCAAAGGTTAAGCCTTATCATGATGAATTTGGGTCCAGAATGCTAGAAATTTCAGGTGCTTTCTACATAGCCAAAATAAGTGGCTGGAGAGCTCTGAGAAACTTCCCTGCTTTCCAGTCTTGGTAAAGCCCGGTATTAGAGTAATTTCCTGGAGGTGGATGAGATTTGCTTTGATATCCATCTGTGCTTTCCTACTTCAGAAGACCTGTACATCCCCTTCAGTTAGCACACAGTGCAGCTCCCTGCAGAGGTGAGAGCACTGGGTGTGTGGTATAATAGTGCTTAATGTCAACCACAAGCTTTTTATAGCAGAGCTCTTCTCAAATGTGAAAATTTCCATACAATTTCTTTTCATGCTACAGGGTGTCATATTTCAAAAGGCAGCACTATGGCAAGCCAGTGGTTAGTTTATATGATTACTCTGAAATTAGTAAAATGATATAGTGATAAAAATGTTGGCTTTGTGTACTGTAATTTCTTCCTGGAGTGATTTCTTAGGTTTACAAGTAATTTTGTTGGAAGGTACAATAGTATTTTGCAGAAAGAACTTACACTGCAATAGAAAAGATTTATTTTCATTACTTGTGTTGTTTTACTGATTTTCTTAGTTTGTTTTGTGCTTGAGTGACAAATGGTAACAGATTGGGCTATAACAAATCTATACATTTAACAGCTATATGTTCTTTTCTTTGTGTCTTGTAGTCATGGAATGAGTCCTCAGACAAAATATTTTTCCAGCAGGGGGACAAAACAAGTATCTAGCTGTTCTATTCACAAATAAAATGCATACTTTAAAAGTAGAAATTTTAGACATAGCTTGAGTAGCTTTTTATTGTTACACCTTCTGCAGACCTGCTATTCTGAGGTGCCAAAGCCACATTTGTTTGGAAACCTGACACAGCTGAGAATTGTACATTTGTATATTGTATATATAAATGTATATTTGCCGTCTGTGACTCTGGACATTGATCTGGATGGTTAGTGCTATTTTTTCATGGGGAAAAGAGTACAATCAGCCTTGAGAACTTGTACCACAATAATCCATTGCTTTGAATAAGATAATTTCAAAGAACGAGATACCAGCTGATTTTTGTTTTCCGTCTTTGACGTTGGGGCACGGGAAGAAGTTTTGTATTGTGAAAGTGTGAACTCAGAATCGCAGTGTCCATGCAGTGTTACAGTGGCAGTAAATGACGCTGATGGAGGCTCACACACAAGTGCTGAGATTACTCATTCATGGATGAAAATTCTGTGTTTGGGCAATCTCTAGGCATGGCAGAAAGCAGGTCTGTCCCAAATGGCTTGTTGGTTTGGTATGTATACTGAGAAGATAGTTATGGTCCTTGGGTGATAGGTGGGCAGAGATCTGTCTGAACTTGTTAAGTTTTTTTGGGTTTGGGGATGATTTGTTTCTTAATTATTATCATTAGCTCAATGCTCAGGCATTTCTTGGACATTTCACAGATGAAGCATTGCAAATGCCACATAACCCTAAGCAAGAGGCAGCATGAGCAACTTCCTAACATTGGATAAAACAAGCGATTCCTAGGAAGTCAGGGATGGGCCCCGTATGTTGTTCCTATGGGGAATGATTCCTCATACTTCTGGGCAACAGTGTAAGGCTCTGGCACGCTCTTGTTCTACATGTACTACTGCTGTGCTACTTTGGTGGATGTTAAACCTTCTTTATGCAGAAATCATTGTTCTGAGACTTGAGAATAGCTTGTTTCATAATTACAGTGCAAGTTGTAGGTCACTGAAATGTTAAGAGTGTTCATTTAATGCAGGATACTCTTCAAAAAAACCACTCTAGGCATTTAACACTTTGTAAAGGAAAAGAAAAAAAACAACAAAAAACAAAAGCCCAGTAAAATACCCAGGGAGAGTGAACAAAAAAATATGTTCTCTAAGTTAAAGTGATCCAGAGTCTTCTCGAGTTCATGAACCAGCACCGCCGTTTGATGTCAGCAGAACTGAGCGGAAGCGTGTGGTTTGTGAGCTCGCTGCTGCCGTGGAGTCACAACTCCTCGCTGGCTGTGGATGGGCTGAGCAGGGCAGACCACAGTGCAAACCCACTGACTGTTTGCCCCAGCATTAAGACCCTGCCCCGAACTGAAACGTCAGCTCCTTTACCCGGTGCCATGCTGTACGTTCTGCAGCGTTTCACATCTCAGACCACGATTAACGCAGAAGTGGGCAAGGACATCTGCTCCTACATGGCCAGATAGCTTCCATCGTAGGAGGCAGGAAGAGAAAAAGCAAGCTATGTTCTTGGACAGAGAAACAAGCTGCTGCTGGAAAAGAAAAAAAAAAAACATTATTGCCTCATGTTCCTTTAGCATGTGACCAGTTACGGCAATTGCTGATTGTCTACATACCAGGAAAAAGAAATGCCCTGTAGTATGAAAAGTTCCCAGTCTCTACTTCAGGTCATTACAAAGGTCTAAAGGCAGTTACTAAGGAAGTGAATTACTAATCCAATTTTTAAATATACTTTGCTGAGCAAGAAAAAATCAGAGAGGACAAGAGATTGTTTCAAGGGGGTTTATAATCTGAGGTGAGCTTAATTTTTTTTCCTATCATCTCTGTGATTAGCTGAATGAGATGATGTCTCTCGTTCTTTGAAAACTGGGTTTTAAAATATAATGAAGCAGATAGAAAAGCAGTTTAAGAGAGGTCACAGAAGACTTGCAATGCCCATTTAACATTTTATGTATAAGAGGATGCTACAGAGTGTATTCTGTATTCTAGAGTAAGGCTACTTCTGGGTATAGGGAATCTGCAGCTGGAACAGATGCTTAAAGTTGAGGTGATCAGTTATGGTGTCTCAGGCACAGGGGCAGCACATGCAGGGATTGCTTAGGGAAGTGATTTTTCTTTTCCCAGCTCTTCCAGCATGATAGGCTTTCTTTGCCTTGGTCTGTACCTTTCAAACAGACAAAAAGAATTCAGGTATACATGTGTGTCTAACATGGTTGCCTTTGTTACAAGGAGAACAGTATGAACAATATACAGTGGCAATGCAGAGATTTCTGCCATGATGATGGTCAAAGTTCCCATCCCGCAGAGTTTGTTTTTGCTGAGCAATACTAGAAAGAATTTCTGGAAAAAGAGTTTTCATTCCATTAATCAATACTATATTAATAATTCTATTTTTCATATTGAATAATATATATAAAAATTGGTAATAATTTAAATAAACAATATAATGATTCTATATATTGTATGCAAAATAGAAATAATTTAACGTTTTCTATATGTATATATACATATAAAATATTTCCATTCAGCCATCTAACTGTGCACAAAATAATGAGCTTATTACAAACTTTTTTCTTATTTCTTTCAATTGGGATTTATTTCTATTTATTCCTGGTTCTTTTCATTGTGAGGTATCTGTCCATTGAGAAATACGGAAGATTTAAGTAGAGGTATGTGAATATTCCTCTGACGTAGCTGAAAAATTACTTCTAAGTCTGTGCACATCCATGCAGGGCTAAAACAAGTGATTTCTTCAGGAGAGTGTTTTTAGTGAACTAATTGCATTTAAGAAATGGGAGGCTTCTCCTGGAAGTGTATATATATCCCCATTTTTGTTTTGTGGAAATACCAAGTAGCCATTCTTTTATGCATTACCCGTGTAAAGATATGAGGAAATAATGAGTACTTCACCAGGAAAGCTCTTGGCGATTATAAAAGTACTTGAGACATGGAATGCATAAGCATAGCAAGGTACATGTCATTTGGGGATTGGTAAAACCTACCTGCCTTAAAAAAAACAAAACAAAACAAAAAAAAAAACCAAAAAAACCTGATCACATTTTCCTGCTCAGGAAAATAAAAATAAAACCATAAACCTCAAAGTTTCTGCAAATGATTTGCTACTAACGTCAGTATTTTTTTTTAGAGAATGAGATGTTTTAGATCAAGCAAACATTCTTCTGACATTAGTGACGTAATGGTCTCGTGTTCAGAGAAATTTCCTGTTTACTTTGGGTCTGAACACAGACATCTCAAGAAAGAAGGTGCTAAAATTTTCATTACACATCTGCATATAAAGACAGCCCAAACTATTCTGAGATCTGTAGTAAGCTTTATGTATATTTCCATTCTCTAGAAAAAAGGGGGTAAGTGACAGTTTAAAAATCTCATAAAATCAGAGATGTCTCAGTTTGCTGACCAAGCTAATTCCTCAGTTTTAATCCTGTAATGCAGAAAGTCATCAGGCAATGTCAGTGTGGCAGCCTTGTGAGCTACTGTCATGCTCTTAACTGAGAGCTTTGTTAGCAAATTCACCTGAAGTCAAGGGACTCGGTGTCCCTTAGAGATGAATTGCTTCTCTCCTAAATGTGGGGAGCTCACAGATGGCACTAAGGCTTCCTTGTGCTAAAGTTCAGTTTATGCTGTAACTTTTCATGAATTTTCTGTTTCAAATCATAACTTCTGTGAGTGTTCACAGTAGAAGCAACACATCTTGTTCATAATTTATATGTATGATTCATAGTTCTGAGTTGCAAGCGTAGTTTTAGATGTATCATTTTTTCCTAAAAGGCAGAGATCATCTGGCTGTTGTTTTATTTTCCTAATTATAAAATAACAGGGATTATATTTAAAACTTGCTGCAACTCTTCCTATGCCTTTGAAAATATGAATACATAAATCTCCCTTTAGCTACCCACTCTCTAAAGAATGAAGGAGTCTATTATAAAACAGACCATGGTGAAGATCTTGTATGGATTGAGATCAGAAATAAGTATTTTTGCGTGTTTCATTGTTTCATTTTGCTTTTTAACTCTGTATGGTTGCATTTTGAGAAACAATGTCACAGATGTGCAAACTTGCTTCATCGCCATAATATAACTGCTGAGCATTCTAGAAACTGAAGTTCTGAACTCAGGTCAGCACAGCTTTGCTGCCAAGCCAGGAGGCCTTGTTCTACTCCTAGGTGATAAAAATCTAACAGTAGAAAAACACAGACTTCAGTGAAGTCACCAAGTGGATTTTGGTCTGTTTCAATGGTCTGTAGAAAATGAGATTACTGGTTGGTTTTGTTAGCTGACTTCATTAGATGTGTGTCCTGTGAGTATAAAAAGCATACTTCTAAATGTGCAATTTTGATACCAGCGTAAGAAAAACCCAATATCAACACATGCTTTGGCATGAAATTATTGTGTGTTTAGAGATTCTGCAAACATTTCCTTAAGCTGGTGGGTAAGAAATTGCTGCTTGTGGAGCTGTTTGGGAATTTACATTGGCACCACAGAAAACTGGATCTAGGAAGCACATTTATGACAGCAACAAATGCACAGGCAAGATAATATACAGCATATTGTAAGAAAAACATAGGATTTTGCTTTTAGAAAAATAGAGGAGGAAGGAGCAGCTTGCTGCCAGCTGCATGAGAATGGATTTGGGTTGGTGGGAAGCACTCACCAGAGGGGAATGTCCTGCAAAGGTCAGGCTGGGTCCAGCGGAGCAGTGCTCTGAATTAACACAGAGAAGGATTGATAGTCTTTCGTTCATGGCTTTTACCTCAGTAACTGTGTGCAGAGGGTCCTGGTGCTCTGTGCTGACAACACAGAGACACCAAGTAGCATTTGTGTGAAGCCAGATGGGGCTCATGGGGCTCAGCAGCTCAGCCGGCTTCCAGGTGTGACTTGTCCCTGGATGCAGTGGATCTCCAATCGCCCAGGGCTATGCCTGAGCTAAGACGCTGAGCCAAGCCGACTCTATCTGTGGGGTGGGTAATTTGCAATTTGGATAACACACCTCTGAAGTGTTTTGGTGGTAACTATAGAAAAAAGGGGAGGGAAATGCAATGCAATACACATTTTAAAATAGTGCTTATCAGTAGTTTAACTTGTAATGGATTTGATGCCTCTTAAATTTTTTTTTCCAGGCAAAAACTGCTTCTCCAAAATGCAGATGTTCCTGTTATCATGAACACTTACTTTAGTCAGAAGGTGCTACTCAGTGAACATTCAGAAGCCAGAGAGAAGACATATGGTCTTACAAAGATGCTTATCAGGAAGAATATTATATCTTTGGCACAGACCTTCAGACTAGATGACTTTGATGATAAGTTACACCAGGAACTTTCAGATAATGAGGTATGGTCCATTTGGTTCACAGTTAAGCACTTGGTAAGAAGTTGGTGAGCAGATGTTTGGAAATCATAAGAAGAACAAAAATTCTAAATTACTGACCTGTTTGGTTTCCCCTTTCATTTAGTCAAGGCTGAATAATATGCAGTGTTTGCTTTAATAATATTTTCTTAGTAGAGGCTCTTGGTCCATCCAAATGCTGAACTGCTGTGAGGTTATTTTGCTGAAATCTCACTACTGTGCTAAATAGTAATTATAACTTGGTTTTTTCATTGATTTTTCTCTTTACAGCTGGATAGCTAAAAAATAGCTGTTTTCTTCTAACTCACTCAAGATACTATTTTAAATTAGCATTCCTTTTTCCTATTCCTATGTCTTAACTCATTTCCTTATCAATCCTATCCTTTCTTTAAAGCATCAGTTGATAACATCATCCCCCATTCCTGCCCCTTCAGTTTGTTTTCTTTCCTATTTTGACTTTATTTGTATTAAAATGACTACTGACTCTGCATTTCTGTAACTGTGGTTGTACAAGCTGAGGTATTTTAAGAGATTTGTTTTCTTCATAGTCTGTGCCAGCACTTTCTGAAAGTAAGGCTCTTGTAAAAGCTTTATATTGGCTACCTAAACGATTCTTAATATTTGAGAAGTTTGGCCCTTCAAGTTTGAAGAACAATGAGTGTCAACATTTTGTGTTTGCCTTATAGATAATTCCCATTATAGGCCTGGGAATTAAAAAGTTACATAAATCAAATCCTAATCGCCTTTCTTGCTTCAACTCTTAACTTGTAAAAAGCTTCTACTGTGGTATTTGAAAACCAGAACAATTTACTTGTTCCCCTCATGGCTCCTAACAAGCAAACCACTTCATTTAAAACTTGGTAGACAAGTTTTATTGCAACCACTTTGTAGACAAAGGGTAGTGTCGTACCACAATTTTCTTTTAAATACTGCAAATTCTTCTTTATTGGTGTATAATACTTATGGCACAGTCTGTGATACTCTGAAAACCTTTCTTGGCACCCAGCTTTTTATAAAAACAGGTTTCATTGTGAAAACAGAAATTGGGCTCATGCTGCAAAGGGACCTATATATATTGAACATGTTAGTCTATACTTGCATACAATTTTTATTGAGAGAGATTTATTTTAAAATTAAGATAAATTACATTACTAATTTAGATTAAGGCAAACTGTAGTATTCATGAAGATTATTTTGCAATTTTGCTTTGCGAAGTTTTATTAATAAAATACATTTTGAAAGTAGTGAAAAAGTAAATTAGAGTTTTTGCTTTAAAAGTTTTGTATTTTTTATTAGTCATCTAATTCTTTTACTTTGAAATATTTTCCATTGAAATGTGTAAGTCTGGGGACTAGATTACTAGTCCATAAAACAAGACACCTCTTCATTTCCAACTTTATTTGAAAGTCCGGAAGTATTCAAGATGAATTTCACTCTTTTTTTTTAGAAGAGGAAAGAAAAGAACATCAAAGAAGTGAGAATGAAACTCCATTCAAGGGGAAGAATCATAAGGGCTAATATCAGTTCTGTTTTCCTGCTGGTGTCACCTTCATCTCTCAGGGGTTGAGTTAGCTCAGTGCAAAGCACCAGTTAAATACAGGAGCACACCATGTGTGCAACTCTCTTGAGTGTTTATTAAAATTACACAATAAATAACTGGCCACTAGTCTGTAAGTTACCTTAGGAGCAGTAAGTATTTTGAAACTGATTTTGCACTTGCAACTTGATTTTTCATGCTGACGTTTTCCTCTCTAGCTCTACATAGTTTCAAGGTTCTCTGGAATGTTTCTCTTAATGGGTTTTCCTTCACCAGGTTGCTTGTGCTCAACAAATCCGTAACAACAGTGATTCAAAACAGCATCCCTTAGCACTGAGTGCTGTTAATGATTCTCTGCTTGAAATGGTGGAAAGCCAGGGAGCCGTGGGATGGGGAGAAGTGCAGGTACGAGTCATTATCCAAAGGGTGTACTGTTTGCCTGCAAGAGAAGGGTGCAGAAGCCACACTCAAGGAAACAAGCCTCTTTGTGCAACACCCGTCACGAATTCAGACCCACCAAATGTTAGGTGAGTAATAAGATGCATGGGAATTTCTTTATTGAGGCTGTGATATATGAGAAACCAAAGAGGAGGGAGTTCAGAAATGTCATTCTTGTTGTCAGCTTGTGGGGAATAAGCACGCTCAGCAAGAAAGGCATGGGGCTGTTGGTGGGAGTGGTGTCATGTTTTAATAGGTATGGTGTGACACAGAAGTAGTCCTGTCCAGAGAAGGGAAGGATCTCTCTATGTTTATGTCATCAACAGATGACAGGAACACTGAAAATGAATTAATGAGAAGTTAATTGAGAACATCATATACTGATCCTTGAGTTTCACAGAATAGTTGTTACATCCCATTTGCCTATTTCAGCCTCTGGTATGCTCTGCTAGTAAGTTATGCTCATGCAACAGTCTTTTGAAACAAAAAAGAAATACATAGACACAGAAATGAAAGGCTTTTCTATAATGAGGATTTTGCACAGATGCTATTAGAGAAACATAGGTGTATATTTCCATTGTGAAGTCACTGAAAAAAGATCCTTTTGACTTCTGGAAATCTGGAGGCCACAGCAGTTAAGATTCCTCCACAGTAAAAAGTGGTGTGGTGTCAAAACATGAACAGCAATGCAGAAACATTACACGCAAACCCCGTGGAACATACAGCTTTCAACCAGTTGTTTTAGCCTCTTATGTTTTAGTCTTTGCACCCTAACACTGTTCTGTTTGCAGTGGAGGGAATCAAGAATTGGACCTTGTTTTCTTAAATACAAAAGATGAAAAACAGTTTCCCTTTCTGACTAATAGTGAACCATTGAATTCTTTCCTTCTCGTTTTATGATCCTCAAGGTTTGAGACCAAAGACTGATTTCAGTCTTTCTGAGCAACCCTGGGTCTGAGATAGCTGTGTCTGTTATTGCATTTTCTTCCTTTGGTTTTGCACTAACTTTTGGTTCATGCTGGCTTAAAATTTTGAAAGGTAAGATGTATCAGATTTTATTTTCACTCAGGAAGATCATTGAAGTGAGTTATAGTGGAAGAGCTTGTATTAAGGTTATAAGTTCAGCCTTTCAGGACATAAGTAAACATTTCTTCCTGCAGAGTTTGGGACTTGAATGGAGATGTGCCGTTAGTTTAACAGGTCTTATTGAGAACTCTCCAGATGTAATGGGCAATAGGCTTTGAAAGGTTTCTTCAAAGTTTTGAAGAATTTGAGTTCCCCTAAGCCACCCTGCAGGTGGATAGTGGTGTCCTCAATGGTCCTTCTTCTCGAGCTTTTGAAATACTAGAATTCTCTCAATTCTTGCTACCGTGTAAGCCAGTGGGTAATTTACAGCACTCATTGATCAATAAAATTCTTCGAGAAGGAACGTAGGAAGATTATTCTTTCCTAAAATACAAGCTTGGTCATGACCCACAAGAAAGTAATTATCAACAGCCTTGTCCCCGACACTTTTAGGAGTTTTTTACATATAATAGTTATATTGAACATTATTTTCTTAAAGTAATTGATACATCTTGTTGTGTGGACTCTTTGCTTTGTATTTAATTCATTCTTACTATAACGTATATATATTTTTAAAAAGGAAAAGTACTTTACCAGCCCACATCAATATGCGGTTTTGAGGACAGTACTCCTCCGTGTAGATTTTGTTCCAGAAGGCTACATTTGATCAAATGTCAGGGCAGCTGACAGACTGTTATTCAACCTGATTTTTTCATTTCCAACTCTTAACCAAAAGTACACTTAACTTGCAGTCACACAATTTGAGGTAGTTAACCTGCCTGAGCCCACACCCTTCACAGGAATGGGGTGAAAGAAAACAGAAATCTCAGATTGCACTTCTTATGTCAAACATTAAATAGAAATAAAATTAAAAATGAGAGCTTGTTACTTCTACATACATGCTGTAGCTGGTTATTTGCACGTGCAGTTAAACTGGTCTCTTAAAAGTTCTTCGAATTTCATAGATAGCTCAGAAAACAGCTTATTTGTTGGTGTTCACAGCTATCAGACTGTGTTTTGGATCCTGAATCAAAAAAACCAACCCACTTTCTCTTTTGCAAAGAAGAGAACGAACACTTCTTTTACAGACTGAGGAATGAAAAACACCTCTTGCTGCTTTATCAGCTGCTATTTCCATGGCTGATAAACATCCACATGAGACCTCCTCTACCAAAAAAGCTATGTCTGTCACCTGATAGTGAGCAAAAGGGTCCAACGCCCTCTGGCAGTCCTTAGAACCAACTGGTGGCTTATTCTTTTGTAACTAAAAAACCTTATTTTAAACTTCTTTCTGTAAAGTAAAACTGCCATGAAAACAAGGTTTGTGTTTTATAAGGCAAGACGACTTAGATTATTCATTGTTTCATAAACAAAAATTTCTAATTAGATATCAAGGTACATTAATACCTAATTGATTAGTATTTTAAACAGGCTGTTTTATTGCATATCTTCTTCTGTAGCATTCCACAATAACCCAGATGCTGTTGTCACAGGGAAGCATAAAAACTGTCACAATAAGCTGAAAAGAAGCATGAAATTAAATGTGGAGTAGGGGAAGTGATGCATTTGGTTCAAGGCATCCAGTTTATAGTAAGAGTGGCAAATTGTGGGAGAAACCTCTGTTTTGATTGTAAGGAAATAGATTAATTTAATTGATTAAAACTAACACTTGTGAAACATAGAAACTACGGGACTGCCTGTAGGAATCTAGCATTTATTGTTCATAAATACACGTGTGGAATATAGCCTTTTACTGATAGACAAAGGGATATGTTTGAAGGGTTTAAGTTTGCTCAGCTGAAGTATTCAAAGCATTTTCCAAGGATGCTGAGAAATCTTTGCAGAGACTGAGGAGTTCTCCTGCTTCTGTTGTCCATAAATTGGATCCACATTCCCTGTATTATTGTTGAAATATTTGCCTTTTCCCCCATAACTAACTGCTCTTACAAATGGACTTTTCATGCTGAAGGAGTTTCTTGGGGGAAAAAAAAAAAAGAAGAAAATATGACTCGCTGTGACTGTCTGCCCATTTCCAGCATTCCTGGCATACTTTTTGCTGCCTTTTCCCCTCTGATGGCAGAGAGATACTTTTGTTAATGACACAACACATGTTTGTCTAAACCCAATTGTTTTGATTCTTTTTTAAAATGTCCTGGCTTACAAGTACGAGGATCCCAAAGAGACTCCTGTCAACCTGAGGAGCTCACTGGCGCAGAGGTGTCTGACTCACTGCGTCGGCCTTGTACTTTGTGTTCCTGGGATAAAGCAGTGTATAATTTGGATTTTGCTCCTGCCAGTATCTGTTTGTTTTGAGCAGGCCACGTGAGTTTAGTAAAAAATAGAGCTGGTCAGTTTTGTGCCTTAAAGGACAGGGCTGGTTGTGTGGTAGTCAGTGTAACTAAAATAGATGCATTTTTAGGACTATTAGGCAGTTAAACTGGTCAGAGCACTCGGAGGATTTGCGTGAGGAGGCTGGACAGAAAAGGGTGTTGTCATGAAGGAAGAGCTAACCACTGCTGGTAGAAAACAATGCTAGCTGTAGCTGGGAATCCACACTTTAAAATCTGTGGGTGACTAGACAAATTTTCCATTCACTTCTCTTGGCGTGTTTCAACCTATTTCCTACCTGCACAAAGCCTGCTATAGCTTTCTATTCCAAGAACAAAAGAAAGACCATACATTTACTTTAAAAATTAGTGTGATCTGCATCTCTGCACTACTTGTCATCCGTAGTTCTTTCAGTTTTGCTCTTTATTTTGTTTTCCATTTGCCAGATCATAGAGCAGTGGAAAGATCTGCCACCAGGCAAGCAGGACCCTTGGGGAGCAAAATATTTAGAAGAGCTGAGGATTTGTTTGAGTGGCTGGGAGAAATAGAAGTGAGGAAAATCACATTTCTCCTTCTGAGCAGGCCCAAAGAAACATGATAGTCAGTTGCTGTAATTCATTGTGGTCTAGCAAGTTGTTGCAAGTTTCTGAGTAGTCTGTTCATATGTAATTCTTTGTAAAACAGTTTTATTGGCAAGTGATAATCCTGTAGAACTAATTAATTTCTAGATTGGATTTCCTTTTTTCCCCGTCTTTTTCTTCATCCAGTGATCTTTGCTGTTTATCTTAACACAAATCTAGTCAATGGGTTAACCTGCCTGGCAACAGGCACAAATAAAAGTTGAGTGTCAGATGCTGCAACTAGCATTCCAAGGAGATGGATTAATATATTGAAAAGTTGTCCTTCTGGTACAGAAAACCTACCTTAAGTTTTATAAAGTTTATTGAAATAAACAAAAACAGCATTAAAAAAACCTCTGGAGGTATTCTTATTTGAAAAGAACCCAGATTGGAAAGGACTGTCATGAAAGATCCATGTTCACAGATGCTAACATCTGTCAGAATGTTTTTTGTGGCTGACTTAAATCTGTTTACAGCATTCCATTTGTTTTTTGTGTTTTTTTTCAACAAAACATTTTAAATGGAATGGTCATAAATGCAAGTTTTTAAAAATTACATTATGTTTCTGGGATGTGATTTTTCAAGTGGAAAATAAACAGGAAATAAGTAACTGAAATGCAGTGGAGAGTACTCCATAAACTAAAAGGTTTCTCTATTTTTGCCCTTTTCAAATCCTTCTCCAAAGTGAAGATACGTGCTCTTAATATTCTTGCAAAGTAGTCTAATTGCTACTTGACAGGCTTATAATAGTTCTCCTAATAGCTGTGGTTCAAGCTCTAGTAACTGGTTTCTGCTTTGAAGTCTCTCTCTCTTTTTTTGTTTCCATTTTTTTATTCACAGTAAAGACTCCCTGACACTTGGATTATTCCCTTTTGCCTCCACCCTGCTCTATTTGTAATTCTCAAACTGGAGCCACCAAAACAGAGAGTAAGGACAAAAGACTGTTGGAAAAACAGCTTTAGTATCACACTGTCCAACTAATACTTTAAATTGTCTTATATAGTTAACACTGTAGCTTCCCCATGCTGTTGTCTGGATAGCCCTGAGAGTCTGTTTTCCCTGCTGCTTGGGGGGCAGACAACTAGATGGCAACTAGATGGAACTTGGGCTTCTTCCAGTGCCACCGTAGTACAACAATTTGTTAATTTGACATTGCCGTTTATTTTTCAGTGCTAAATATTTACATAATCTTATTCTGTCCAAGGGCAAGGTGAAAGCACTGTTATCTCATATACTCTGTACAAATAAAAAAAAAGGACCCCTCAGTGTACACCAGCGTTTCTCGTCCCTGTGCTGGGAATAGGCAATTAAACAATTTGCTGTTGTCCTAAAATATGTCAGGGCGGTGATAAAAAATGCTGGTACAGAAAAGAGGCTCAAGGAGACGATAGCCAGCACAGACCACAAGTGTGACAGGGATTCAGTCTCTTTGGAAAGCAAATGGACAGGAATAGAAACCGACTATCAGATGGCCAATACTGTGTGTGCAGGCTCCTCTATGCATCTAGCAAAAAGGAGACACTGGTTTCTTGTTATTTCCTCCATACTCAAGTGCTTAGACTGATCAGGAAAGAACCCATGTGCTCACAGAAGACAGTCACACACATCCCAAGCCTTTTTTTTTTGGTCAAGAAGGAGGAGTAGTTCTACTAACTGATGTATTCCCCATGATAGAGAAATTGTGGAGATACCTGAGTAGCACAGAGAGACAGGTAAGTGGTATAGAAGCACCATTATGCAGAGCTGTGTGCTCCCCACCACTTGCTTTGTAACCATACCATTTCACACTTCCAGCCTCTGATGATCACATGCAGGGCTTTAGGAACCTGGGGAAGCTTTATTGCACCTGAACATCTCATTTCCCACTGCCCTTTGCTTCATGGCTGCATGCACCCAATTGTTTTTGAGGGACTGTGTAAATGGTGGGAATGGGAAGAGTGATGTGGTCCCTGTACATTGTCCTACAGGAGAGACCAGTCTAGGGAGAAGAAAGCAAACAATTTGAAAAGGTAATTTTCCAGCCCTAGAGCCACAATCAAGGTATGTGCTGTTGTACACTGCGTGGTTTCAAACAGGAATAGTAATTTTCCAGCACCTGTTATATGTCAAGAATTATTCTAAGATGGCCTACATAAAAGGTATGGAATCTTACCCTTGGCTTTGACCTTTCTTCCCCCTGAATTTTTTTATCTCTGAAAGTTACGTGGTTGATGGAATTGAGAGCAGAAATCTTCCACATGTCTTTTACACCTCTACATTTCACTGACTACACGACTTCCTGGAGGAGGTGTTAAAGTTGTGCTGAAGCTCTCAGAAACCTTTGTAAAAGTCAGATTGTGTCTCTGGAATTTGTTTTCCTTTTACCATCATACCCAAAGGCAAGAACCATGAGCAGTGGTAAATGTTATAAATGCCTGGATGGAGGTGAGGTAGCAGTTGGGAGAGAAATTTAACCACTTGAATATTGCACAGAATTTCTTTGCCACTTAGGCAGGTAAACAGTCTTTGTATGCAAAGCCTTAAGTATCTGCAGAGGTAGTGCACATGCACAAAAACATCAGCACAGATTTTATGTAATAGCAATTTTCTGAAATGGAAAATTCTTAGAAATAACTTTCTATCATCAGCTTTGTAAAAGCTTCTGTTGGATATAACAGATCAATACTCCTTGGAAAAGTATTACTAACATAATCTTTTGGGAAGAAGGAGATCTTGAGTCTCAAACAGTCAGGAATACACAGTTCTGTGCAGATTGTGGGCATGCTCTATTAATTAAGACAAGACAGACTTTGAAAGGGACCATACTGCTGAAACATCGGCCTGGACATCTATATTTTAATTTCTTCTACACTTTCTTTTATAAAATGCAAAAGATGAAGAAACAGCAAACAGAGCAAATAAAACAAAGCTCCTCAGAGAAGACAATTAGTTCTTTCAGTAAGCATTGTGGTTTAAAATTGGTATGTAAGTTATAAATGTAACAAGGTTATCTTGTGTTTGCGTGCCAGTTCTGACTGGTGGCTGCTGGTTTTGTTCCATTTCTCACAGCCAAACGCAGTCAGCAGCATCACACTGAGTAGGGATCTGCTGTGCTGAAATCCCTCAGACTCATTTCACTTAATGCTTCAACTCCCTCTTTGACTAAAGGGCTCTTCACAGGGTTTGGAGAAGAACATGCTCCTCAAATGGGAAAAGTGATGAGCAAAGGCCTGGGATGAACTTCCTGTATATCACACTTCACAGTGTAAGGGTTTGAGTGGGTTGGCAGTTAAGAGAGATTTAGTTATTTTTTAATTTTCATCCTACAGTGAGAAAAAAAATGAATGATTTAACTGATACATACTGCCTGATATATGTTCAAAATGGTTTTGTAACACACTGACTTTAGATACTTGACTGGAGGTGTGTGTTTGACTGTGTGTGGACTCGTCTGGAAAACGTGCTTTACAAGTGCCTAGGGCTAGGAGTGAATGCAAAGTGTCCTTCAGATGTGTTTCGTATTTGACAGGCTGAGAGAGTTGGGGCTGTTCAGCCTGGAGAAGAGAAAGCTCCAGGGAAGAACTTAGAGTAGCCTTCCAGCACATAAAGAGGCCTTGCAGGAAGGCTAGAGAGGGACTTTTTACAAGGGCATGTAGTGATAGGACAAGGGGGAATGACCTTAAACTGAAGGAGCGTGGGTGGGTTTAGATTAGATATTAGGAAAAAATTCTTTAAGGGTGCTGAGACACTGAAACAGGTTGCCCAGAAAGATTGTGGATGCCCCCTCCCTGGAAGTGTTCAGAGCCAGGTTGGATGGACCTCTGAATAACCTGGTCTACTGAAAGCTGTGGATTTCCTCTCTGAGGCAGCAGCTTTCCCCACTATTGAATTCAAATATGATCTAGTCATGACAACTACAGATGTTCTTGTCTTTGTCCTATAACAATGGGATTATGCATTTTCCACTGCCTCTGAACAAATGCCAAAATTTGTAAATTCTGTTTGACATGAGAAAAAATGTGCAAGGAAATTAATTTGATTGGAACAAGTTATGTCACATCTTCAATATGGAGCTATAAATTAACTGGCTGTATTAACATAATGTAAGTGGGAAGTGGAAGACAATGTTAGCAAAGACACTCAGTGCCTAATCTTTCCAAAAGTGTTTTTAATTTCTTTATTTCTATTTAATTTAATGGTAAGTGGATATTTCCTTTCCAAGGGAGCTGAAACTGCCAAAACTTTCTTGCTGCAGCCTGGGCTGTTTAGTCATGTTTAAAAATATCTGGGTTAGGAGCTCATCTATACCTTGGTGCTTCTGTGTATCTGAGTCACCATTTGTATTTGGACTGCCAGGGTTTGAGGGGGAATAGTAGCAATAACATCCTGAGAAAACAGGTATTTGAAGTGGATGCATGAACAGTTAGGAAAACCAGTGTCTCTCAGGCTGTTTATGTTTCAACAGTGCAAGTGGGAAGGGACTCTACTAAGCTTAAGAAGTTAGTTGGAATTCAGCTTATATGTACGAGAAGGGGGAGAATTCAAAGCAAAAAGAGGTGTCACATCTGGTTTAGAGGTTGCAACTTCAGCAAATCAATGAATTGCAATCAGATAATTTCTTTTTAAATGCTTGCAAGGGTTGGACCTCATAAGATAACATCTGTATGGTAGATTTAGGAAACTCCCAGCGTAGACAAATGAGTTGCATTCTGTGATTTGTTTGATCCCTGCTGAATACATAGAAGCTGCATTTGGGGGTGATCTGCCTGGCTGCAGTTGCTATTTGGGTAGTGCAAATCAGAAGAAATGAAAAAGTCGTGCATTGAACAAAATCATGAGAAAGAAGAATCCTGATATTTGGAAATAAGATACTTTTTTTTTTTATATAAGATAAATGTACTTTTGGGTATTCTTAAGCTTTTTCGATTAAGAACCCCAAATTTCCTGATCGACCTTGTGTATAAATATGGATTTTCATAATGAAAATGAAAAATATAGGATAGGTATGATTCTTACTTACTGATTCAGGCTTGTGGTTAGCCTAGCATATTGGATAGCAAGCCAACATGCCTGGCCTCGCTGCAAACACCTGAAGGGTTTGTCTCTGGCTGAGGTCACCTGCTGAAATCCACAGAGGCAGATGGTGACAAAGTAACTGCTTTCACAATAAAACCAACTATTTTAACAGAGCAGATAATCAGTCCAATAGTCAAATAATAATGAAGACTGTGTGTGTGCACAGTCTGGATTAATAAAAATCGCTGATTGTTGTAGTGCTTCAGTATCCAGATGTTTTGGTCTCAATTTGCAAGTCTTAGTTCCATGGAGTAGAAATATATGCCCTGGATAACCTATATGTCCTGGATATGTGTATATGTCCTGGATAAACCTGAGTCTCTTTACTTTTCTTTTCTGCAATTTAGTTTTATATTTGGCACAATAAAAATTTAAGTACTGTAGTAAGTTTTGAAAGCACGCAGAACTCAAAAAGTGTTTTATATATAAAGTGTAAGGTGTAAAGTGTTATTTCTCCGCTCCGTGAATGTCGCTGCCGCGTTATTTATTATAACTGAATCTGTAAAAGCAAAGCAAAGGGACATTACAGCAAAACACAGGGAGGTATGGTAAAGTCGGGCTGTGTCCAGACTGACACTTCTGTGCCCGTGGGTCAGTCCCTTGGTGCACAGATATTTCCTGCCTTTATCCCAGCCCTCCCTGGAAGGCCGGGGTTGCGGGAGGGCACGTGGTGTGTCTCTCCCCCTGCATCCCCCAGTGTGTCTCTGCACACGCTGTTCAGTAAACAAACCCGGGAGAACCAGAGCGAGCTGGTTCAGAGCAGCCAGTTCATTCACACAGACCTCTTGGAAAGCCGTGCCTTTGCGCAGCCCTGACGTACGGGCTGAGGGAAGCGGAGAAGTTAGTATTTATGTTTTCATTAATGCTTTTTATAGCTGCGAGCCAGCTGTAGCTAGTTAGCGTTAGCCTAGGACATCTATTAGCGTGCAGACCTCTTACGCAGGATAAAGGGCTTCTGATGGAAACAGAGTTGTTACTCATGGTACTCCCGGCTGCGTGTTTACATGAAGGCTGTTTGTGCTGACATAGGATATATATATTAGAACAGCATGCACCTTCCGAACGAACAAGTTTTCCAGGATTCGAGAGGATTTTGTATGAAAACTTTTAGTGCGGCAAATCTTGAGATTTGCATCTTTAAATGGCGTATTGCTTGTTTAAAAGATATTCTATTTAAATAATGCTCTGCAGCTATGCAGATACTAAAATTATGTTGTGTTTAGGCTATGTTGTGAATAAACTTTTAGGCTAAATTGTGAATTAGCAGTATTCCTGCAAGTCTTGAACACACCAGTTTGGACTGTTAAAGTTTCTGCTGTGAATGATGTAAGTGGCTGGCAGTAGCACAGGGTGAATTGGACCTAAGGGTTTGGTCTAGAGAAATTGATGGCTCAGCTGTCCTTCTCTGGTTTCTCCCAGTTTTTGCTTTTACGGGTTTTTTTCCCCTCTTCTTCTGGAAGCTGGTTAGTCAGGAGGGCATTTAAAAATAAATAACAAAAGCAACTGCAAAACAGAGAATGAGGAAGGCACGAGAAGTTTTGTTTTTAGAGCTCCAGTATGACAAGCACCATGGTCTCTGGTATTTGCATCAATAAGACAATTTCCTTTCCTGGTCAGTCAGTGTTCCCCTTACAATTCTGACACCTCCGTTCATCCAGGCAACTACAGAGATGCCTAAAGAAAAAGTAGGAAATTTTGTCTATGCTCTGCTTTGCATTTCTGTAGAAGGTGTGAAATGAACTTAGTGCTTTCTCACAGATAATTTAGTCCTTCTAGTAGTTAAAGCTTTGGAATGGAAAGTTTCAGCACTGACTTCCCTCTCAAGTAGTTTTCTCCTTCCGAAGGTAGAATGTACCGAAGACCATCATGTCTATTCCTTTTCTTCCCAGGTCTTTTGCTGCTACTTGCTGTGTGTTTTACAGACTGGAGAAGATTCCTTCTCCATTGTAAAACGATCTCAGCATGAATTTCCACTCCTCTTACCTTTGTCACAGTCCCACCAGTTGTCAGTGATGAACTCTTTTCAGTCAAGGGGAATTCAAAAAGTTCATTGTAAAAAGCTTTGTTTGCCTCTTTAAGCCTAACCTCATGAAAGCGTTGATTACATCAGCCATCATCATGTCAGAATTATACCTTTATGGTTCACAAAAAGAAGCTTTATAGTGCTGTTCTTTTTCATCCAAACAACAGAATCTGTGTGTGAAACTGCTGAGTAGCCCCACATGCCAGAGTCAACTCACATAGTTGAACTATAGTCTTAGCAAGACAAAAAGTCGGGTTATCTCCCAAAATTGAATCACTTCTAATCTTCTGTTCAGATAAATTTCCTCCACCCATCCATTTAGGTACACCACCCTTAATGATCCACTTGAGAAGAATGTGACAGGCTCTTGAAAGCCCTGTGAGGCTGTGGAAGCGCAGCTCATGAATTATGCGTGTTCAGTGCCTACAGCCTTAACCTCAAAATACAGGTGGGAAAACTTACGTCGGCAGTATCTGGACTTCCCTACAGATCGTGTCTGTGATTTGTTTCTCTTTTGCCTTTACAAATGTGGTCAAGGCTCAGTTCGTTCTAATTTCAAAGTCAGCTGGTCTTTTGAGGACAGAGGAATAATTTCTTACTCGGCAAATTCAAGCTTTGATGTGCTCACATCCTTCCTTTTAATGCAAACCAGCAAAATTGTGCTGGAATGTTTTGCACCATTCGGTAAATCTGCTGGAAATTTGTTCAGTGTGATCTGATAGGAAACATTTTTGTTCATTTTTACTATTCTACTAAATGCTTCATAAGGGTTTGGTTTTTTATGCAGAAGGAAATGACCTATGCAGTGTCATCACATGCTGGTCCTTGGGCTTGTTTTGGACTTACTGTTCAGCCATTCAGGGTCCTTGCTCATTTGTTCCTCTTGTGACTGAAAAATGAAAACCTCTGCGCAAGAACTTAGTTGGAGGAATGTGGATAATTGGGAAAAGCAGTTTTACCCAACCAAGTCTTCCCACAAAGATGGCTGGGACAACTAGCACCGTGCTGCTAGCTTTGGGTGTTGTGGTCACAGATCATTGCACCAGATACTGTATAGACCATGTAGCCTAAGAAACAACATCTTTCTCCTCCAAACATTTGGCAAAGGTGTTTTTAGTGCTTTCTCAAAGTTCATGCTTCTGTGTCATCTCACTTAACACAGCCAAATTTAACATAGCTAGATCCTGACTGCCCAGTCCCTTCCCTGAGTCAGTTGCCAGTTGTCTTTAATTTTTGGTTTTAATTTATGGCTAGTTTTCCCAACATGCAAAGAACATGTGTTTGAGGGCAAGGAGGCATTTTTAACCGTGGCAAAGCACCTGGTTACAGCATGGATTTTCCCATTCCTCAAATGCTGTGATGGTCTAGGATAGCACATAATTGTATACTGCAGCCAAGTGAAATCATTTTTACTAAATCTGGCAGGAGATTTTTCACTTATTTTTTGGATGGATTTTTCTGATTGCTTGAGGATGGTCTTTTTCTTGTGTGTTCTGTCCATAGGATCCTAATGAGGCACATGATATGTGGGAGGCATGGATAAGAGAAAGATAAAGCTGTAATTTCTGTCATCAGGCAGTACTGGGTTGACAACTACTAATTTTATCTAATCTATTCACCATATACCTTACTCCTTATGCTGAGTAATTGCCAGAAACTCCCTTCTTTGGCCCCTTTGCAAAACATTTAATGCATATTTTCTCTCTCTGTATGTGTCTGTATTATGTTAGTACATTTAATATCTGAGAAAAAATTGTTTTGCCTGCTTGAAAAAAAGGAATTGTTTTGGAGTTCAGATGTACAAATGGAATGGATGCTGAAGGAGAGGGAGCTTTAGGGAGGTATTGGAATTGGAGATCTTGTTGGTGTGTTTTGGAAATCCATCCACACACAGTACAATTCGCTACAGTAAAGATAAGACAACAGAAAAAATTAACAGTGATTTCACTAGATTATTTACGTGGCCTGTTGTTCTTCACACACACACACACACACACACACACATTTGTTTCATCCATCTGCTGAAATCTGCTAAAAGCATGTGAGCAGTCTAAGCAAACTGCTGCATATCTCATGTCCCCAATCTGATGGGGCATGGACCTGGTTAAGGTTTCTAGGCATTCTGTAATAATTGGTATATGTGCCTTATGGAAAAAGAGTGGGGAAAAAAAAAGATTATTCATATGGTGTTATTTACCAGTAACAGTTTTTATTTCTGTTTTTATGTGGAAGTGCTGAGTTAAGATTTGAGATTAATCTGAATTGACACTCTCTGCTAAGATTAAAGTTACAGTGTCTATAAACCAATTGTCACTTTGTGGTCAAACATGGAAAACTGTCAAATAGAAACGTTTATATACCAATGACAGACAATGTCTGAACTATTCCCTTTCCCCCCTACCCCCACTTATCAGTGACCTTTAACTACCAGTTTCCTTCACCAGTTAAGTCCCTTTTTCTCAATCACCCACATTTAATTCTAAAAACTCAGATGTTTTGTTCTCAGCAGTATTTCTAGAGTGAGCGTCTTCTTGCAATTAGTCAGACTCACAGGTTTTCTTCATCCTATTGTGAAGAAAATGTTGGCTGACCAGTCTTTTCCGAGTGGAGAAGCAGGAGGGAAGGCAAGATTGGAGGAGCATTTCCATACTGGGCACTTTGGGTCAAGCATGAATGTACAGAAAGGTGTTGAAATCTTGGGAGAAGCTGTAGGCAGTAAGTGAGAGTGATGGTCTTGTTGGGCAGCTTCCCATGGGAGTTGGCAGGATGGTGATTTGTGAAAGATGTGTAGGGTTAATTCTTTTATTGAGCAAGTGCTCAACTGTACTTCCAGTCACCCACGCTCCTGGCTTGTGTCTGCTAAACTATCCAGGAGGGAAGTGGGAAAATAAAAAAGAAATTCAAAACAAGCCCTTTTTATTACGAAATTATGACAATTTTCATTTTCAACAATAATTAGTTCTGAAAATTCAGAACCTTCAACCCATGCCCGCCACTCCCTTCCTCCTCTGCTCCAGCAATGCAGAAAAATGCAGATAATCACAGTTTCCCTCTTTGCCGAGGCTTACCTCTATGCAGAATTCTTGAGGAGATGAATGCCAAATACATGAGGTGCACATTTAAGCTCTGGTAATTTCCCACAGTAAAACTTTTTTGTTATGCTCATCTGAAGGAATTTTAGTCTAGCTACGGATTAGTAACAGAAACTTGTTCAGTGACATCTTGTCCAGTATTTTTCTCACTAAATTATTTCTTGAGTTGCTTTTCATCTTCTGCTCTTGGTCTAGGGACTAAGAGTTCTCTATCACACACTTCCTGACAACCCCTCTGCTTCTGAGAGGCAGGAGAGAGGGAAGACCACCAGAGTGTGCTTGTGGAGAAGGCAGGAATGCCGATGCTGTAGGGGAGTGGAGCGGAGCAGAGGGGAAGTTTGGGCGGCGGGGGCCGGGGGACCATGGGGAAATGTGACCCCATGGGATACTGCTGTGCTGGCAGGGCTGAGCGTGTGTGCAGGCATAGAGCAGGAGCCCAGAAAACATGTGGCTCCTGCTGTTGCTGAGCCCCATCCTGCCAAGTCTCCATGTAGGCCTCCAGTATGGGTTCAGTAGCTTCTGGCAGCCAGGGGCTCTCTGCATTGCTCGTTTGTCCTTTGGCTAGAGCTTGCAAAGCACAGCTCCATCAACAGCTTATCACATGCTCTGCTCTTCTCCCTGAAGCTCTCCAGTAGCACATGCCCTTTCTCCTTTCCCCTACTTTGTGCTCTGCTTAGTGTGTGACCTGCTATTTCGGAACACCCTACAGTTTGCTTGGCTTCTTACAGCATGTAAATTTATTCCCTTCCCAAAGAACTAAAATTATCTTCTTTTTAAGACCTGACAATTAAGGTGATTACCAAATAGCTTGAGGGAGAATGAATTCAAGTTACATCACTGGGACCATGCAATGTCTCAGCAAAGACCAGTTCAGCTCACAGTGAAGTGTGTTTGAAAGCATGAGTAGTGTTTGTAAGCTGGAAGCAACCCCTGCCTGTAGGTAGCCTGATATTTTCCACTATGAAAAATCTTGTGACCTTTTATTTGCAAAGCTGTTTCAACTCCATTGTTTGCTGTAGACGTTTGATGTTCAGAGGGGAATGCCCTCGAGGTGGGAAAATGCCTTGTTTTCTTTGGCAGCGCCTACAGCAGGCTCTACCATGGAAACAGTTGGGGTTGGAAAGGGAGGAGGGGGAGAGAGATAAAGTGTAGACTTTCCTCCTCCAGCCTGAGAGCTTCATGCCACCCCAGGCAGGAAATATTTCAAGATGTGAGACAGAGAGCTGAAGTAAAGATGTTCCCAAGCCATCCTCCCAAGTAGGGCATAAACCACACTGTTCCAGCTCCCTCTGCGAGGGCATCACATGATACTTTTCATAAGTGTGAAGCAACAGGTGGGTGGCACTTACCTGTAGCCTGACCCAGGGCTGCCAGCATTCCTCTTTCTTACCCAGCAGTGGGACTCAAATGTCCCCTGATTCAAATGGTACCAGTCTGCTCAAGCTGTGGGCCTACTAACACAAACAGACATTCTTTAACCCCATTTTGAGAGGCACAGGTGCAAAATGCTCGGATGTAATACCGGATTTCTGCAGAATATGTATATGTACTGAAAACTGAATGTGTCATCTGTTGATTTCAGAGTACTTAACCTTACCACCTTCAGATTCCAAACAGGAAGGTTTAGTAAGTTTTATCTATATCTTCTTGTGAAATAAAAAAAAAAAAAAAACAATCCCCAAGAACACAACTTAGGATGTGTGTGGGTTTATATATGTTTATATGAATGAATGATACATATAAACTCTCTGTTTACTCTTTCTAGTCCCATGTTTTTTCCCAGAGCAGCACAGCCTGTTGCACTTTCAATTTTTTGGATCAGGCTGTTCTTTCCATTTTCTGGTGTTCTATCAGCCATGAATTTCTGTTTTCACAGCACAAACTTGAGACCTCTATACTAGTTTGCAGCCAGTATATATTTATTAATGGACTTTTCTCTCTCTGTCTCTCTCCCCAGCTCAGTGTTATACAATAGAAAGAGATGAATATTGCTAAATAGTTACAATTTGTTTGCAGAATTGATGTGGCATGTAAAGCAAATAATTACACATACAGATAGTACTGGTACTCGCAGCTATTTCTCCTGCATACGCACATAAGGGATTTACACGCTTGTAAGGTCATATTTTGCTTACATAAACGATCTTATCTTCTTGCACCCTGTGCTGTGTGGTATTCCAAACATTGCGGGGAACATGAAAAATGTCAACAGCACATACAAATCATCTTGGCATATGGCACACAGTATAGAGCAGTTGCAGAGCATGTGGAATAGGGCAGTACAGTGGTTAGAATTTTATTCAGGAATTTGTATTTCTTTTTATTGTTTCACATTCTGGGTGAGTGAAAGTTTTCTCTGAACAATTAAAGTGAGCTGGGCTAAGGAGGTGCTTCTCTGAAAGGAGCTGAGAAATGAAAAAGAATCTCAGAAAGTAGCATTGGAGGAGGAAAGAGAGTCAAGGAACGTTGGGCGATGTGGGATCACTTTTTAAGGAGTTCTGCTAAAACAGCAACACTGCAGGGGTCACTGACACTCTCCCCAAGGTGAGACCAGAGAGTGGCCTTGGCACCAACATCTCCTGTTCTCCCTGTGTGGAAAATGTAGAGAGAACACTCTAGTTCTTGGATTTCATATGGGAAAATAAATCCCAAAATGTGTTAGTCTGGGGGGAGTGGGAAAGGGAGGATAGGAAGGAGATGTGGGAAAAGAAGAGGAGGAGATGAACATTCATCTTATTTATCGTGGTTGTAAAGGTGTGCCTAGGATTGGTTGATGGGGATTGGATTAAGTGGTAATTGAGTAACAATTAATGAATCAGATAATCATTAATTCTGACCAGATAATGAGGGTGGGTAGGAGAAACCGTGTGTTTAAACAAAGGTGGTTTTAGTTGAGTGCAACTATCTATTAATTAAGGGGGCTGGAGGGAGGGGGCAACTGGACATTGCCATCTTTGTTTGTCGAGAAATCCTTCAAACACCAATTTAGCCATTTTTTCGTAGTAGATTGATCCAAGATTTGACCCTGCTTCCTTTTTGTCCCATCAACTACTGTCTTAGAGGTTGTATGCACCTTCATTGCTCAAGTCTGTCCGTTGCAGGATTTTCCCACTTTAAAAGCACATCTCTCCATGTTACTCTCTTCAGTTGATACAAACCACTGCCAAAGAGTAAGTAATTCTTTATGAGTAACTGAGCCCTCTCTTGAATAAAAGAACATTTTAATCTTATATGGGTATGTTACAAGTGAAGGGGAGAAGTGACCCCCAAGTGGAGATACTTTCCTCTTATTAAAAGAAGAAAAACAAGAAACAAACTCCTTATCATGTAGGGGTTTTAAGTCTTGATTGTGGGATAAGGGTCTTTTTACTTTCTTCATCTTTTTGCTTCTTGTAATTCTGTTGAAAAATCTTGATGCTACTGATAGGATGACAAAACACAGGAATTGAGGTAATTGCATTAAGGGAATACTGAAAAAAAATCCTCATAATTCAGTTTCTCCTGCTATAAAGACTTACAGATAGCTTCTTGCTTTAAACTAGCATAATGTAATTAAGCATTTCTGATGGTATTTAAAACTGTCTGTTGAATGTTTTAGACAGGTTGAGAAAAATTTGCCATTAGCGTGTTGCTATAGTCTTAGGTTGGCTTTATAAAAGAGAGGTTAGGTAAGAAACTGAGGAAAGATACTGCTATTTGAATACTTGAAGTAATGATTCATTTAATGCTTTAAATAAATATGGGATTTTTAACTAGCGTATGTTTATTTAGGTCTAGATTATTATTTATGAGTTGCTTGACATTCCAAAAACCAGGGAACAAAAGACTCCTTATACATAATTTTAAAAGGTGTGGCAATCAGGTAGGATTATCTCTTTTACCATGTCATAGTATCTTGATGTTTTGTTAGGGCATTTTACCCTTTTATTGCTTCCTAGGAGAAATATAGTAAGCCACATACAAATAATCCTTTAATTTTTAAAAAATTACTTTGTTTGACTATATTTTAGATATATTAGGCAGCAGTTAACATAGTCCTGAAATTTTCAATAAACTGAAGTGGAATGCAGCATTTTATCCCTTATGAATAAGAAATGCAATTACTACACCAACTTTTTTTAACAAATATCATTAATGTTTGATGTCACGTGACTAATACCAGCTGATAAATACTCCCAGTTTCCCTGACAGGCAGCAGGTTAACTAGTGAACAGTCAAAGAAGTATGATACTTGAGGCTTTTCAAGAAGGATCAGTTATTTAGCATAGCTCAGTTCCCAGGAAAAAGTAGTTTGTTCTCCTCCTGTCAATCCTGTTTTTCAATTATTTTGTTCTCTCCTCAAAGGCCAAGCTCTATGACATCTTTATGCATAGCTGTGGTGACACACAGTGCTGTGAAACTAACTCTGCTAAATATCTGTTGCCTTTTCCTTTGGAAGGTTATATCTTTGGCATATTGTTCCATTGGACATCTGAGAAGCAAAATTTGCTTTATTGTTTCTGACTTTTCCTTTTCTGGTGCGACACCATTATGGTAGTACCACAAAGAGAGCTCTTCTAGATGTTTCCATGACATTTCAGGAAAACATACACCCAAGGTTTTGCTATACTGATGGTGCCCCAGATTATTTTTGAGCTACATTGGGGAGTTTATAGGAAATTGCATCAAATACTGGAAGTACTAATAAAACCTTGGCCTTACCACAATCATGGTAAAATTTTGAAAAGCAACCTCATCTTCATAGACTGTCTGGAAGGAGCTACCAGGTTGTTCTCAAAGATTTGCCCGTGTAGTGCAAACTCTTTGGACTTTGGTCTTGATAATTAGTGAGGGATCAGGAGAGGAACACCCTTCCTAAGAAGCCAGGAGCCATGCATCGTTTTATAGATACAAGGAAGAGGAGGCAATCTTCTGTATTTTCAATAGCTAAAAATCACGTAAGGTTTATGGTGCAGCAGGGGTAGTGTGCGTGCCTTTGAATTTGCTCTAGAGAAAGTTTGTGTATTACTTGGTCAGAGGAGGAAGAGAGCTTTGGTATCCCCGGTCCATGTACAGTCAGGCCAGCATGTTCCTGCTTGTAGAGTTGGAGTAAGGTTCAGCTCCCTGTACACACTGATCAAAACACATCTGATATATGTTCCTAGGTGTTCGTGTGGATTTCTCAAACTTAACTTAGGTAAATGAGTTGTAGTGCCGAGGGCTAAAGCCACGAGAAATTGCACAGTGTCCGCTCAAGCCTCAGACCCCTCTACAGGATGTCTTCTTTCACCGGGGTGAATAAACTGTGTTTTATATTTGTTTAAAATTCTGAAATCTTCTGCAAGCAGAACATGTTTCATATTTAGAAAGAAAATATTCAGAGGGCTTCATCATTCCAAGATTTCTTTGGAGTAAGAACATTTAAAATATTGTCTCATAAAGTGAATTGCGACAAACAGCTCTCGAAGGCTACTGGAGTTCAGTGAGAGGTTTGGGAAGTGACCAGTAGTTATGTATTACATCAGGTGGTGTAGTAAGTGCCATTGCCTTGTAAGTCTTTTCACTTCTTCTGTAATACTAAATCTAGGTGCAAGTGTACATAAATTGCTATTACCTCCATATGATGGGCTGGACTATTTGGATATCCATTTCACATATGGATAATACTATTCCAGTCTGAAAATAAACATAGTAGGAGTTCGTGAATGGTAAATGGTGGAGGCAAGATTGATCTCTCAATAGTAAAAGCCCCAAGTGCCTGTCAGAAAGGAGCATGGATACCTCATTTGCTTTACTGAATTTTGATAGTTAAAGACCACCTTTAGCATTTTGTGCAGGAGTTGTTTTTATTTTTATTTTGCCTGCTACCTTTGTGAAAGGAAATATTTAATAATTTTTTCCCATAAATGTTTACCCGTAGCTCTCCCAAATTAAGAATGTCTCACTCTACAGGAATGTGAACTAAAAACCAAATAAAGCTTGTAGGCTTCACAACACAGTCATTCGTGCCAATGCTCTGGCCTGTGCTTAATGATGACCCAGAGTCTGACAGTTTATATCCATTTAGTTCTTTAAAAACAGCAAGCATGATTTCTTCTCCTTTTTTCCCTTCCCTTTATATCAGCAAGAAAATTTGCTGAGTTTGTCACTATCTTCTTAAATAGGTACTATTCTGGTCATTATGAAAAAAAAAATTAATTGTAATTCCTGCAAGTATGAAGTGATAAACCAAAGGAAACAATGTTCCTAGCAGTCTCATTTACCAGCTGATCTGCCTCAGTCCAAGAAAAGGAAATACTAAAGTGAATATGTTCATTTGAACATAATAATTTTTCACTCCAGTGTGTTTCGAGAGTTGCAAATGTCACTAAGGGATCTTGAAACCATTTTTTAAATAAAATTGTTTAACAAGTAAAATAGAAAATCACTACAGCAGACCATTAAATGGCATCCACATTTGAAGCTTTAGGTAAGTTGAATAAATTCAGTAAACTATACAGAAGGTACATTAGAAGAAATATGAGTCAGAATTGTAGTTGGCAGTTGGACACAGATTGAAATTTGAGTTTGAAAGCCTGAACTTCACTTTTGAAGACGGTGTTTACATATTCGGTGTTAGTGAACTGATTCTGCTGGCGAAATTAGGTTATGTGTTTGTGTGTTTTTGTAGTGTATAGTTGTAAATGCACACTGGCAAACTGAAAAGACTAAATGGACTTTAAAGTATGCAAAAAAGTAAACTTTTTGTAGGGTTTTAAACATGTTTTCCATTAGACTGGCTTTCAGACTGATTTTGAAGTGTTTCTGCTGGTCCTACTAGGTTAAGCTTACATTTTTTAATTTGCCTGTCTCTTCTGCAGTTATAAAATTAAAATGCAATATTGTTTCCAATGTTGCATTGTGTTCCATCATTTATGTAAATATTTTGTGTAAAAATTATTTTTACAAGTGTTATTCTTGCAAGAATAACAATCCCCCCAATCTGTGGGGATTCAGACCAATATTTCCATCAAAACGAAGCCAAAAGACAAATGCTTGAGGCAGGAGGATTGTGATGGACCTTCAACCAGTGGCAGAAAGCCCATTTGTTTTTATGCTTCATTTTGGGTGTGACAAAGCTGTGATCTCTCATTGGGAAACCCATGCTAAATTATGCTCTTTCTCTCTAATCTGTTTTGAAATTAACCTGATTCCATGTCTGTCTCCCCAGATTTCCTCACCCCAGCAAGCTGTCTTTTTGCCACTACATGCCAGGGTGCCCATTCAGGTGAGCTGGGACAGCTGTTTGTGATGCTAAGCCAGCAAACTGATGCAAAAGAAAAACAGAATCGTAAAATGGTTTGGATTGAAGGGACCTTTAAAGGCCATCTAGTCCAACCACCCTGCCTTGAGCAGGGACATACTCAACCAGATAAGGTGTTTCAGAACCTCATCCAACCTGACCTGAAATTTTTCCAGGGATGTGGCATCTACCACTTGTATGGGCAACCTCTTGCAGTGTTTCACCACCCTCCTTGTAAAAAAAAAAAAAAAATTCTTCTTTATACCTGCTCTGAATCTACCCTCTTTTAATTTAAAACCATTACCCCTTTTCCTATCACAGCAAAACCTATTGAAAAATTTGTCCCATCTTTCCTACAAGCTCCCTTTAAATATTAAAAGGCAGTAAGGTCTTCCCAGAGCCTTCTCTTCTCCAGGCTGATCAATCCCAATTGTCTCAGCAGCCTGTCTTCATAGGAGAGGTGCTCCAGCCCTCTGGTCATTTTTGTGGCCCTCTATGGACCTGCCCCAACAGGTCTCCTGTCTCTCCTGTGCTGAAAACTCCAGAGCTGGATGTACTACTCCAGGTAAATAACTTTATTTTTGCATCTGAGATTTTTCTGTTGAGGCAAATCAATTCCCTGATCTGATTTCTTGTGCTGCCTCAACCTGTTTTTGCCATCACAGTTACAAGGGAGGAGAGGGGACAGCTTAAAACTGTGGAATCAGTGGTGTAGGGCAGAAAGACCTTCATCTGGTTTCTCTGCTTCCTGACATGAAACTGGTTTCTAGTTTGTGGATGCTAAATCTGTGGAATTTTGAGTTTGTGGATGCTAACGGCATTGTTGATACCACCTGGAAAATCATGATTTCAAGCCTGCAAGTTCAATATGTATGTATATATAAATATTTTTTTTCCTCCTACATGGATGTGTATATGCAGCTACATTTGCATAAGGAAAAATGTTAAGTTTACAATTTCGCTGTTCTTGTACATCACAAAAAACACAGAACTTTATGGATTTTATAGAAAAATCCTGCAGTGGACATAATTTCAAGTCGCAGATGACAAAAATAAATTTGAAATCTACAGAGTACTCAAATGCATGCCATGAGAAGTTGGATCTTTTCTTAGCTGAATCTGGTCATTAAAAAGTTTAGTTTGTGGGGAAGTGTAGGTGGAGATGTTAATATTTCTTTCATTACTCAACTAGAAATTTGAAAACAATGTAAAAAGTTTCCGGTGTCCTGAGATTGCCTATGTTAATTTCAGTCTTTTAATACCACAAATCTCATACAAAGCAAGTAGAACATGGAAGGTCATTTTGGTTGTTTCTAAGCAGACCAAGTATTCTGACCCTGAGGATTGCAAAGTCTGATTTCTGTTTTCTTTGAGCAGTTTTACTTAGATTAATACAGCCTTAGGTCATCAGAGATAGTAGACATTGCTCTTTCTTTTCACATGGCATTCTTCTCTGTCTTACCCCATACTGCAAACTGACCTCATCACAGATCATCGTAATTTGACTGGATTAAACAGAGGTGTTGGGAAGGACTTGGAAAGACAAAGGAAGAGCATTCCTTGGCTTCTCCTTTTGACAGGGTTGTATTTCAGGAAAACTTCTAACTAAAACCTGTTGAGGCGCAAAGCTTGTGTGGAAGTTTCCTACTGTACATAAAATGCTGCTGCAGTGTGAAAGATAATATTCTTGCTTTCTGGGAGCATCACTTTGTGTGCAGCTGTGATAAGATTCCAAGCCATTTTTCTGTGTTGTCTAAATACCTGTTATTTTATTTCTTCCCAGTGTAGGCTTCAGATAAGTTATTTTGAAAATATTGATAATTTAATTGTTTTTCAATTTAATGCTACTCAAATCAACCTGCAGGTAAGAAAACTAGGAAGCGTTTAATATCCAAAGGATGCATCCCCCCCTTATTCCATTTCACCCACTGTGTTCTGAAGTGGTGCAACCCATTCTGCAACTGCAAATACCCAAAGATTGAACCGCTTCTCAACTCCTGAGCAGTGGTCACGGTTAGGCAATCTTTTCTGGCAGCTTTAATAAACTGACTCAGTAGAAGAAGAGGATCATTGTGGTAATTATCATAATATAACAGTTATAACAGTAGTTTCCATTCGTGTGTTTCTAAACCTGAATAAATAACACCTTGTAGGTGCTGTTGAAGTAGATGAACTGTCTCTGTTGTTCTTCAGGTAGGCAAAAATACAGGTGATGAGGGACAGTGTTTTTCCCAGGAGTGTGTCCTTCCAGGCCAGCACCAGCACCCTCTATCTAGTTGTTGCAGTAGTTGTTTGGAAATGATGAGTTGTTCCTATGACCTCATTTTGGAATAATTTCAGTGTTTCCCTCTGGCACCTGGTGGCTGCTTGCTTTCTTACTAAGGTTTATAAGCGCTGACGCTAGAGGAGTTCCCAGGATGAATCTGCAGCCATGCCTTAAGATTTCTGTTCCTCTGTTGTTGACTTGTGCATGTAAAACAGAAAGAACTTCTGTTCGCTTTCTTTTCCTACCCTGCTCACCATGATCTTTTGTTAACTGGTCTTTTTTAGCTAGAAAACAGTATTGCCTACTAAGGAGCTATAACTGACTTCTACAAAACATTCTTGCCACTTCATCAATTGAATGTTGTTCACATAGTTGTATTTACAAAGTTAATTGGTCCCAGCTCCTACCACTTATTAATAACAATTTAATAATAATTCAAAATTATAGTATAAAATATACAAAGAATACACTGTTTATATAATACATTAACACACCAGCTGTAGGATTAAAACTATTGTCCATGTGTGGATTGAAAAAGTGAGGAATACTGGGAATCTTTCACTGATACCTCATACTGAAATTTGGGTTCAGTAGGTATACGAATGTCAGTATGTGCAGTAGTGAAAAGCACGTGTAGTATAGCAGATTGAGGAGAAGGGGGAATGAATGGGAAAAGACAGAGTTATGAATTCAGATTAAACCACTGTAGGATGAAATTAAATGTGCTTTTGGTGTTTCATCCCAAATCAGATGATACCACATTTTTTTGTCCTACAAGAACATAAATTTTTGTGTGTGCCGTAGATAAATAACTTTTTGGTCAAGAAAGGAATGTTTGTGGTGAATTAAACTTCCAAACAAATTGAAAAATATTCAAAATCTAGTTCTGTGTGTGGAACATTTTATATTTTGTGGGACTGCCATTAAGAGAACCTATTAACCAGCTTAAAAAGACCAGTGAAATATGGCTCATGCCTGTTGCAATTTTGAAATTAAAATTAGTGATAATGATACACTCAAATCACGTTAGGTACAGGTTGTAGTTCTCTTTTCTCCAAGAAAACTCTCGTGAGTGTTTCTGGAAATGTGCGTTAACCACTTTTGGAAACCATAGGTGGAGTTACACTGTGAAATCCGGATCAGATCCTTCAGTAGCTCTTGGGAGCCAGCACTGCCTCAAGCCTAGCAGAATCCAGGTAAGATAAGGTAACGGAGGAGGCTGGAATAAGCCCCTTTTCTTAGTGAGGTTCAGGATCCTCACTGGGCTTCTCCACTGACTTCCTTCAAACACCCAGTGGTGTCCAGGCAGGCTGTGTTCCCACACCCAGCCCAGTACCTTTGTTTCAGGTGCATATACAGGCAGGAGGCTGTTCTCATGTTACCTTGTTCAGGATCAGGCCCTGAACTGCACCCCGGTAGCCCCCCAGGAGGACAGCTATAGCCATGTTGAATCTCCAGGAATGGCACCAGCAGTCTCAACCTCCTGGTTTTTCTTCAAAGGACCCAGGCTTTTTTGGGTTTTCTTCCTAAAGTTAAAGATTACCTTTTTTCCCCACAAGGTTTCTACTTTTCCTAAGCTTTAATAGGCTATTTTTAACAATCAGGAAGAGATGTAAACTCATAAATCCTCTTTTGTTTTGTGTAAGTTCTGAAACTTAAAGTGTACACGCAAGGGAGGTTTGGAGGGTTTTTTTACAGCTTTCCCTGCAGTTTTTCTTCTGCAAAAAGTTATGTGTTTTCAGGGTTTAACCCAGATGGCGACTAAGCCCCACACAGCCGCTCACTCAATCCCTCCACAGTGGGATGCGCAAGAGAATCAGAAGAGTAAAAGTGAGAAAACTGATGGTTTGAGATGAAAACACTTTTAACAGGTAAAGCAGAAGCTGCTCATGCAAGCAAAGGAAAACTGGGAATACATTCACTCCTTCCCATGGGCAGGCAGGTGTTCAGCCATCACCAAGAAAGCTGGGCTCCATCGTGGGTAATGGTGGCTTGAGAGGACAAATGCCATCATTCTGAATGTTCTCCCTTCTTTCTCCTTCTTAGCATGATGCCGTATAGTCTGGGATATTCCTTTGGTCACTTAGCGTCATCTGTCCCGGCTGTGTCCCGTCCCAGATCCTTATGCACCCCCAGCCTCCTCAGTGTGGGGGCAGTGAGGAGCAGAAAAGGCCTTGACTCTGTGCAACCCCTGCTCATCAATAACTAAGATATCCCTGTGTTATCAACACCATTTTCAGCACAAATCCAAACCACAGACCCATACCAGCTACTCTGAGGAAAATTAACTTTACCCCAGCCAAACCCAGCACATATGTTCAAATTTATTTCTACAGCTATTATTAGAGAAGGAGGGGGAATAAATCTTTATATTGCATTTCTGTCTCTCACAGTTCAGAACTGCTCTACTCACAGGCATACTGGATAATTATTTTTTCGTGTGCTGAATAAATACATTTTGTCATGATAAAGCCTTGAAAGTTAATGAATAGTTACTGCATTAGAGGTTTAAAAAATATTTCTAGGAAAAATGGTTGGGAATTTTTCAAAGAAATAATTTTCTGTCAGATCAAGTTGTAAAATAATGGAAACTTCTCATGAAAAGCTTGTACAAGCAAATGAAAAGTTGTGAAATTACTGAAATGCTATGTTTTGAAACAATGCCATTTTCCTACTCTGAAACCACTTGTTTAGAAATTCCACTTTGGTTAGGTTTTTTTAACTTAGTTTTTTTAAAATTGGTAAAACAAAATGCTTAAATTGATCCAAGTGGGCTTCGTTTACTATGTTTTCATTTGTTGTGTTCTCGTCTTGCTGATATTTTCACACTTCTTGCAGCAGTGGAATTTAGGAAACATGTTTTAAAAGTGGGCAATCAGAAAGCATGTTTTTTTAAAATGTAGGCATTTTTTTCTCTTATTTTTGAGAATATTGTTTGAAGGCTTTGTCAATTTTGTTTTAGCGTGTTTCGGTATTTAAATTCAGGATCTTTTTATGCTTCACCTCAGGAGTAGATGAGTTACATAGTGTCACAGTGATCCAAAACCACGGGTTTCTGACATCACCTGACAGTGGAGAGAGAGAACACCATGGACAGCGTGTCCCATGACAACAGGCAATGCATGAAAATACGGCCTATATTTATTTAAATTTTGTCATTTTCATATGCTGGTGGCTCTCTGCATCCTATAATAACATGTCCAGTAGGAAAGCAACCTTAAAGCAACCTCCCTCTGATGGGTCCTGAATGCTTTGCTCTGGGGATGAGGGTGAAGCTGGGTGGGAGGAGCAGCCTCACAGCCTGATTTGACACCCTTCTGCACAAAGAGATCCTACTCAAGTGGAGAGCCTGAAAGGGAAAAATGCAACTGCTAAGTTGCTGACAGAAAACACAAATACCAGCCCTATTGCTTGTGGTTAAGAAGGGTAAGCAGCAGCGACTGATGATTAAACGGCTACACCAAAGCTTTGATCTGCTTTTGTGACACTGATGCTCCCGTGAAAATCAGGGCGTGTACCCTCATCTCAGGTGCTCTGCCGGCACAGAGGAGTCCCTGTCCTAATGTTTCCTCAGTGCAGTACCCTGAAGACTTAATTAGAGCAGGAATGTGTGACAGGAAAAAGAGGACAAGACAGCAAATGTGACAACACGGAATAGTATCAACAGGAAACTGCATGTTTAAAAGACAAAAGTTATCTTTTTATCTTGGCTGTGATGTTGTATCTCCTGCTGGCCTGCAATGGGTGACAGCTCAGGAAAATCCAAATGTTTAGCAGTGTCTGTCCCTTCAAATCTGTGCTGAATCACATCAGAGGCTGTAACACCACCAAAATCGTGGTAGGAGAACAATGTGTTATTGTTGATATTCTTTTGGATAAGACACAAACCCAGAATCTTAACCACAGAATATTAAATCACCTCTTTTGGCATGAATAGATAGGTTTACTAAGCCCTAATCCAGTTCTAATTTACATTATTATCTTTTGTGTGTCTAAGCTCTTCCTGTAGTTTTGATTAGATTTGGTCCTATTTTTCTTCTTTTCCTTGGAATATAAATGATGAGAACAAACTGTGCTGTACTGATATTTGAACAGGTTCTTATTTTCAGGACCATTTTCTTTGTATCGGGAAAGGAAAATGGAATCAAATACACCATTCATGTAGTTTCTCAGTATTTGATCAGGGTTATATCAAATCCAGTATAATTACTGATTATGTCATTACAATTAAATAGTATTCCACATGCATGAGATATAAAATATAGACTATCATCTGTACAGGGTGATTGAGATTAAGATGCTCTATCAGAGACTTTTTATTTTAGGACACTTCCCACTAGCCCGCGTAATATTTGAAATCGTACACATCTGAAGATAACCAAAGTGCTGAAAGAAGTGAGAGGCTCTTTGTGCCTGTTTTAAGATTACCCAATTAAATGCCACCAAAAAACAAACAAAGAAAAAAAACTCTAACAGACAAACAAAAAGGAGATAATATGGCAAATTTAAGATTTTTTTGTGTGTGTACTCTGTGCTGTATTCCAAGTTCGGATCCTGCTAAAAATGATTCCGTGAAATTATAAGAAAATTTAAGTGTGATGTTTATAAAATTGCTTCAGTGTTTGATCCTTGATTGGTGTTCAGTTTAGATGGTTTAAAAGAGAAGCATGGAATTTGCATGAATGATTGAATGAATCAAGATGAAGGAATGTAGCTGGTGCTGCCCAGATACTTTCTCTTGCCTACTATACAGCATGGAATAAAGCTCATTGAAATAAATGCAAAGGTGTTAATTAGAGTGAGCTTTAGATAATGGCCTAAACCTACTACTTATTTAAAAGTAATTTATAAAGCTGTGCTTGACCTATGACTGAAAATGGGATTTCTCATTTTGCAAAGCTCAAATAAAAGCTTAAAATGGCAAATAAACTTTATTTTTCATTTTCAAATTGGAAAAACTGCTGCTACTTGCACCTCTCTTTCAGCAGGGCTTGTTGTGTCCATAATTTTTTATATAAAAGATCCCACTGTATCTGGGGAAAGTGCTCCTTCAGTAATGCTTGTAGTTCATCCATGGGATAATACTGGTGTTACCACAGACTGGCATTTCCCCGTCTAATCTCTAACTAAAAGAGATATGGAGAACAGCAAGGTGTAAGAAAGGAAGTGGAGAAGAGGTGATACCAGAGAACATTTCCTCCTCATCTTTGTCTCCTTCACCTTCCACATTTTCTTCCTGCTGTTGTGTCATCTCCTAATGATCTCCAGTTGATTCACCTCCCATCCGCATTCCTCTCGGCTGATCCATTCCCTCCTGCAGGAGGGTGTGATGGTGGCCAACCTCCATGGGGTCAGACAAGAGGGTCTTTTTTGCACATGGATTACAACTGCACCTTGAACAATTTAGTTTTATTGCTTTCTTCTCCTATGCTCAAGAGTCTCCCAGCAAGTGGAGACAGCAGGACCACCACATTCTTCTCTGGCTTCCCAAGAGAGAGGTTTTACCAAAGTCTGTTGCTTCTTCCCTGCAGTCCTGCAGCCAGTACCCACCCTGCTCAGAGCTGCAGCACCTTGGTGCAAGTTGGATCCTTCATAGATAGGGCTGTCCATCAATTTGGGGACAAATTTGGCAGGCCAAACCCACAATCATGAGGGGGCAACATGCCTTCTCTTGTGCAGATGCAGCTCTGGGAGGGTGGGGGTTAAATAACAGGGTGCACCTGGAGCAAGATGAAGCTTCAACAGCAGTCCTGTCCTACCAATACTGGCTCTTCCAGTCTTCCCTGGAGGCATACAGGCTCTTCCAGTCATGGAGGCCATGGTGGGCTAAGTGGTGGATTGGGGGAATAGTCCTGAGGCTGCTCCTCTGGGGTTCTGGCCCCAGCCACTGCCTCCTGAGCCTGTCTCCCTTCTGCAGTGCGAAATAGCTCTGCTTTGTCCTGCTCTGTCACAATACAGCTCACCAGAGCAGTGTAAATGCTGCAAAAGTTTTAAAAATGAATGCAAACTAAATAAAGATCTCAAGGGGAAAAAAAACCCAGGAAAAATAGAAAAGTTTTGCATGTAAAATATTTTTTAAAAAAACTGAAAATCAGACTTTCACTTGTATGAATTTACGTTTTTGCACTTCATGACATCAGTTGCACAGAAAACCCAGGATCTCAGAGATTGAAAATGAGTAAAAATGAAACAGGGAAATATTTTTCTTCTCCTCTTACAGTTTTTCAGATCATGTATTTTTTTGATTATAAATAGCTAAATCAACAAACTTTACTGACCAGCAATGTTAAGCACACTTTCGTTGTTGACTTTGAGAACTATTTAAACTCCTCAGTGCTAAAAATTAGAATTCCCTTTGGGAAAGCTTGTATCTTTCAGTGGACTGTGTTGGAGTCCCCAGTAAGAAGTAGTTAATAGGTAGACTGTGGTGACTCCAGCAAAACAACATAATCAATTCCATCTGCTTTTCTGATTAATCACCCTTATTATTGAAAGTCAGGGACACCAAGAATTTGCACAGTAAGCATATATTTTGAAAAGGAGGATAACAGTTTGTTACCTTAGTTGCAGTCAATTAGTCTGACTCCTCTCTTTTCACCTCTGAGAGAAAACCTGGGACCAGCCACCCCCCTGCTCAGTAGCTGATCTCTACTCCCCAGGCACCCTGTGCTCCAGGGGCAAGGACAACAGATACCCTGATTTTTTTTTATTTTACCAGTTTTGCTTGTTCTTTTCAGAAATGGAATAGTTAAAAGGGATGAATAGAACGTTCTGTTTGGGACTTCAGTTTTCCAAAATAAAATATGTAAGTGAGGGAAAGGTTTCATTCAGTTTTGGCATCACTTTGTTAAGTCAGTTTAAGCCAAGAAAGATTGTTATTCCACACTGTTTGCTGATAGTAGAAAGTTTACATATCGAACTGGTTTTTTTTTCTTGAGGAAAGAAAAAAATCTGTATGAATTTAAGGGAAAGATCTCTTACTTGCTTTGCAAAAGAGATTGTTCTGTTAACAACTCATCAAGAAAGAAAAAAAAAAGATAAACAGGATTAACTGTTTACTTTAAGTGAGCTGAAGTCGGGTTGTTTTTCCGAAGAAGAACACAATGTACTGTTGTATCTGGTTTCCAGAGTGGTGTTTATCATAATTCCTCCTGCAGTGGTTGGTAGAGTGCTGGGAAGGCTCTCCGCCCACTCGCAGCTCGCTCCCTTTCCCTCTCCCATTGAGGCCTCCGGCCAGGACTGCGAGATGGAGAGGGCTGTCCTGTGTGATCTTTACTGCCTGACATGAGCTGACATTGACCGAGAATAAAATAACAGGGGCCGTTTCCTAGAACTCTCAGTGGACTGCTGAGAACTGCTACCATAACTCTTGTAAACACACGGCGTGCACACACAAACACGCTCCCTCTGCCTCATTTAGAAACACACCTAGGACAGGCAGCCACTAACACGGGGTAAAGGAAAACAGCATGAGTGAAAAACACAATCGGCGGGCCCTGCAAGAAAGCAGAAAATTGCCTTTCTGCTGGGGAAGCAGCCCTGGCAAGATTGCACTTCTGCTTTTCTTCTTGGCTCTTTGCTCTGCCCTTGATTTTTGATGAATGTTGTACTTTTCTGCTAGTTCAGTGGGATGATGTGGCACTGACACAGCAGAGTGTCTTTTTGAATGCAGCCACAGCTGTGTAAGAAATCTTGCAGGGTTGCTTTATTTACCTTTCACATTTCATTTACCTTTCATTTACCTTTCACATGCCATAGGAAGTGCATGAGCAGTGCTATATTACCAAGAATGCAGTTTAGGATGATCTGTGCCTGCTGAAATGGACAGGATTTTTTTTGATACTCACTGCATGTTGATTTTTTGTTTTTAAAATAAAATCTTCCAGGATCCCAGTCATGGTTCTCTGTGGTTCAGAAGTAAATCTGGTGAATCCACAAACAATACAGTCTTGAAAGATAAGGGACCCCAGTCCCGCTGCTACAGTGTTCTTGCTTCATTCCAGATGCTGTAAAGCCCTCACTGTGGGCTTTGCAGGGCAAGCTGAGAGTTCTCGAAGTCCTGTAGTGTGAAAGAAATGAGTTGATACTGCAAGGAAGCCCGTTCTCTCTAGATATACACATACATATATATAGCCTCCTCCCCTAACTCAAATGGGATCTAGCACACATAATAGACTTTGTGGACCAGCCCTCCCAGATACAATCGTGTTGTTCAGCTATGGCTTTCAGATCACCCTTTGAAGACAGAACTTTTATTCTTATTTTTACGTATGAGGAACTGAGGCGTGGAGGAAACGTAGTGCAGCAAAGATGATGTGAAACACTGCCAGAACCAGCAACTGAACGCTGATTTTCTTGGAAAGGAGGGTGCTGAGCACCTTGCAAGAAAAGATCTTTTTGGCAGCACCCCACCAACTGTTGGAATTCTTGGATGCCAAAACAATAATTACAAAGTCTTGAGATTAAAAAAATAAACAAAGAACCCCTCCTCAGATTTGTAGATAAGTTCTTGAAATGACTGGGTGGTAATTACATGTTATATTTGGAACATAATTTTTCTGTTGGACATCATCCATAAGAAAGACTTGCAGTTTTCAACTGAGCCTGTAAGTTTCTTAAATATACATTTTTACTCTGGATTAGTAAATCATGACATGCAGGAAAATAATATTTTCTCTGAATTGTATACTGAAATAACCAAGGGACTGTGATGGGATTCCATGCTGAAGTAATGGTATACTGAGGAACCTGAGGAGTGTGTGCAGCGTTATTTTTCTTACCAACCACAATTAACAGCACAGTGAGTGAAACAAGCTGGGGTGATCTGATGTGCTTGCTTTTTTTGTTACCACTCAAAATTGGTTTTATTTGCATAACAAGCTGTATGGAATGGGTCCTAGCAGAAGGACCATAAATTATGTCCCATGTTTCATTGAGATGCCAGGGGAATCTGGAGGGAGGAAGGCCTTACTGCTCCGTTGTGGCCTAGCCTTTATACAAACTTTTAGGCAATACTTAGGAAGTTATTTTTCCTTAACTCTCTGTGTCTTCCAAACCAGCTATCACCATAAAAATTGACTTACATGGCGTAATTACTTTGGATTTAAACTATGAATGTAGAACAACTTCACTATTCATTTTTGAATCTGACATAAGTGAAGCTATCGACGATACTGAAAATATTTTTCAAATGCAACTCTGTAACTGTTTGAAATTACAGCTTAGGCTCCATATCGTGTTTGAGTGGATGTCAGGAATGTCTTTTTATGGTTTTGAATGTTTTGTTTACTTTTTAGAGAAATTCCATGTACAAATAAAACACACACATCAGCAGTTTCATTCAGAAGTGCACTTAGAGACGGCGTCAGATCGGGAGTTTAAAAAGTTCATTTGGCGTCACGTGAAAACTTTGTGTAAGAAATGGTTTTTGCAGAAAAAATTGTCACGTGTGAAGCCGTGGTTGTTGTGGCAAGTACGAAAAGCTGGCTTTTGTGCTCCACCAATTCCTGACAAGTTGTATGTAGCTCCCACCAGGCAGGTGGTGTTCCATGTTTGGAGTGGGAATGTTTGCAGTGCTGTGCAGCCCTGCTCTCTACGCGCGCATTCTGCTTTAAAAAGGTTGCTCTGCTGACACGCTTGGCTCGTGCAGGTCTCTTCCTACGCACAAAAGCTGTTTCCCACAGAAGTGCTGCTTCTTCAGGCCACAGGCAGAAAATAGTAGGTGGAAGGATTAACATGAATGAAGAAATGGAAAAAGCAATCAGCAGGCAGGGAATCAAGAAAGACCTTGTGGAAGTGGTATTTGATTTTCCAGTTTGTGTTGAACTATGTGATGATTCAAGGAAGTGAATAAAAATAAGCAACAGTTATTTTATAACCACTCTCACTCCATTTTTTAAGATATGTATAAAAAGTGTAATGAAAAGCAAGGAACATCCAAAATGAGTGACTTGGTATAGTTACTGTAGTGAATTATTTGCAAGTGCATCACAGAAATACTCTGTTAGGAGGTGTCTGCAGAAATAAAAGTTTCCTTTCCTCAGACCAGAGAGGCCTCTGCTACATATTTTCTATTTGAGATGCTGAGATAAGACTAGGTCATTTCCCTGGTGATACTCCTATCACATGAGCAGTTCCACCAATACTTCTGCCAGGTCCAGCACTCCAGAGCTGCCTTCTTTCTTTCTTTCTGGTCCCTTCCACGGTTGCCAAATAAAAACATACATGATCACAAACTGTACTTTTCAGTAATTTTAAACCTCCAGTTTTCAAAGCAAATTATTGCTATTTTGTTCATCTGAGTGCTTCAAACCAGAGCACCAGGCTGGGTGCTAGAAATGTCTGTCCTTGGACCAGGATTCTTCTTCCAGCTTGACATTCCCCTTATAAACTGGAAACAGTGGTGCTTGCGTTTTCCTCTGTACCTGCATGCCTCTGCACCCTATGCAGAGAAGGTGATAGTTACCATCATCATTAATTTATATTTGTAGCATTCAATCCATAGCTGTATTCTGTAGAGCTTCACTCACTATTTGTTGACAGCAAATTGTATGGATTTTAAGCAGAAAACTCTGAATCTTGTGTCTCCCCAAAGAAGGCTACAGTGGGTCCATTCTTTTCAAAAGGGAGCATGAAGGAATGTATGACATGGTGAATACAGTGTTTTTAATAGAGAAATCCTGCTAGGGTTACAAGAGGGAAGGTGGACAGTTGTCCCTGTGCCCTGAGCTTTGATTTTTCAGTTACTATATGGGCATGGTGAATGCAAGGAGTGCATAAGGTAGGGATAAATTAAACCCCGGTAGGGTGGTGTCCTGCAGGTTACAATTTGAATCTGAGCCATATTAGCAGGAGTTAATCAGCTCCACCTTGAGACTTGACCAGACAAGTTGCTGGATTGGAGTTGTGTAGGTAGTGTTGTGCCTCTGGTGATGACGGGAGAGGGGTTTTGTTTGTGTGTGTTTATGTACATGTGCTTTATGCCTCTGCTAGGACCGCACCTCACAGAGATAAGAAGTCCTGACAAACAAAGCAGCAGCAGCAGCTGTCTCATGGATGGTTAAGATAAAGAATGAGCAAGTATCATAGCTAATACAAGTCAATTAGTTTTCAGGCATTTTCCCATTCCCCCCTTTCCCTCCCTTCCAAAGAAAGAGCAACTAATGAGGTCAGTGCAGAGTGCTGCAAAGGTGGTGGTGTTTGCCTGGCTGTCCTGCTTCTCCTGCTGCACTGCACAGCTTAGCTGTGCATGGAGAAGAGCTGCCCAGGGCCACACGGTTGTCGTCCTACCCAAGGCTAAAACAATTACGTGTTGGTTAAGATCTGCTCATGACAAATTTCTGGTGTTTGTTTTCACAAGACTCAGTAAAGACAGTGTCTCTGTAATCAGTCCATTCTGGCCTCCCTGCTCTCATCTCCTCTGCAGGCAGATCTTCCTTTTCTTGTTCTTTGCCACTAGCTGCTGAGGAGGCTGCAGGTGACCAAAAATGGAGAAGGTTTTCACCGCCCTTACCTCTCCAGAAAGTCAGCTGCTTGATAAAAGGCAGCAGTATGGAGAGAGATGATTTTTCATGCATAAAAACATAGTAGTAAAAGAAGGGCTTGCCCTTTACCCATGGAGAGTGACTAACTGGGAGAAGGGCATGGCATTAATCCTGTAATCCTCTCCAGATTTCTACTGGGAGACATTTTGTCCTAAAGATCAGCACAGTCATAGAAATAATGCAGAGTAATCAGTCTCATCTTCCTCCAGCCCCCATCCTTGCTTCTGGCTGTTAGCAAATTAACAAAATCTTCCCAAGCTTTTGCATGAGACTTACTGTGTCATTACATTAAAAAAAAAAAAAAAAAAAAAAAAAAGCTAAACTCTGCCTCACTTCTTATCATTCCCTATCTTCGCCCCCTTTGTTATTACCAATGCGTCACACTTCACCTTTTCCTTAGTCCCCATCTCCTACATTTGCTCCTCTACCGGCTTTCCTGCTACCCCTCTCTCCAGGAGTGAATTCTCTGCTATTTTACATGAGAGATTTCAGTTTCCAAACCCATATTTTAAGTTGAGGTCTTACACAGGGTTACATCCTTTCATCCCAAATATAAAGGTGGCCCTTATTTCCTCCCTGCACAAGTACCACTGATTAAATTGGAGATGTTGCCTGTGTTTTTTTGGCAGTTCAGTACTATGCATGCTGACATGGCATTGGTAAAGGTATGTTTAACCTGATTAACTGATACAAATCCACATTTTGTGAAAAAAAGATATTTCCTATAGATGTGCACAAAACATAAATGCTGAATTCCTGGGGGGCAGATACTAATTTTGGCTTTGCAGTTTGTCTCATAGTTTTGATGTGGGTTTTCATCGTGGTAGTGAGGTTCAAAGGGAGAAAAAAAGTAATGGGACAAGCTGTTGGCTTTAATCACAGTTAGACTGCCTGCTAAAAATTAATTTGTGAGAACATTTGCTGTAATGTGAGAGCAACACTGCAACATGGGAAAATAATCCAAATGCACTGTTCTTGGAATAAAGTGAAATCAAGGGGAAAAAGAGTGCTGGTAAGGAAGTTAAGGTCATGAATCAATCCGCTCTGAATGCAGCTGAACTACTGTCTGTGATGCTGACAGCATGTACAAAATCCATAAGAACAGAACCAGTTCCAAAGAACAGGAGGGTAGTTCTCCAAGTGCGTTACTGAGTCTGTTGTGGGGATACAGCTGATGTCATGATAGTCATTAAGTGAGAAAATCAGTTGTCCCTCAAACACTTACAGCATTTCAAGGTTTTGTCATCATTCATTTATACTGTTTTAAAGGCATTGTGAAGCAGGGAAAATGTGTTTGTGAGCTTCTCTTCATGGTGTTGATCTGGGGTATTTCTCTCTTAGTCTGAAATTGGGTGTTTGAAGGTTATTCATGAAATTCTGACTTCTAAGTGAGTGAATACATACATTTCATATTAAGTGCATGTTGCAGAGAAACTGTGACTACCTTTTGGACACTGTTAGAGCAAGTGCAGTAAATATAGTGTCTGTCTGCTCTTGTGTACGAACCTGGCAGAGCAAAGGTACTTGGAATCTGATGCAATAGGTTCTGCTGCTCTGTGTTCCCTCATGATGCCAATAATCATGAACCTATTCCCAATGTGAATGGGAACAATAAGGATAGAAGCCTCAAATGATACAGTTCTTCTCTGCATTGAGCATGGTCATAAGATGACCATTCTCCCATCATATGACCTGAGATGCCTGTAGGTGCTGCTGGAGTGAGAGCTTCAAGGAAAATACATCTTCGCCTAGAAGCAGTACTCCATGCAAGTAGGAGTTTACTTTTACAGAGTTAATTTTCAAGGAACTCAGATGATGCTCCTGATGATGATGATTTGGCTACAGTATTTTTTGGTCAGATCAGTTTCCTGTCATAGCCATTTATGTGCCACCACAAAGGAATGGAAATCTGTGGCCAGGGATGCAGGGAGTTGAGATTCTCATGCCTGACAGAAACCATCTCTTAGCTTGACTTAAAAGGACTTGGAAAATGCTCTTTTAGTGACTGATGTCTTCAGCACCAACCAAGCTAGTTTTATTTGGGCAATTAACATGTCCCAGAGGACTTAATATGACCCTGGTGCCAGCTAGTCTGAGACTTACTTGTGTTCAGTTATGTCTCACTAAAGATATGAGAAATTGCAGTGATCAGTTAAGAGACTGCTGAACTGATCTGATCTGAGACACTAATTCAGTTGGCCCTTCTTGCTCCAAGATACGGAGACCTAATTTTTCACAATTAACAGTCGACGTTTTGTTAACATAGGCAAAACTGTTTGCTTTGTTTTTCCGGTTCCCCTCAATCTGATTTTCAGAAATGCCCAGAGAATATGAGCTCTGGTTTTCCAAACATAACAATATCACAGGGAGTTTCAGTCAAATCAGTTAGAACTCAGGGGAGTTCTTATCTGATTGCAAAGTCCTAATATGGAAAGCAACAGGCAAACATAGTTTTTCTAGTTTGTTTTGGAGTTTTTTTCTGATGATGACTCTATTTGTATGGGACCTTTGTAGCTAGAGGTATGGGGAAAACATGGGAGTCCTATCCCTCCCTGCTCCTTAAAACCAGCACCAGAATCTGAAAAATGAGGACTCTTAGCTGGTGCTTGCACAATTGCTGCTGTCAGAAAGCCTTTGGGGCTGTATCTTACATCAAATGCAGCCTTCTTGAGGGTCTAAGCTAAAGTTAGACAGTTCATAATGAACAAGGAAAGTGCTCTTCCATGTGCCTACTTTTCCATGTGAAGAAAATACATGGATTTCTTCAGTGTAGGAGCTCATTTAATTTAAAATGTATTTTATAAAGCTGTAGTGACTGCTGTTGAATGCTTTCAGGATGCTTGTACTTTATAGGATGTGCTCCAAAAGCGGTTGGAGTTGACTTGCTGGGAACAATGGTGCTGCTTTGGGGAGGGTAGTTTTGGCATGTACCTTTGAAATGAACTGAATTCTGCTGCTGAGTGCACCCCTGAGTTTTATTTGGAAACAGAGATGTGTGTGCTACCCTCAAAGGTAATTTTTGTTTCCCTTTGAAAAGTTTCCATGCTTAACTGTCTCTTTCTGAGGCAATTAGAACCAATCTTGTAGACAGGGGCCTCCTTCCTCCAGCCCTGCATGACTCATGCTATCGTGGCTGCTCATCTCAGGTGCAGAATCTTGTGAAATGCGTTTTTGACTATCTAAATGCATGACATCCACTGATTTTTGCCTTATCTGTTATGACAGTACTATCTTCTCAAAATGCCATCAAGTTGGTTAAGCAATACTTCCCAGCCCTACAGCCCCTACTTCCATAGATTTTAATCAAATTGTTTGTTTAGCAGGTTCTTTAATTACCTTCTTAAAATAGTTCCTCTGGGCTTCATACCCAATATTGAATATACCAGTCTTCAGTTTTGTGTTGTTTTGTTTTGGGTTTTTCTTCTTCAAAGAAAAAATGATTCACTGTTTTTTGCATCCTCAGGACTCTTTTCTAAAAAAAAGTTTGAGAAAATGTAATCCTTGCCTTGCCAGCCTCAGCTATTATTACCTGTGAAATATGTTGCTTCGCTTACTTCTGAGCAGAATTTTAATATTTATAAACACACACATATTTTTGTTTCTGTCATTGTTCTTTCTTCAGTGTAGAATTCACCTCAAGTAAGGCAAAACCTCAACTTTCTTCCTTTTTAAGTACACAAACCACAGTGCATAGCAGTTAATTAATCTAATGCCCAGTGCAAGCCCTGTACTCTTTGTTTCAGTCATGCTTCTCTACTTCATGGCCCTATTATGTCCTGAAAATGTACATGAGAAAACCTTTAATGATGTTGGATTTGTTTATTGATACGTTACTTGATAGGAATTCTGCAGATACTGCAGAGGATAAGCCCTGTCCTGAAGTTTGTAATATTGTTTTCAGAACTTTGCTCACTGGTTTGTTACGAACAGATGCCAGTGAGTAATGGAGGAATGTTTTGCAGGTTATGCCTCCTTGTCCAGGATGCCTATGGCATGTTCAGTGAAGTGCAGCTGCAGTCCCTGAGTTCCACAGATGACATTGAGCAGTACTGCAGGAGATGGGAAGGAAAATCCTGCTGCTTAGCTGGAATGAAAATTTTGCAGAGAACTACAAGAGGAAGGTGAGATCAATGGAAGAATGTACTGCTTGCTGTGGCAGGCAAAGATGATCTGCTTTTTTATTTATTTCTGTGAACAACATTCTTTGAACAACTGAACCCGGCTTTGTTCAGTCAAATGTCCTCATTGCCACTTTTGGGGCATCCAGCTGTGCTTGAGCCAACCATTCTCCAAAATGAGCATTAATAAGCTAATGCACACATATGCACTTAGCAGAGTAAGGAATTACTGTGTGCAATATTTCATAAAATGTGAGTGTTTTCTTCCTCTGCAGTAGATTCAGAGACTTAAAAACATTAGTTCACCTCCCTTTCATTGCAGAACTTTTTAATGCACTAAGTTTTTCTATGGTGTTGCCCAGTATGGCTTGAAGTTTCAAGCAAACTTTCCTTTCTGAGCTTAATTCTGTTAAGTCTGTATGGTTTTAGAACCACAGTTTAAGTTTCTTAAAGAAAAAAAAAATCTTGCAAATCTTAAAGCCACTCTTATTTTGGAATAAGAATGTCAACAGCTTTATAGAAGAATTCCCCCAGGTAAGTAACAAATTGACTTACGGTGCATCTCAGATTTTGCTTATTCTCTGATTTCTCTTAAGTTTTTCAAATAAAGTATCTTCAGTCAAGAAAAAAAATTAAATAGATCGATTATCTTACAGAGTATCTTTCTAAGGAAAGTGATACAATGTTCTCATGGGGGCCTATATAAATATAATTAGATTGGTTCAGTTCTCAACATAATTTATTCGTACAAGAATCCGATCTAGATAAGCCTTTGCTATTAGAATGGCTATGGTATTTCTGCTGACACTTTTTTTCCTGTTGAAAAATGCTGTTTCATCAAAACCAGAATGTTTCATGGAAACATTATCTATTTTGGAGACAGCTTTGTTGGGAAGATTTTTTTCAGGTCCAGAGGGAGTGAATATTCTTTCTCTCATTCTCATTTCATGAAAACTTTGAGAAAGTCTCATTTTTATTTCATATTGGAACAAAAACAAATTTCAAAGCCTTGAAATGTTTAGCAAAATGGAATTGTTGTTTTCCAGCCAGCCCTATTCAGTATGCTTTTCTTTTTATGTACTTGCAGTGTTAATTTTCAGAGCCTTTGGATTTCGAGCCTACTTGCATTTTTATGGATCTTTAATAACAAACACGTCTTCTTATTTAATTATTTTGTTGGCTTTTTTTTCAAGTTACATTTTTTCCAAACAAATTAAATAATGGCTTTGGAATTCTGGATACAAATGAAGTTTTACAACTGGCTGCTGGTGCTTCCAGTACTCTGCCTAACTAATAAGAGACAGACTTTTTCTAATGTAAATTCTGTTTCAAAGCAGCAGTAACTTACTTCTGGCTATTCTGAGGATGTTTAGAAGACACACTGCTGAAAATGCTGGTGGCTCAGCTGGAGCTGTGCTGGTGGTAACCCTGCTAGGGAACATTAAAAGAAAATGGGTAGAGTGTAGCTTCGGGGACCGTGCAGCGGTTAAAACGTGATTTCATTGTACAAGATGGGTGGGTGGGGGAATTGTTCAGGGATTTATTTTTTTCTTAATTGTTTTAGCCTAAGTTCTGCTTTATAACTTTTTATTACTTTTAAGTGTTTGGGACACATTCTAGGTGTGATGGAAACCACAGTAAAGCCATAGCTGAAATGAATATGAGGGAGTACTTACTCGCAGAGAGCATAATTAAGCTGTAGAATTCATTGCCACTGGATAAATGGATTTCCAGAGCCAGTGGTGTATCTGAGCACATGATGGGATATGCCTGTGAGTGCCCAACCTTGGCTTGCAGCACATGAGTGAGTAAGAACTATGTGGTCTGCCCTGCAAGAAAGACTGCTGCCTTTTTGTTTGGTGGTTTGTTTTTTTTTTTTTGAGAACACCAATTACTTTCTGGAAGGAGATGGCTTTTAAACTGTTTCCTGGAGTCTGACAGTGGCTTTTAAGTGGATAAAAGGGAAGAAAATGTAGGAAATACGAGGGAAAAGTAATGACTTTTTGTGTGTGTGCCTTTGAAGCACATGATCTGGAGAAAGCCAGGAATGGCTAACAAGATCCCATATGTTCATGTTGTCCCACAGTCACATGGATTGTAATCAGAGACAGAGTGCTTCCTCAGTCCCTCTGTGAGACAGAGGAGATTTGCTAATAGATACAGGAGGTTCTCAAGCATTTTGCATCAATGGACCACTGTTACTGTTCAAAAAATTTTCCAGGCCATCATCCATCCTCATCATCAAATATTTAATTTAAAGTACTATTTGACATCATTCTAGTAAATGCAATTTTAAAATCACCGTTGTAAGCTGAAGTTTCATTTCAAGGGCTAAAAACCTATAAGCCTGTAATAAAGGGTATTTTACATGCAGGGGAAAACCTGGCTGAACATGTTACTTGATCTTTGGAACAGACCTGTACTGTTAAGGAGTGCTAAAGAAACTAAACACATTTCTTCTCTGATAAGAAAACACTTGTGTGGGATAAGCGGGATAAGAACTTACACAACCGTGTCCTGTCTTGACAAAGATCAGCTCTGTGAAAAATTGGAATGATAGTAACCTTACATTGAGAGAAACACTTTTAATGTTGAATACTGGTTTTCAATATGGTTTGACAAATAGTAGGGTCTTGTATAGGTCATTTGAATGTCCTTTACTGATTTAGGTTGTTTTCAGAGCCAGGCCCATACCCCACATAAAGCATACTCCCCTAAACCATCCCTGCAAGAAATCCTTCCCTTTGCAGTCCAGTAAAGGAAGTGGTGTTGACCTTTGCAGTCCAGTTTCTGGCAATCCTGTAAGACAGAAGGACAGGGCTGAGTCATGGCAGAGTTGCCATGGCTTGTTCAGTGCCTGATTTCCAGCAGTTCTACTCTGTTCATGAGGCTGTTGGATAAAGTAGGAAGCAGTAGTGTGGCAACTGACTGAACTTGTGTGGTTCAGTATCTGTTTCCTGACTGCTTTTCTCTTCACCCTCTCATTCATACTTGTCTCTTAGCCTTTCCTATTCCCTGGTCTGCATGCTCAGTATCAGCAAAACAGAAGAAAGGTACAGTGGTTTAAAGGAAGAAGACTGAAAAATATTAATTGAAAGGCTGCTGGTGGTGTTGGCTCCTTAGAGGCTCATGTTCTCACTCTCCCACTGCCTCATGTGTCAGTCTTAAATTCAGCCCCTTGAGGAAGAGGAAGCGAGAGTTTGGGGGTGTGCTGCTAGAGGCAGGAATGCTGGTTAAGAATCCATATGCAGCACATGCAACCCTCCTGTTTTAATAGGTCCCAGGCATGTTTCAGGTGTGTCAGGTATAACCAGGAACTAAATGGATGCAATTAAATCCAGGGACTGAGCACTCACTAAAATGCCTCAGGAGTAAATAACCTATAAATTGTCATAGTTCCTGCTTCCTACCAGAAATTAATTTCAATGAGCTGAGAAAATCTTTGTAGTTAGATACCTAATTTCATTTTCTCAGCCCTACCTGGAGTTCCACACAGAATGGTAATTTGGATTTTGACAATTTGTGTCTTTTCACCTGATTTTCCAATCATTGAGTTGTTTTACTGCTGAGTATAGCAGATGTACCTGCTTCTTCTCTTTATGCTTTCTTATATGTTAGAAGTATCAAGAGTTTCTCCGCAGCAGAACAGAAAGATGACAGCAATTTAAAAATGGAGGGGGGAGGAAGAACACAGGGTGTCAGTACAAATTTTGTCCTTAAATTTAAAAAGTGGTTAATAAACTTCAAAAGAAGAGGCAACTGCTGCATGGAGAGTGCTAAAATCCACACTTGTGTTGGATAGGCTAAAACACTTTGAAGGATACATTAACTCATAAGCTTTGGCTTTTGAGCCAACATTTAATTCATGGCAGGCTGTATTATCTATTGCATCTTCCTCTACAGTAAACAGACTCTGAATATTGAGTTCATCAACCAGTGTCATGTTTTTCTGAGAAATTTCTGCATTTTCAAATAAAGTTGGCTTCTGTTGTTTGTCATTTTAAACTTTCAAATGTTAGGCACTGAAATGTGAAATCTCCCTGTATGTTTGTAGTGGTCACTACTGTGCTTGAGGGTTTTCATTCTTTTCTATTTTTTTCACTTTTTATTTGAGTCACATATGTCTCTGGCCTCAATTTCTCTCCTTTTTTCCCCTTTACTCTTCACTGTATACTTTCTCTTCATTTTGCTATGCCCTCAGAAGAGAGGACCACTGCTAACTGCTGCACAAGTAAGTGTTTCAACTGCTAGGCATTGACAGGAAATGTAATAGTAAGAACTCTCCGCAGAGCACGGAGGTCATAACTTCCTTCCTTTGGTTTTCCCTCCTCCAAAAAGACTGCCATCTAAAAGATCCACCCACATCTCTGGGTTTTGAGGTCCTGAAATACTTCAGTAATTGCTGTGGTTAAAAGTTGAGTTTCATTTAAAGGGTAATTTCAGTAATCACATTGAAGTTTTGAATATTTGCAATGTTTTTAAATTAATTTCTATGGCTGCTTTTGTATCAGATATAAACTTGGTTATTTTCTGAATTTTCTATTATTTAATAAACATGGACTGCTGCTTGTATCTTAGTGCCTGTGTCATTAATCTGTTTAGTTAGCAGCATTGGAGACTAACATAGGCATATCCATATTGAATCAAAAGTACTTTTATATTATAATTTCAGTGGTTTAATGTAGTATGTGTAATTTCTAATGTACTATAGAAAATTGAGTTATTAAAGTATGTAAATCATTGAACAAAATAATTCCAAATATCTAAACAAAACTTGGGGAAAAAAGAGGTCAGCAGGCCTTCCTCCCTGTTTGTATTTTGACAAAGATGCTGGTTTAGTAGGCTCAGATTTTTACTTTGTGATTTTGTTGCTTTTATTACTCAAGTCTAAGAAAATGTGGTGTTGCATAGTTTGTGCACTGCAAGATCTTAGTAGGTCAGTTAAAGGGAGAGAGAAAACCTACAGTATCAGCTTTGTATTTGGATTGCTTGTGCCTTGACAGTTGAATTTATGCAATCTAGGTGATTATTAAGAAATTTCTTCGTTTTGCACAGAGGGCTAGGAGTTGCTTTATTTTTGAGTTCTTAATAATTGAGACTGACACTGCCAAAGAAAACTGTTTTGGTTTAGACAAAAAGTTTAAGAAGTAGGAGAGGAGGAAGCAGAGAAGTGCCAAGTCACAAGTCCTCAGAGCAAAGCTGTGGAAGATGTTGGAAGAGAATCCTAGCATCTTTCTGTTCCTTGCTGTAAACCTTACATAGTGTTCCTTTTTTCCCTGTTCATGTGCCTTCTTTTCTCTGATATTGCTGGTATTTTCTCCTTCTAGTAATTTTCCCCTGAGCCTGTTATGATTATTAAAGTTGAAAAGTCCCTCAAACTAATAATCTGTATGTTAAAAGTTGGATCAGTCGTGGCACACGCAAAGTTCTTGGACCACAACTGTAGCTGAAACTTCAAGCTTGTGAGAGAAATAAATAAAATCTTCTTATTAAGTTATGAAATAAGTTGTCAGGTCAGAATCAGTGAAATGCAGTTTTGAAAAATAGAGCTTGAAGTTGTTTGACTTTTGAAACACAGCTTGTAGTATGAAATAAATGGAATTCCCACAGGATCAGAGATGTTCTGATTGTGTAAGTACTGGTTTATCAGTCATGTATTTAGCCTGTTTAACAGTATTATAGCTTTAAAATTCTCTGCCTGCTGTCTGGGTATACAGCAGGCAATTTGCATTTATGGATACAGAGGAAAGATATACTGAAGTTTAGCAAGGAAAGTTTTAAGTTGAGAGAGATGTCTTTTGAGGACATTGGATAATAAAAATAATTAAGGACACTAAAAAAATTATTTTGCGTATTATATGTATATACACACACACACACATATGTAAAAATCTCATTATATATAAGCAAATCTTGAAGATGTGGGTTTACAGAAGAGAGGCATACCTACCTGTTGTAAGTCCCTATTTCTGTGGAAATCTTTACTGTAACACTCCATTGGAGTTAGTGGTGGTCTTACTGTGTTGTTGTTAAACAGTCGAAATATACATATTTGGGATGGGACAAAATTACAGAATTTGTTTTACCAAACACAGAGTTAAGTCTGGCATGGAAAGTAGAGAGTTGAGTCTGTCATTTAGAATCTGATAGATGCTTTTTGTCCTTCTCCTGCTATAGATTCAGTTGTGTTTCAGAGTTATAGAGTACTACAATAGAGCCTAGCCTCTGAAGTAAAAGAAAAAAGAAAGTTATTCAAAATGTTTTATGTGTTCATTTTTCTTTTTGGTCCTTGAGCCTGTTTCTTCTTACTTCTTATTCTGCTTTTCCTTTCTTAGAAGTCTGTCCTTTTGTGATGAGAATTTTTTTTTTTTTTGAAGTAACTAGTAATTATACTCACAGAGCAAAATGTTAACATTTTTATTTTGTCTTCTGTATCCAGAGAAGCTCTATATGCACATGGGTGCTAACCATGTCCCTTCATTGTAGCACAGAGCCAGCTGTTCATCTCTTGTCCTGACTCTATAGCTGAAGAAGGCTACACATATTGAATAAACTGCACCCATTGTTCAAATCAGATTGAACTGGAGTTTGAGCGTTACTTGGCCAGTGAAGGGAATTAATTTTATTCTTTCTGTGAGGATAATGACTTCCTACAGAGGAGGACACAATGTCTTTGTTATTTCTCTGCTTTCAGTGCCCCCACTTCATTCTCCTTTCTGTAAAGTGTAAGCCCATAAGTGTAAAGAGAGAGTTAACTTTCCTGGAGGTGTATAAGTGGGTGGAGCAAGAGGGGAACTCCCCACCAGGGACACTGACTGATGGAGTGAGAGTTCCAGGAGAGAACACCCCAGCTCATAGACAAGGATCACAGCAGGATGTGATTTGGAACTTGTTAATCCTTTGGTTTTTCCCTGCCCGTGGCCTGACTGGTGTCAAAGAAATTATGGGGCCAAGATGTTCAGGAGACTTAACCCCACACAGCACTGATCCTCTGCCTCCTTGCAAACAAATACTGTCATTTACTATTAATTAAGTGCTCCTAATTCAAGCAGTAGATGGCCTTCTCCAAAAGGACACAAAGAATAGAAGAAAATGTACCATATGTCTTAGATATTCTGACACGGGGTAACAAGTTAGAAGCGAGCTAAAGAAGAAAGGACAACTTCATGTCCTTTGTCAACACTTTAAAATGCATATGAGGGATCAATCTGTGTCAAGATGTGAACATGCAACAAACAGCATGGCTTAGTTGCTCTAAGTTGATAAATATGCAATCTCTGTGCGCACACACACACAGTTTGTGGTACATTCGCATCCGTGCCCCGACCTTGTGATGTGGGTCGTGTGAGGAAGGCCACTTATGTAACTGCCTGAGCTGTACAGGAGGCTCTGCTCTCCCTTTGTAGCTCTCCTTTTTCATCTCCCAGTTAGCAAGACCAGTTAGTTCCTCTGGGCATTGGCCTTGTGTCAGAAATAATTCTGTGCAATACAAAACAGAAAATCTTGCCCCAATCAAGCAAGAAGGGATCAGTTTGCTGTGGAGTATCTTTAATACCTAAGAAATGTTGCTTTGTGTGTTGTAATGTCATCGCTGTTAAAAACCAAAACCAAACAAACAAAAAACCCAAACTAAAACAAAAAAACCTCCAAACACCAAAACTACCCCAGTCTCTCTCCTTTTACAGACTTGGGGATGATGTCATGTAAGCCAGGAAGTCCATTTATGTAAAAGAGCAGCACATTTGTGTCTCTAGTCTGTTCATTTGTGTGGAGAACACAATTACAGGTAGCAGCATCGTCTTTTTAGTCTGCCAGCTTGTTACCTGAATTGTGAGCCTCAAGTTTTATTCCCCAAGATCTCCTCTGAGGTTTACAGCCATGAAATTTCCTGCAGTACTGGTCCAAAGGCATCACTATTAACATTGAATCACAGGCAGGGACAAAATATGCTGAGAAATTCACTGTAGACACCCAAAATCTAAGGATCCAGAGAAGGACTAAGGAAATGCAGAAATACATAAGCTTAAGCAGAAGTGAGCTAAAAGCAGAACTTTAAAAGGAAAGTTTCCATGACCCCTTGAAGAGAAGCAGCATATTGCAATGTGCTTCAACCCTGTAAACAGGGTATGTGGTTTCCTTCTAAACAGTTGGGTTTAGAAGCTAATATTACTTTTAACAAGTTTTTGACTTTGTTTTTTAGAGTTGTTTCAGAAATAGTGGTTTTCTTAAATGGAGGAACAGATGACTTGTTCTTGGAGGCAGTGTGGGGTTAAAATCCAGATCTCTGTGCTTCAACTGCACAGAACAGAGAACTGGGACAAGATAACTCAGAGCTTTAACTCAAAAATGCATGCCTCTTCAAGCAGGTTATCTGTAGCTATTTCCCCTCCCTCGGCTACTCCTGCCTGTCCAGCAAAGATGCTCCATCAGCCCACAAGGCAGCCACTGAACTGCTGCAAAGTACAGCTTGGTTTGCTAAAGAGTGCTCAACATATTACCTTAATGTGCTGGGCTGTTAATTTTATGTTTGTTTTTTAAATCAAAAGTGTGAAACTTGCAAAATGAGTAAATACAAATCGTAACTAAGTGAGCAGCTGTGTAGGAAGGAGATCGTTCTCTACACATGTACCTAGCATAACAAAATCTTGCCTGTTGTTCTCTGTCTGATAAATGCTGACTTTCTTGAAAGCAGTTACAATCAGCTGTCAACAACAACAGAAACCCACCAAACACACACAGACATGACGCCCTCCCCCCAAAAAAAACCCAATAGAAATTAAAATGTTAGAAGCAAAACTTTTTAATAGTTAAATAGCTAAAAGCTATTTTTTAAAAGTTGTACTGATATCTGTGTCCTTCCCAAGCTACCATTTACCCCAGTTCCCCTGAATTCTATCGTGTAGCAAGCTGTTTGTGGCAAAGGATTAAACATGACTTGCTTGTCACTGGATGTGATACATCCCTTCCCTCCCTCCCTCTCCACCCTGCAGCACAAACGATGGAGATTTAACTAGACCAAATCAAAACCAGCTTCCAGAAAACAAGTATGATTTTAAATTGTTTTCATAAGCATGCAATGGTTTAGATTACATTTCTTAATGGATCTTTTTAATATAATGCGTAACACTGGAAAACATTTTAAACCTGATTTTATTGGTCTCTTTGAAGGGCATTAGGACTGTTTAGTCTGATAGACAGTCTGTGGCCTCCAGTAGTGCCTCCAAAAGTTCCCGGACAAAGTCAAGACTCTGAAAGGGTAAGTTTTGTTATTATGGATATGAATTTTTTCACTCACAACTGGTATTTTTCGTGGTGGTATAATCATGTTTACCTTGGGAATCAACACTCTCTTTTTTACCTACCAGGTTTTGTTTTACTGATTCTGACAACCTCCCAGGCTAACCTGAAGCCCTCTGGATCAGCATCATCTTTCCAAAATGATGCAATTAGCCCCTTATTAATCCTCTAGAGCTAGAATGATAAGACGTCCAGACAAATTCTTCCTCTCTTCTCCTTGCAGGAGTAAAGGGATAGTAGGTATCATGGAGCCTGCTGAGAAATCTATATACAAGGATATTAACTCATTCTTTAAAAGCACTTTTCAGCCTCAGGTTTGAAAGCACTTTTCTGAAGATTCACTTCTGTGAAGACAGAGTGACTGCTGGAATCAGGTCTCTTACTAGTTAGGATGACTTTGACTGATACTTGTTTCATGTGAGGTTAGAAGGATGAACACAAAAGTAATTATTAAAAATTAATGAATTTTTTTGTGATTTTAGGGGGTGGGAAAGTATAGAAATGGATTTAAAGTGTGTTACTATATATTTGCAAAGCTAAAATCACATCTGTAATTTTACTTCAATTGGCTTTTACCTTTGAAAGGGAGTTCTGTCATATCAAGTCATTTTGGTAATAGGAGATCATTTGAGAAGCTTCTGGGTAGCCAAGTGCTTGGGCTTTCTTGATGTTCTTGTATAGGCTGTTCTTTGGGAAGAAGTTGGTGGTATTAAAAATTTGTTTTAGACCAAAGGAGTCAATACAGAAAACAAAAAGAGAAAGCTGGAAATAAACAAGTTTCAAAACCAGGGAATATTGAAGATGGATATTACTAGTTATTTCTAAAGTCCAAGAATCTTTTCTTTGCAATGTAGAGTGTTCTTTGTATTGTCCAGGGGTATATATTAAAGAACAAAAAGCTCAGACCTCAGTTATAAATAAAATCAAGACTGAAACTGAGTGAAATAGCTGTGCTCTTTTTGACGCTCCCTTTCATCTAGATATTTTGGAAGTCTCAGAGGAATGGATGGGTTTGTGCATTAAAATAATGTGGGCAATAGAATGGGAATATCTATGGCTGAGGCAAAGCTCTTAAATGTTGTTTAATGTTGTTATGACTCTTGTTATTTCTTCATTTTTTTTCTGTTTTATTAGCAATCTAAAAATGGAGGAAACTTTCCATAATCATGTAATTTACACTTCTGCCATGGGTTTGAAATGCTAATTAATTCCACAAAGAATCACAACTTGCATTCTGATGCTCCACGTTTTTGGCTGGGTGGAGTTCTTTCAGTTGAGATACATTTTTCGTGATACAAACAGTACAGTTTTATGCACAGTTTTATGGCAGCAGTTTTATACATAGGTACATAAATAATATTGCCAGCATGAGGATAATGTTATTGGGAAGAGATCTGTGGAACTGATTTCTTTTGAGCTGTATGTACATTCAAATACCTTCTTTAATGCTGTCAGAGGCAAACAGAGTTTGGGTATTAGCTTCCTTTGCTTTTAATTTTCTTTAAGCAGATTCTTTTTAATGGGTGAGCAACTGTCTTTAATAGATTCATATTTCTTCTATTAAATTAAATATTTTCTTAACTACAAACATTGCTAAAAGAATATTTTACCATATTTACAATAAAAATTATCTTCTAGCATTGTCTTTTCTTTTCTGAGAAGTCTTTCCAGCTTGGGACCACTCTAAGTGGTGATTGATAAAGTTGTTACGTCATGGTGCTTTTTAAGGGGAAAAGAAAAATCTGGCATACCACAAAGAGAGCAGTTCTTGCAGCTCTTGCATTCCTGTTCTTCATTATCTCCTTGTGCTGTCCTGGATTTAATTTGGCAGCTCTAAAAGTTCGGCAGCTGTTTACTATCACAAAAACCCACCCACATGCAAAAGTCCCCAAATCTCAGAAAAGCTATGGATGTTAAAAAAAAAAATAATAAAAAAAAAGACGAATCTACGCACTCTTACCACGTAATAAAAATACGCAAAACAACAAAAAGCACCTTGAAATAGTCACTGTGTTTTTTGCCAAGTGTGCCTAGTTATGAGTTGTTTTTTGATGAGGATCAATGTCAGATTATGGAAAGAATGATACACACAAGCTAATTTCACTTATAACTTGTGAATGTTGGTTTATTAACTCATCTTCTACATCGGAGTCCTTGTTATTTGCCATATAATTTTGTTTCCCTATCCATCTTAAAATGTAAATTCTTTTGTTCATTTTGCCTATTATTGTAAAACTTGACTGGCCAAATTCAAGTGCCTTTTTTATGGTCACATTTCTTTTTCTTATTTTTTAATAGATGACAACTAATCTTCCTCCTCCCAGCTTCTGTTACATTCTTACTGTTCAGTCTGCTGAAATACATGTGGAAGTGGATGAGGAAGAACAGATTTCTAATTTGTACCAGCCAGCAGCTGTTCATGGTCTAAAGGAAATTCTTCGGGTAATCTGCTTTACAAATCAGATAACAAATACTTTTTACCACTGGATTTCTGGTATCACAGTTTTCTCATTCCCTGTTTTTGTGCTATTTCCAGAGTGATGGTTGTAACGAGCGGTGTAGCTTCTGGGCCCGAGTGCTCTATCAAAGGCTGCAGGTAATCTTTTCACTTAGCAATGAATTCAACATAAAACCAGCATAATGTTTATGTGAAGATGCATTCATCTTGTTTAGGGGTAACCCCAATGCCAGGATTATCTTTGAGTGTTGTATGGGCAGAATTATAACCATGTCTAAAATGCTTGTGGAAGGGTAAAACGAACTGCATCTCCAGTTTCAATGCCATTCAGTCTAGAAAGCTAATTATTCCTGAGTAAATTGCTATCTAACCAGAGATAATACTGCACCCTGGAGAGGAGCTTGCAGGAAGTTAGTTGAGGCTCAATTTATAGCTGAATGCTATCCTTAGGAGCATAGCAAGAAGCTCCCAGTCAGTTGGTTGTTGAGGGATAGAGTGGAACAGATGATGGTTATATAAAAATACAGTTTTGCTCTTTTCATGCAAGTGTGTGGGTGATTTTCATTGACTTACATAGAAGACCCTCAGGCAAATTTGGCTTTTATGGTCCAGCAAGCAGTAAAAGGGAGGAACTCTTAGGTAAATACATCTGCCATCCATACTACGCCGGAAAGCTTACAATTATGTTTTATTTGTTTCTGAATGATGCTACGATGGTCTTTCAGAATGTTGCTAGCTCCCTTAGTAGTTAAGGGAATTTTTTGTTGCTGATTTATTTGTTTTTTCCTGGCGACTGTATCCTCAGTACAGCCAGCACTGAATTCTAGCGGAGAATAATTTGCAATTGTCCATCAGCTCCGCAAGAAACAAAGTGTGAATCAAAGCATATGAACCAAAGACAAAGAAATTCCAGAACGGCTAGCAAAATAGCTGGAGATGCTTCCCACAAGTTTGAGACATAAATTTAATTTAGGTCTTGCCCTTTTGCTTCAAAAGCCAATGAGTTATGATTTAATTTTTAGGCAGGGAGTACTTTTAACTGCTGAGATGAGGGGTATCTCGTGTGTTTTCTCCATGCTAATTGAGAATGTAACAGAGCATTTGCAAACATGAAATGAGGGCTAGCTGGATGGGATCTTCAGTGTGCCAGCAGAAAGATGGATGCACACATGCATGAATTCCTATTTCCAACAAACCTCTTCTAGTGAAAAATAAAATAAAATTGCAGGCTAGGGGCATCCTAGCCAAACATTTTTGAATTCAGGAATGTCCACATCTGAAATTCTGATGTGGGTTATCAGTATTCTTGTGTAAAAGTACTTTATCACTGAATTAGAGGAAAGATAAGGCATGCAAGAACAGATGTGATTTTGAAGAATGGAATATTGAGTAGCAGAAAAAAAGGTCTATGACTTTTTTTTCTTGCTCCTAGGAGGTTTATTTTTTTTAATGGCAATTCATTTGATGAACTGTAAGCACTAAATTTTCATAAGTGAACAGCATGAGTGCTCGTAATTTTTTTGAAAGCAATGATGGAAAAGCATTAGAAGATATTCTTCTTAGGTTTAACTTTCTGGATAACTGCTCTAGGAATGTGAAGGTATTTACCTGCTGTTAGTGTATCACTTGCCTAGTCCTCCCAGAAGGTCACGAACAGCAGCTTGTTTCCTGCAGTTGCCTTTGCCAAGAGGATGTACCCTTCACCAAGTTGTAATAAGTGAGGAAGGGACAATGATTTGGTTTGCTTTGCAGATTTATTATTATTATTATTAAATAATCTGCTACGTGAGGTAATTCAGATGTACTTTAAAAAATGGTATTTACTCTCTGTAGCTACAGTATTAAGGACTTAAATGAATATGACTTAATTTGTGTGAAGGAGGAATGGAAATACGCTTTTATTATTACTCAGAATCCAAACTGTGGTTCAGAAGGAATATGAGGAAATATATTCCATCTGTGGTTAAGGAGCTGTCCTTCCTTATAACTCAATCCTGCTGCTATTTGTCTGTTGTGTCCTCTCTGTTCAGAACAAATTGTCACACATAGCAAGATGATGATTTTATACTAACTTGGGATTTTTGCTGTTATTATTATTTACTTTTTGGGTGATTTTTCTGAAAGCCAGCTTTTAATGTGTTAGTAATTCTCAAGGGAGAGATGTAAAAATTCTTTCTTTGAAGCTGTCCTAATGTTATCTATGCAGAGGAGGTGCCCAAATGTATGTAGTTACTAGGCAAAACAACAACTTCAGTGCAGTAGGCCACATAGGCTGTATTAAGGCATAACTGTGATATCTGAGTTGTGAGTTTTTCCAGTCACTATTTACAATTACCTCATTTGCTCTAAGAGCTGCAAGCATGAACAGAAAGCTAGGTTTAGTGGGGCTGATGGTTTCAAGGTTAGAATTCAACCAAAGACAAAATATTGGGGGTTTTGTTACCTTCTGCTGAAGACATGTAGCTTTGAGAATAAAATGCTACGTGTCTTTTCAGTCATTATAGTATTTAATTTTCAGTTAAACGCTTTAAGCATTACTTTTTGATCAGCAGACTAATTAAAAAGAGTAACAAAAGCATTCTAAATTAATGATATAATTTAATCTTAGATATTTTAAAATATTAGAATCCGAAAATTTGCAAGTTCCTTGCACTGGTAATTATGAAATATACTTTGATATGACATTTTTATACCTGTCTGGGGGAAAACTTATACTGTCACTGCAGATTCATATGTCTCTTACTTAGGAGTTATCTGCTTCCTTAACTTTATGCATCATTGGAATATTTAGGGATATTTGTTCAACTGAAAGAAAAAGCTCCACTTTGCAGCTTGGTTATGCTTGGGAATCTGATAATAGTACCTAGAAAATGTGCCCACAGAGGAATAATATTAGTAGTAGAAATGCTCCTTCCTTATTTTTTTTAAGATAAAAATTATGTGAGTCTTAATACAACCATCAAATTAACTTTTTATATATACCATATATACAATGTAAATATATAATAAATATTTTTTTAGAAAATATATTTTCAAATCCCATGTACAGTCCAAGAAAATTATGATAAAGTGTGGTGGTTGGTTGAGGTAAAGCCAAGAGTCCAGAGAGTCAACCTTGGAAAGTTATTTTAATGTAGAGATTTTAAGGTTTGTATCTGATATAAGGAATACCAAAAAATTCTAGTAAAGCTCTGACTCGTTATCCTGTACAAGCCCTAAATGTAATAATTCATGTCAGTTTTATGAGTTATTTAAATATGAAGATGTTTAGTCTTTCCTTCTACTAAAAAAATTAACAATTGCATTCCAATTTTGTATTTTTTTTTTCTAATCGTAGACAAAACACAATGTTCCTATAGACCAAAGAGATATTTTGTTGTTTGTGACTGACTCCACACTGCAAAATGTGGTTCATGGGATTCCAAAAGTTGTTGCTGTGTCAGTCACTGCATCATGTGTTCTCAGTATGGAAATCAGAGAAGCCCTCAGTGCTGGCTCACAACTTGTCTTCTTCAAGGATGCTCTGTGGGGAAATGGTAAGCTTTGCACGTGGTTTTGAAGCAGTTGGAGTCCCACAGAAATAGCACCCTTATCTCTGACACCACAGCATGTGACCTCCAGAGACATTCATTATCAGATGAAGATGAGACTTTTCAAGTTTGGGATGAGAAATTTGAAAGGGGCTGTAATTAGAGCTTTCTTGTAACGTTTCTTTTTTTTGTATTTTTGGCTTGATCTCCAAAGCGGATGAGAAATTCAGTGCTGTTGTTGTATGTCCACCAGTGCTACTGTCAGTCTTCTCTGATGACTGTTGAATCTGATGACCAGTGTCAATCAAATTTGTGAGCTGACAGAAGGCTCAAAAATATTAACAAACTTGCACATCCTTAGAGAAATTTTACAAGCTCTCCTAAACCATCTTAGCTGTGAACCTTCGCTCCCATACAGATCATGAAATTATGGTTATTCACTTTACTTTCGTTTTTAGTCACTCTTTTCTGAGGTTCAAGCTTGGTTCTGTATGGTGACTGCAGGGGTAGTTCACATCTCACACCTTCAGTCAGTTCCAAAATGTAAGTGAACTGGAAGTACCTGGCTATGCAGAAGGCTGTGTGTCCTGAAGCAAAAGTCTCTGCTCTGGAGAATAAAGTGTTGCATGCACCTACTCTTCGTAATCTTTGAAGCAAAGTAGGACCACCTGAAGGGGTGCCCAATTTTATTACCAAGGAAAAGACTGTAACGTGTGCAGGGAGCGAGATGTGATGCGGTCTGGGTGGCATCAGACTCCCTTCTGCCATGTTCAAATTTTTAAATTTCTTCTTCTTGAAATTCAGATTTCTTTTTCTCCCCAGGAGTTGCAAAGTGTAACAAGAGTGTGGTGCATGTATCGCTGAAAGCAAAATATTTTGTCATTGAGAAAACCTGATGGAGTCTATTCATCTGTTTGGTAGCTGGCAGAGTTTGTTGTCTTCATTGGCCATGACAATTAACGTGGTCACCTTTTTCCTTGTTACTGTACTGAGTTGAAATGTCTTTTTTGGCAGGTAGGATTATTTGTGTTGAACGTACTGTTCTCTTATTACAAAAGCCTCTTTTGTGCTCGGCTGCTGGTGCTGACCTCAGTGAGCTGACTGGCCCTGTCAGACTCGATGAGCTGGATTCTACAACACAGGCCAACTCCGTTTGTGCTCTGAGAGGTTTGTATGGCCTTGCCTGAAATGAATGCGGTTAATTATTTGTGCTCACTTTAATCTTTTGTGTCTTTGTATTGATTTCTTGCACAAACAGCGTGGAGGGATAAAAAAAGCATGGCATTGCTGTGGGTCATTAGGATATTTAAGATTTTATGCTTCTTTGTGCGCTCTGTTTGCCTTTTGCTGGCCAAGCTCTGCTCCCACTCACTCATACCCCAGAATAAATGTTTAATGCACAATCTGTTTCATTATATTCCTTCCTTCACTGTCTTCTTTCAGGAGCCTTCTGTTTCACACCAGCCTTGTTGATGTTGGCAACAGTGAGTTATACCAATATTTTTTAGGCAGATGGATAAGATATGTTACCCAGATCTTGAATGGCAGGGGTTAGTGACTGATTTCCCTGGAGCTTTGCTGCAGTAGGACAATTTATTATTTTACCATAGTAATTTAGCATAATGTGGCCAGTATTTGCTCACCAACCACTTTGGATCATAGTTTTGTCTAATATCTTGGTCTTACCGCTAACCATGCAGAAACATTTCTTACTACATATTTTCTAGTGTTTCCAAATCATGCAGAAACATTCTCTACTGTGTATTTTCTAATGCTTTGTCCAGACAGCTTCTTAAACCTCCCAGTTGTACAGTGCCTATAGGAAAAGTCCTTAAAAGCCCAACAACTCTTAAAGGCTATTTCCTTCCTTGATTTAACTCCTATTATTCCAGTAGCCCTTTTAGAAAATTCTTGATACAGTTTTGTATTTACACCTTCCCGTATTCACTGGAGCATCTGAAGTTGACTTTAAAATTACAACAATAATGGTTTTCAAATTAATTCTTCAGCTATACTATGATGGGCTGAGAAGGCAGTTTGAAACCAAGCAAAGCCTTTACTAAACACACCTGCTGCTATGGTAGAGCCACAACTTAGAAATGTCTCTGTGATTAATTACTGAGCACCTTGCAGTGACAAATGTTGAACAGTGCATAATGAAAACCAAGCACAACTAGAGGCACTTCACTCAAAGCCTTGGTTGTTATGTACATCTTGCATTGATACAGCTATTTGAAAGATATTTCTGTCACTGGGTGTGAAATGCTTTTTAACCTTTTTTTTTTAACTTGTCCAGTAGTTATGCTAAGAATTGTCACTTCTCTGCTGTTAATTTTATAAGTATGAGAAGTGCCTGTCTTCTTTTTTCTTGTTGACAGTGTGCATAGTAGGATAAAGGACACATTTCCCTGTCCTTTCTTTTTCCAGCAGAGCAAAGAAAGTACACCTTTGTGATCTGTTGTGTAAACAAGTACTTACTTTACACACATGGGAGATGTCATGCTTTGCTTGTTCTGTATTACAGATAGAAGAATGACAAAAGCAGAAATTAATCCTACAACCTTGTCTTGTTTAATCTGGAATTTGTGCAGGGTAGCTGTTATCAGTATGTTCCCACACCTGAATACCAACATAGAATATAAAATATTTTCTTTATGCCTGTGCTGCTGCAATATATATATGATGACCCTCACTTTTGTGTGTACTGAAATAATTTAATAGCATTCAAGAGATATATTCACTGTTTTGAATTTCAGTTAGTTAGTGCCTACATCTTTCTGCTGAAGTAATGAAACTAATAGCATTGACCCTACTTTGTTGGTGGGAGAATACACTTTTGGTGGAGTAACGCATGGAGGGAGATGTATCATCTCTGAAATTCAGTCACTCTCAATTATCTCCTAAGTCAGGGAGTTGTTAGTCTGGCTTTCAATGGGAAGCACTATTACCTCATTCATTGTTCTTCTTTGTGCATGTCTCAAACCAAGACAGTGCATCCTTTCATTTCCTGTACTTTTGGTCACCTGTGTGTGTTGCACATTGGCATCCTCCCGCCTAACAAAGAAGCTGCAAAGGCTTTCTCTACCCCTTCTTGAAGGAGTATGCCTTCCTGCTCCTTTGGAAGGAACCTCTGAAATTCCCCTCCAGTCCAAGCTCCTACTTAGAGCTGAGCCCTGAACAACTTGGTGCAACTCTGGACTGCATGTTCTTCAGAGGTTCCTTCCCCGTCAAAATACACAGTGTTCCAGCCCAAGCAGATGCAATGAGTTTGTCAGAAATCCTTGTTTTGGAGATGTCCAGTTGTACCAGCTCTGGGATAATGGAGCGTGTTGCTCTTCAACAGATGAGTGACAACCTGTGGTTGCTTTCTAATGAAAAGTTTATTCTTCATTGCAAGATGAATCTGTGGTTTTCACCTGTGATCTTAGGGTTAATGGATTTGTTTTCTTATCACTATGCATTGCAAGGTAATTCCTAACCTCTTTTTGCTGTATAGTAGCAGTCAGTATGACTTAAATGTTGGCAGTTCATACGGCACAGAACTGTTTTTCCTCTTAATCATGCTTTGAGCAAATTCTACTTAGTCTATATCACAAATGATATGTGGGAATATTACTTGATTAATGATATTTGCCTAGTATATGACTCACCAACAGTGACTGAATTTTGACGTTGGATATTTTCATATTTAAGCCTTTACTCAGGAGTGTGTGGTTTTCTCAGCTTAATAGTGTGACTGAAATGAGGTCAGTCCGTTTACCTAGGTTTCCTTTTTTGATTGGATTTTTGGCTTTCCTGTCCCATTAATCAGGGTAACTGATTGGGGGAAAAAAAATCCAAAACAACACCTCCGTTTTTTAATGTTTCAACTAGAGTGTTCCTTTGCATTCCACATGGGAGACCTGTTTTTCCAGGTGTTGTCCTATTGTCAATCTCTTCTTAATGATGCCAGCCACAACCCTTAAAAATAGGCTAGAGGTAAAAATCGAATTTCGGCTATGTGCATTTTCATTTAAAAGAAGGATCTTAGATAAATATCCGAAAGGTTTTTGCATGTCAAGAAAAATCTAGAGTCTTGAAAAAGATGTGCGGCAGTTCAGCAGCTTAAACTTGAGAAATCACTTTGCGTATGGGGTGCACAAGACTGTCACTAGATTATTACACCTGTTCCTGCTTTGAGTTGTTCTGACTTCAGTGATGTCTGGTTGTTTTCTCAAGGGAACTCTACATTGTCGTCAAAATAATCTTCTCCACTAGACATAATCTCATCAGTATGATCCTGATTAGTTTTCTTCAAATGTACTTTCATTACTTAAGCACTGGCATCTTGCAGTTGGAATATGGCACACAGCTGGGAGAAAGTGAAAAGTTAGAGAGAAAGGGGATTTGTTTTGGTTTTAAAATGATTTTTTATTGCAGAAGGAAACATACTCAGTAAACTAACTGGTAGCTTTTTGATAAACAAGAATCACAGAATCATTTAGGTTGGAAAGGATCTTTAAGATCATCAAATCTAACTGTTAATCCAGCACTGCCAAGTCCACCACTAAATCATGTTCCCAAGTGCCACATCTGCATGTCTTTTAAATACCTCCAAGAATGGGGACTCCATCTGTGCCCACTCCCTGGGCAGCTGTTCCAATGCTTGACCACCCTTTCAGTGAAGAAATTCTTTCTAATATCCAATCTAAACCTCTCTTGGCATGACTTCAGGCTATTTCCTCTCATCCTGTCACTTGTTAGCTGGGAGAAGAGGTTGACCCCTGCCAGTTACAAACTCCTTTCAGGCAGTTGTACAGAGCAAGAAGGTCCCCCCTGAGCCTCCTTTTCTCCAGGCTGAAGAACCCCAGCTCCCCTTCATCATCTCCGTTGTCCTTCTCTGGGACTTCTCCAGTACCTCAAAGTCTTTACTGGAGTGAGGGGCCCAGAACCGGACACAGCCCTCAAGGTGTGGCCCCACCAGTGCTGAGTACAGGGGGATGATCCCTTTCTTTGTCCTGCTGGCCACACTATTTCTGATACAGGCCAGGATGCCACTGGCCTTCTTGGCCACCTGGGCACACGCTGGGTCATGTTCAGCCAGCTGTTGACCAACACCCCCAGGTCCTTTTCCATTGGGTCACTTTCCAGCCACAGTTCCCCCAGCCTGTGGTGCTGCCTGGGGTTGCTGTGACCCAAGCGCAGGATCCAGCACTTGGCCTTGTTGAACCTCACACCATTGGCCTCAGCCCATTGCTGTAGTCTGCCCAGATCCCTCTGCAGAGCCTTCCTGCCCTCCAGCAGATCAACACTCCCACACAACTTGGTGTCATCTGCAAACTGAGCGTGGACTCGATCCAGATTATTGGTGAAGATATTAAACAGGACTGGCCCAATACTGAGCCTTGGGGAACACCACTGGTGACTGGCCACCAACTGGATTTAACTCCATTCAGCATTCACATCATTCAAAGAGAAACATACCCATGGAAACTCCCAGTTTATCACAAACACTGAAGAATGAAAATTATTCCTCTAAGAGTCCAAGTGGTTAAATAGAATAGCTTATTCTGTCAGTGAAATGCTTGCTGTTTTGCTGTACGCTTAGAAATTGGGTCATGAATGTTGTATTTGAGAAGCAACTTTCCAGATCTTCAGACTTGCTGTCCTTTGAATTCCCGAAGAAAATTACAGTTTTGTTGTTTAGGTGTAGCTCCCTCCTTGCCCCAGGAAAACCAGAAAAGCAAGGGATTAACACCCTGTCTTACAGTCCAGACACTGTAAATGCTCCATAGTCTCCAAGGCTTTCTTCTATTGAATGTGGTATAGAACTGTGATATTCTTGCTCAATAGAGGCTGGATCTTTTAGTCTGTAGTTCTGTTGTACTAGTGAGGTTTTATTTTAGTGTAATTTCATTCTTACAGGTGAATGTTTTTCTCTATAAATAATGCCCATAATTTCAGCATATTGTTACCATAAAATATAATATTCTCTTTATTGGCTTCTCATAAAATTCTGAATATATTTGTTCTTGCCAAAACTAGCGAGGCCCTTCTTATTAGTCCAAAGTATCTTTGGCATTCCCTTCTTACGCACACACTTAAGACTGTGAGCCAGATCTAATCTCTATTAAATCAGTACAAATGAAGAATAACTCCATTGTTAGTGGAATTTAATCTGCATTGTTGTTTTCAAAAGGGATTGGGACTTCTTATTGGTTTGTATTTTCTAAATATCAATATCAAGCTATTTGATCTGATGATTTTTATAGCAGTTTATTGCCAAGAAAACATCAGAGGACCAGAAAGAAAGCAAACAAGCAAAAACAAATTAAAAAAACCAATAAAATCCAAACCAAAAGAACCGAGCCTGTTTGGAAAGTTAATTGTCAATTATCTACTTTCTGGTATTTTTAGAATGTAACACCCTGCTGTACTTTCATCCCTTGTTGGAGGGACGAAGGAGAAAGGGAGTGGGATTGTTGGAAGAGCTGATTTTTGCTCTGACAAGTCTTAAGCTGTGGGTCAGAAAGGCTCAAACCTGCTGTGAAGCCAAGAGTGACTGTGTTTGCTGGCTTAACATTAGCATTTTGTAAGAATTCCATGTTCTGCAGGTACTGTTATTGGAGTTAATGAGAGCACTGCTTTCTCCTGGCCTACATGTGACAGATGTGGCAATGGAAAGTTGGAACTGTGTCCCCAGGACAGGTGAGAGTCAGCATGCTCCAGAGCACTCCAGGTGTTTTGTAGATGTAGCCATAACAGAAGTAGGTGATGCAATGATTCCTGCAGGCACAGGCTGCACTTTGCTCCTTCCTAGAGCTAAGACGTAGTATTTTTATTGCTGATGAACTGATAAAACCTGCAAGGTTACATTAATTTATTAAGAAAGATACAAGTAGATATGAAATGGTTTGATTTTGCAGTTATTACTTTTTTTTAAACCAGTCTTGCTTATCAAGGTTTCATAGCCCACTGCATTATAATATTACTTTTAATAAATATACCCATAAACCACAGGTCTGATTTTAAGTTCCTTTAAAAGTAGTTACATGTGTTTGTGTGTCTTGCCTTGTTAATCTGTGTACTCCAAATTCACCTCTTTTTTATACTGGACTGTGATCTCTGCTAAGTTTGTCTAAGTATGAAAGAGCTACGTTTCAGACCTATTAAATTAGTCACCTTTCTAAAAAGGATGTTGGATAGTTCTGGCAGTCTGTCTGTCCTGAATGTGAAGACTGATCCTACAGAACCTGTTGCCACCTGAAATGGTGAACCTGTGTCACACTGACATACTTTTGGAAAGCCTCCCCTGCAGCTGCCTAGCTAGCTTGTGCTTGCAGAGTGTGAGATACCTGGTGGAATAAAAGCCCAATGGAAAGCGTAGTGGAAGGCAGGCAGGCAGGCAGGCAGGCAGGCAGGCAGGCAGGCAGGCAGGCAGGCAGGCAGGCAGGAAGGAAGGAAGGAAGGAAGGAAGGAAGGAAGGAAGGAAGGAAGGAAGGAAGGAAGGAGTTTTTTCTACTGGAAAAGCTTACAAAGAGCATAAGGAGAAGATGGGTTGGTCTTATTGAAATAGATAATATTTTCCTAAATATGAGAAGATTTGCCCTTTATGCTTTGTTACATATAGTCCTTGGGGGGAAAAAGGCTGAAAATCAAAACCAGCTGTCCTGTATTACACTGTGATGCGAAAACCAAGGATGTGTCTGTGTTCACATAGTAGTGTAGTCCAATTAAAAAAGTATCTCACCTGTGAAGGACACTTTTGCTTCATTTGGAGAACAAATGAAGTGTCGATATTTATTTAAGAAGTGCTTCCAAGAAGGACTTATAGCTGAGCTTAATTTTGTGCATGACTTAAGTGTGCACTGAAAACATTGAACGTTTGCTGAATGAGGGCCTAAGTCAATAAGTCACTTCGGCCAAATCTATACTACAAATTTTCTTTTGCCATAACTTTTAGGAGGTTATGAGATTAATATTTGCTTAAGTGGGGTGACTATAAATAGCAACCTCACTCTATTCTGCCAGAAATTATAAAAGGAAGATCCTTTTGCCAGAAGAGTTTAGGTCCTCCAAGAGAGTTACTGCCAACAGAAGAAATCTATTTGCTATTATCAACTGAACCTACCAGGGCTTTGCTACTAAAAGTCTACCAGCAATGTGTTTTAGACAATAAACTAATTGGGGTTTTATTTCTTTGGATTTATGACTGATAGCTTGTCTATTTCTCTGTGTTGTTTCCAACGTTATTTTGTGTGTTTCAGGGAATTGCTATATTGCAGCCAGTGCTCTGAAGTTGTCACAACACCAGTTTTGAAAATGCAGCTGGAAGTCTTCTTGAGTTGTCCATCCCGATCTCAGAGTACATTAAAAGTAAAGGTATGGCGTGAAATAAGTGTTGGTGTATTAGGTGTAGTGAGGCTAGATGTGTAGACACACAGGTAATCTACGCCACACTTTTATGAACAGTTCTGTCAGAAGACAAATTAAAATATGTAAGACTATCCCATAATTTAATCTAGTACTAAACTTGTGTTTCATTGGGCTAAGAACCCAGTTCCCAGATCTTGCTCAAATCATACAGCTGTTGAGTTCACCCTGAGGTCTGCAAACTGTTCTACAGCTCACATGGAGGATTTGTTAGGCTGGGCCTTGGGAAACCTCAGTCTACACAGTCTAAGAGGAATGTATATTTTTAGACTTCCATTCTGAATATCTTTTGTGTCACCTCTCCTCTGCTTTCTTGGCCAGAGAAACAAAACTGTTTGATATTAAAATGATAAATCTTTGTTCTATGTGACTGCAAACACGTCTTTGCACACTTCAGATTTTGTCATGAACAAAACCTGTGAATTTTCTCATTCCAGCTGTTGCAAAGGACAATCTCTTCTCTCCTGATGTCCTCCGCCAGTGAGGATGGGGTAGGTATAATGAATGCTGACCAAAGAAAGTTAAACTACAGAACTTAATGTAAAGGCAGAGTACCAATGTGTTGGCAGGTCAGCCATGGCTTTTGGTGGCAGGGTCTTGAAAACGTCCAGTGATGGAGATTCTGACTTTCCAGGCAGTTCAGAACTGCACTAGGAGTGGTAGGAGATTTCAGTACAAGTGAAATTATTTTTTTTCCCATGTCCAGCCTGTGATCTGAGTGGGCTGTGCCCTTTGGCAGTCTGACCTTCCAGATGGCTGCCCTGCCATCTCATCAGACTCACACCCTCCTTTTCAGAAGGGGGATGCTGCAGATGGGCTGTGTGGCTTCAGCTCAGCTGTGGATCTGCAGAGCTACCTGCAACCAGCACCATGTCCAGGCATTCAGAGCTGCCACGGGCAGTGCTGGACTTCACTCTCTGGCTGAGGATCCAAAGACAGCAGATACCCTCCAAGAATCCCACCTCTTGGGTCTGGTCTTCTAAATCCTATAAACCAGAGCCACTTTTTAACAGCACAACAGTGAAAGTACTGGCAGGTGGAAGTAGTAGAAGAAATTGCAAAATGCTTGTAAGATATTACTTTATAATTGTATGAATGAAACACACATAAGCCATGGAGATCCGTGGGCTAAAGTACAGTTTATGTAATCATGAAGTAGTTATTCCTTTAATCTGGGGTATCAGAAGAACCCTGACACTTGGCACAGTGACCCAGATTTATCGTGGGTGAGGGAGGCACCCGGGCAGGTGCCTGGCTGGCATTGGCTGCTGGATGGTCAGCAGCGAAGGAGCGGCACCTTCAGAGAGTCATTAAGTCCAATTAGGATTCCAAGATTTTCCCTCTCCCTTGCACGTGGAAGGGAGCAAAGGTCGGTTTGTTGTCTTGTTTAATCATCACAGTTAAATACCTTCAGTTAGGTGATGTGTATTGGGGTCAGTTTGCTTTCCCTGTCTTACAAGTTTTCCGGCATTTTCCTGTTACATGCTCCGTGCTTTTAGTGGGATTTGTGGGTGATATTTAAAGTGGAAAGTTACTCTGAAATAATAAATTATTTTTCTTATTCTGGAGGGTGTATATTTCATTTAAGCAAAGAGATAGAAGAAATTTCCAAAATGTGTTTGCTCCTTTAATAGCAGTTAAATCTTGCTGAGTTTTACAGCATGTGTCTGGTTTGGTTACAGACTGGCAAAACATAGTTCTTTTTCGAGTTATTAGAATTCAAACAACCTCCTTTTCATGTTTCAGTGTGTATAATGCCAGTATTTAGAAGTCTGGCAACTCAGACTTTCTTCTTCCTGGCTGAAACACAGGGATAAAGATTAGCCACAAGAAATACCACTTGAGGTGGCATTTTTTTGCCAGTGCTGCTAAAGTTTCTAAGGGTGTAGCTTTGTAATCAATTATTTTGGCAAGGAGGTTGGTTTTAGCCGTCACTGGCCCTGGCCACTTGTTCCTCACCTTGTGGCAGCCCTCCTGTTACACCAGTAGAGTTGTTTGTGCAGCTGCACGGTGAGCTGGACTGCAGAACCGGTCTGGGGTAAAAAATAATCCAGGAAAAAAAAAAGGAAAAAGATTGTTTATACCTTGAACCAGGCAACGCCATGGGTATCACATACCTGTACAGAAGCACAGCACAGATGAAGGCAGGGGCACAGTCAGAGGCTGGTTGTAGGCAAGGCCCATTAAGGAAAGAAATGGATGGGAACCTGCTGCCTGAGATACCCTCCCAAGTGAAATATCAACTATGAGTGTTACCAGTTCTTGTGTTAACATGCTGTCTCCTGTTAGTGAAGCCATGCCAGCCTTGCATCCCTCTCCTCCATGCAGAATGCAGCCTCTACAAATTCACTCAGGCACAACTCATGGGTGAAATGCTGGTTGGATCATTAAACAGGAGGGACTGTGTAGGTGCTGGTGATGGTAATGCATGAACAACGAAAAGTTAAGAGGGGGGAGAGGGAGGAGAGTAAGAAGGGTTACAAAATGTTTTTTCCTTTAGTGGATCAGTTAGCACAGGTAATCAATGTGTAAGTATGTATATGCGCATTGCCAGCACGTGTGAAGTCCTGCAAATATCAGAAAGGGAGATAAAGGGAGCATGTGTAGGTTATGCTTCAGCAAAACTGAGTTCAGTCATGGTAACTTCTTTATTTTTTAAACGGCTCATTTTTAAAGCCTGTTAGGGAAGCAGCAATTTAGGCAGGAGTGTGATCTAATTATTGAAAATCTAATGTATTCATTCTTTCCATTAGTTCTAATGCACTTCTCGAGTCCTTTAAAAAAATTGTCTGTTGGAAGAGAATCTTGCATGCTGCATCTTCCCAGCTGAATGCTGCATCTTCCCAGCTGAATGCTGCCTAGAACAGAATGTCCAGCACTGTTTGTTTTACTCACCATGCTTTTATTCCTGCAGACTTACGAGGTGCACAGCGTGCTGGGAAAGGAGGTGGGGTTATTGAACTGCTACGTCCACTCTGTAACCAGTCACCCCAACTGTGTTGCGCTGGAGGAAATTGTTCTTCTGGAAACTGCAGAAAGACAGAGTTGAACTCTAGTCAGCTATTATAGCATCTGTGGACTTTGTAATGTGATTATCTGTTAACTAGTGCCACAGATAATGTATAATGCAAGTGTGATAAGCATTAAGATAGTTTATTAAAACTGTGATTTATAAAGCACGTTGTGCTAACACTGTGAAACTATCCATATATTGTTCAACTTTCTGAACTCTTCTTTTTCTGATCAGTGCAGAATCTAAGAATACAGTTCTTTGTCATGTTTGCTGTTACGTAATGTAAAACATCTTGTTCTGGAAGGTTTGAATGGTTGTGATTTTTTTTAAATAATACTATATTTATTACATGTCAGTGGAAAGTATTTTACTGATATTTTTGAAATAAATACCTTGCTGTGGGCAGCGAATGTTGGTTTAAGCTGAGTTTTATCAGTGGATTCCAGAGCTGCGTGGTGTGCGAATTATGAGTTGTTATCACATTGCAATGGTTGTTATAAAGACAGAGATTTGAACAAAGCTTATATTTTGAAGTGTTAACCACATGTAAAGTTAATGTTTTACAGCTAATTGGTCTCTCAGCATAGAAGTAGTGTGTTATCTGTAGCTTCCCACAAAGCAGGTGTTTCATTATAGTTTCTTTTACGGGTGAGGAGCAAACTGCGTTGTAGGCCACGGAACTATCCTCACCCAGACTGTGGAGACTACAGATCAGATAAATGCCAAAATCTTCCTCTGAGTGTGCATTGTGAGATATTAATATAAGAATCAGGGACTAGATGTTTTTTTCCCCCCTCACAATATTTAAAAGCCCCTTTCAGGTCAGAAGAGGAAGGAGTGGTTTTGCCCAGGTCCCATATGTGATTAACCAGCAGAAAAGGAACAGCAAACGTGCCACACTGGTCATTTCTGCAGCTCAGGCCAATAGCGAAAACTCTTACTGATGTCACGATTACTAAAGGAATGACCCAGCTTTTGAATTCCCCTTTTTTTCCCCGCCTCCTCCAAGCATTTCAGTCTCATACCTGCCTCTCTGTAAGGAAAAAGGAGATGACAGCCCATTCCTGTGTAGAGGGTACTGGTCTGTATCCGAGACTGGGGTTGCCCCTTCAAAACCTTTAAAGACTTGAGTCTCTGAGAAAGCTGGAGGTGCTTGTCATGTCAGTCCATTTTTCTGCCAGTGCCCTACAGATGCTGTGGGTGCTCTAACACTGCACTACAGAAACTTAGACAAATTGCCCTACCTTCTGTGATCTGTTCACTTACTCAGCGATAAGCAGCAGCGTTGCCGCTTTCACTGTCACTAGCAGGGATCAGTGAAAGTCTTTGTGATCCCTCACTCTGTGATGAGCAGTGGTTGCCCGCTCTCACTTTCACTAGCCGGGATCAGTGAAAGTGCCCAGCTCCTGCAGTTCAGCGGCCTGCAATGGGCCCGAGGGTGCATCAACACCTCTGGGACTCACTACAGCTGGTCCCGCTCTGGAACGTGTTATTGTAGGTGCAGCTTTGCATTATCTGGAATGGAAACCCCCTGGAAGTTTTTTAACAGGAATTTTAACCAATGATATTCTTTTAATGGTGTTGTAGTCCTATATTTTTTTTTTTTTTTTAGCTATAGAGTAAGGTGTTTCTGGCAGAGTCCTGGTCACGGAGCAGTCTCTGTGCAGCTGCTCGGTCCCACCAGCGCCACGGCAACCCCTGACTCAGCACTCCGGCTCAGCGATGCGGCTCCGGGGGGAGCAGACTTCGCCACCACCGCGGCCGAGGGGTCTCACGCTTGTTCCCACCCCTGCATCGCTCTCGGGATGCTTTGGGAGATAGCCCCTCGCCCGGCGCTTGCCCTCACCTCCCCTCTTGGCCGCTGGGACCCCCCCGCCGTGTTCCCCGCCCGTGTTCAGCCCCTTCCCGGGCAGCGCAGCTTTCCCCCGCCGCCAGCCCGTTCCTGTCACGACACAGAGCAAACGAGAGCAGGGTTGATTTAAAATGCTTTTCTTTATTCTTAGAAATGCTGTAAAAATTTATATAAAAGGTTGAGCATGCTCAGTCTTTTTTTTTTCCATCCTACTGTCTAAAATACATGGGGATTTTGAATCATTTTAACAGATGTACCATAGCTGCATCGGTATGAGTAAAATGTAGAAAAGACGAAAACTACCATTACAAAAATAATTTAAGGGGAGAGAAGAAAAAAAAATAATATATTTAGCTTTTTTTCCCTTTTTCGCAAGTTTCGTGGTGAAAGAC